>JAWWLY010000079.1:1729965-1779040 GCA_035041215.1 Gymnopithys bicolor | reverse complement strand
TCCAGGCACCAGGAAGACACGAGGCTGGAACAACTGCTGACCTGGGAACAGCTTTTGTGGGTGGTGGGAGCAGGAGCTGTGGTGGGCAGGGGGAAGCTGAGCTGCAAAGATCCATCCCAGCCTTCATCCCAGAGCAATCCAAGGATCGGGGACATCCATGGGATGAGCGACCCGGAGCAGCTCTGGCTGTGTGGGTCAGTTCTGAGCACAAAGAAGTGAACGTTCTCCTTGATCACAGAACTCCTCTTTCTCTGATTGCTAATTAGCTGGTTAACATTCCTCGCCTTATTATCCCACCCTCAGCTTTTCTTCCCAGGGATCTGGGCTGACACTTTTCCAGAGGCTCCCAAGGAGCCGTTAACTCGTAGATGGAAACGCTCTAAAAACCACCTGCTCTTGGGGTGCCTGTTTGTCAGCAGCTTCTGTGGTGCATTTGTGTGAAAATCAGGATGACACGCTCCAGGTGTGGCAGTTTTTAGGAATCTGTGCCACACTGGCTCTGTGTTCCAGCACATTTTTGTATTTCTTTGGATTTATGGCTATTCCTGTGGACAATTCCCACATGCTGTGACTGGGACTTGTGAAGGACTCCATTGCCAGGATAGAGGGAATGGATAATTCCCTGCTTGCTGCTGAGGAATATCTTTGTGGCAGCTCAGGTTAGGACTATCCTGCTCATTCCAACAGGGATTTTAATTCCATTTTAATTCCATTTTTTTCCCCCTTTCAGCCACTCCACAGGTAAAAGAAAAGCTCATTAATACCAGCAGACCTTGGCTTTGCTGCACAGGGTTCTTCACCCTCTGGCAAAAACTTAAAAAAACCATGAATTTTTTTTTTTAAGTGTGAAAAACGCTGCTCTGGTGTTATCTGGGAATAGTTCTCACCTTTGGAATAATACTGGAGTGCTGAAAATAGCAGGAGCTGCCATAGGCCGGGCTGGAGCGGAGTCGAGTGAGTTGTGTTGTCAGTCATGGGAACATAAATCCAATTCCACCTGCAGATGAGCATTCCTGAAATAGAAGAGGGTTGTCAGCTACCAGAGGAGATGTATTGTTGCCTCTCCCCTCGTGCTGCATGGAGGAAAAAAAGAAAAATCCAAAGTTTTTGTGGTTCAGCTGGAGCTTGGGAGAGTCCCCATTTCCTGCTCCCTCCAGGAGGGAGGGGGGTTGGCTAAAAACTGGTGGTTTGGAGGCAAATCCAACCTGTCTGCAGGAAACCCCTTCAATTCCAAAGGTTTTTTTTCCCCGAATTCCTCCTGAATTCTCAGAGAGAGGTTCTGCCGACCTGGGGAAGAAGGTGGGAATGTCTCCAGGTCAGTGGAGGGGCAGGAAGTTTTTGGGAGGCTCCACAAAGTGACCTGAGTGAGGCAGGAAATGGATTCACACCCAAGCCCGGGGGGAATTGCTCTGCTGGAGGTGGGAACGGTCTGTCGCTGCTTCCCTGAATTTCAGCCCTCAGGATCCTGCCGAGTGCTCCCGAGGCATTTCAGGTACAAAGTTCCCCCATGCCCAGGCATTGTCCTGTAGTTAAAGAAGCCAAAGAGCCTCTGGTGCAGCTGGTTTTGTTTTAAAAACTTCCTGAATCCTTTTGTGCATTCCATCAGGATTCCTGAATCCCAAGTTTGTGCATTTAACCCTTTTCCCCTCAGTTTAATCGTCTCATCCCTGCACAAACCAACCCTCCCTCCTTCCTGTTCTCCATGTGCAGGCTGCTGTAATTGAGGGTTTGGATTCCTGTGGGCACGGATTGTATCGAGCTGATCCGAGTCCTGGTGCCCCTGGATTGGGTTTGGGATGGAGACTAAAATAAACCAGAATGGTTGGGTGGGAGGAAGGATGGGCTTGGCCACGTTCCACTCCATCCTAGAACAAGCTTTGAAAGGCTTTTGTCCACATCTGTTTCTTCTGCTGAATGTTCTCCCAGGATTCATCCCACCAGGAGTGTTTCCTCTTCCATGTCTGGGGTGTTCATAAATTGTGGAGTTCTTAGAATGGGTTTTTTTTACCCTTTCTTGGGTAAAATAACCTCGTTAATTTGTTATTAAACTCTTCACCCCATGGCCTGTGTAGCTCCATAACCTTCAGTGGGATTATTCAAGGAAAAAGCTGTTCTTGCCATCAGTGGTTATTTTTGTTGAGCTAAAATAGAGGATGATGAAGGTTAACAGTGCTCTTCCTCCATAGATATTCCTTCCAGGATAACTCTGTTTTCCTCATTAGCATCTTGATTTAAAGAGTTCTGGTGGAACTGGTGGTTGGAGTAGAAAGCAAAGGAGCAGGGGAAGCTTTTCCATGATTTAATACCTGTCCCTGATGCCTGGGTGCATTTCCATTAGCCCAAAGGAAATGGGAATGATAAAGAATTCCGGGAGCAGAGCTCTGTGGATGTGCTGGGAAAGGGTGGATTTGGAAGGAAGAGCCTGTAAATCCACCACCTTGTCACCCTCACACCTCTCCAGGAATGGGAATTTGCTCAGTTCTTTGCCCAGCAGGATTCCCAGCAGATCCTGCTCTAATCCAGGCCTATAAATACTCAGTTTGCTTTCCTGGCTCATGTGGCACTGACAGGGATCTTGTTAGGAGCAGGTTTTTGTGGAATTCAAAGGCTTTCCAGGTTTCTGCCAGCAGTGGCTGCTGCTCTGCTCTTGGGAGGTTTGTTGATGCAGCTGGGCCTTCATCCATGCTTGGAGTGAGGATGACTCCGCCCTGGCACAGGTTGCCCAAAGAAACCCAGTCCCTGGAATTGTCCAAGGTTAGACTGGACAGGGCTTGGAGCAACCTGGGATAGTGAAAGGTGTCCCTGCCCATGGCAGGGGGTGGAACTGGATGGGCTTTAAGGTCCTTCCAACCCAAACCATCCTGAGATTCCATGATTCCCAAAGTTTTTATAAAAGGCCTGTGATCCTTGAGCATAATGTTACATCTTGTGAAGGGTTTTCCTGTAAATCCAGGGCTGGAGATTCCAAGCAAATAGGAAAAGGCTCTGTTAGACACCAACAAACTGACACTTGGTTTTGTGGTGCCATCTGTTAATCCCAGCCAGTTTTCCTGGTTTATTCCAGCGTGTGGTGAGAGCATTGCCACTGTGCCCTGTGCCAGGGCTCAGCTGAGCAGGGATGGGGCTGGAATCCCCTGGAATTCTGTCCTTGTGCTCATGGACAGGCAGCGAGTCCTGTGGGCGACATTTGGCTCTGCAGAGGCGGCTCCTGGAACGGAGCTCCCGCTCCCAGCTGGGTCCAGGGCCTGGAGCTGGGACACAGCGATGCTTTAGCCTCGGGAAGGGAGCCCAGATGTGGCTGCTGACCTGCTGCTGCCTTTGCCAAGGGCTTTGGGGGTGGAGATTTACACTTAAATGTGTTCAGAACCTGCCTTGGAGAATCAGGTTTATCCCAACAGGGATTTTTTGGCGGGGGGTGAAGTGCTAACGGTGCTCAGTGAGGGTGATGAAGGTGGCACTTTTTCCTTGCTCATCCATGGAATCTGTCTATGTGTGGTATCAAAACCCCCCCAGTTTATATCATCTTAAAGCAACCTGGCTTAGCTGTGTCTAATTTTAATTAGTCTTCTCTCATCAGGCTCCAGGTGCTGCAGCTTTGGGGGTTCCAGGGAGGGGGTTGAGGTGGACACCCCTCCTGGATGGAGGGCCTGGGAATCCCGTGCCTGCCTGGCAGCTCAGGGGGTTTGCTCTCAGCAGTTGCCTCTGGATTTCAGCCCAGAGAGAGGGTTTGAGAGGAAAGGGAACAAACACCTCTCTGTTCCAGGGCTGGTGGGATTGATGCCTCATGGAGTGAGGGAATCTGGTGGGTGTCTGAGCACTGCAGAGTCCTTGGGAAGGGTGAGAGAACTTGGTGTTTTACGTGTTGTCCTGGTGGGGTCTGTGTTTGTGACAGCCAGGTCAGGGCCCTGAGGACTCTCAGAACCTGCAGGTAGAATCATGGAATAGAATCCTGGAATATCCTGAGCTGGAAGGGACCCACAAGGACCATCCAGTCCCACCCCTGGCACTGCACAGACACACCAGCGATCCCACCCTGTCCCTCAGAGTGTTGTCCAAACACTCCTGGAGCTCTGGCAGCCTTGGGGCCGTGCCCACTGCCCTGGGGAGCCTGGTCAGTGCCCACCACCCTCTGGGGGGAAGAACCTTTTGCTGAGATCCAACCTGACCCTGCCCTGGCACAGCTCCAGCCATTCCCTGATCCCAGAGTACAGAGATTGGAGCTGCAGACCCCCAGGAGTCTCTCCTCAGCCTCCTCTGCTCCAGCTGAACAAGCCAAGTGCCCTCAGCTGCTCCTCCTGAGGCCCCTCCAGGCCCTTCCCTGTCTCCACATTCCAGGCTCGTGCTGATTCCCTGGACCTGCATCCTGCCCATCCCCAGCCAGGTGTGTCACGGGGCATCTGGACTGTCTCCTGCTTTAATTCACCCCTGTTTCCCTCTCAGCTCTTTCAGGGCTCCCACCTGTGTGGCTTTGTCACAGCAAAGGCTCCTCCAGGTGCCCTTCGGGGTTTTTGCCCTCCCAGGCAGGGAATGGGGGGGACACATTTCCACTCCTGGTTCTCCTCCTCCACCTCCTCCTCCACTTCCTCCTCCTCTGTGGCAGCAGCAGCAGCAGAGTGAAGGCCCTGCTGTGTGAGCACAGCTGAGCCTGTGCCTGCACCACTCACTCCCAGAGGTTTGGGGAACAAATGGATGAGTGTTCCCAATTCCCACCGACGCCGTTTCCTGCCCCGCTGTCCCCTCGGTGCGGGAACCACAGCAGAGCCATAACAGGAACAAGCAAACATCCCGCACTTCCTGGTGACTGGAAGTGCTCTGCTGGCTCCCAATGCATCACTGCTGCAGGCCCTGACTTTTATCTGGGGTGGTTTTTGCTGTTAATGATTAGACAGGGAGCAGTTCCCTCTGGAAGCAGCTCCTCGCCCAGCTGGCAGCAGCTGGTTTGGTGCTGTTGCCATGAAAACAGGCTGAGCAGCCCTGGCAGTGCCCTGTGGCCTCTTCCAGCACCAGCTGTGGTTACCAGGTCGGTTTTGTCAGCCCTGAGAGAAACCCAAGCTTGAAAAAGAGCTAAAATAATTATATTTATATTCTCTGCTCCCCGTGTGGTTTAATCTGTTAAAATTCTAGTGTGGTTTGGGTGTCTCTCTTCTGACAGTGAAGGGTTTTTTGGGGGTCTCACAGCCTTGCAGGGGCTGTCTGTGTGCTGGGAATTAAATCCCAAATTAAATCCCTCTGCTGTCACTGGGAATTAAATCCCCAAGTCCTCTCTGGAGCCTCGGACACAAAGCAGTGGAAACACAAACCCGACCAGGATATTTACCCTCAAGTCAATGACAAACCTCTCCTGACGTCGACAGAGCTGGGTTTTATCAGGGGTGTTTTCAGAGGGATAAATTAAACATTGGGAAAGTTCCTGAAGGAAGGTTTGTTGGGGAATCAGAGCTCTGGGGCCTGGGCCCAAGTTCTGTTTAAAACAAAACAAGGAACTCTTGAGGTGTAAAACTTGTTGAGGGCAGTGTCAGGGATGGAGCTGCACTCAGGATGTGGGGAAAACATTGGGATCTTTCCACATCCACTTGTGTCCTCTGTTCACAGGGATGGGGCTCCCCAGGTCAACCCCTCCCTAAGGTTTCCTTGCTTTCCTTCTGGTTCTGGTGTGCTGGGTCCAAATCCTGCCTTTTCTTTTGCAGACGTCATTCCCTGCCACCTGACAGAGGAATATAATGCAGCAATTTTCCCAACCTCAATAGTGCTTCTGACTGCCTGTATTTCCAGCTCCCCTGGAACTGGAATTAATTTAGTGTGTGGGCTTTTTAATTGGCTCGTTGTGGGGAGGAACAGAAAATGAAATGCTGCAGCTCTGCCTTCCTCTTCCCTTTCTTTAGTTCAATCTTTGTCATTCTTTGTGCCTTTGACTTCCATGAGTTGCTCAGGCTATTTTTCTCTGGTTTCTTTTGTTGCAGCTTCCATCTCTCAGCCTTAGGAATATCTGAGGCATGGATGGAGCTGCTCCCAAGCCTTTGGAGCAGCGTCGTTGTCAGCCTGTGACAGATCCCATGGGATTGATTGATGGCTGACGAGGCATTTGGAATATTTCTCCATCCTTTGTGTGCCTAATGCTGTTCTTCCCTGGGCTCGGGGAGGCAAAGGGGTGGCATCCCTTGTTCCAATGGAGCCATCTTCAGTCTTGGATATGGAATTGCATGGAGTGCAGGCAGGTGTTGGCCTGGGAGCTGCTCCTCCTCCTTGACCTGTCCCTCATGTTACTGGTGACTTGAAATAGTTCTGGAATGGCCTGGGGTGGTTTCCAGCAGGGAGGAAACAGATCCAGTGTGTGTTGGGATCAAAAGGGACTTTGCAGCTTTATGAGTGCTCTGAGTGTTTCCAGGGAATGGGGAAAAGGGGTGAGGTGCTTCAGCTGGTGGGATCAAGCCTGATGTTCAGAGGAGCTGGAAATCCCTGTAGGAGCCTTTTAAGTGCTGAGAACTCTCTCAATTCCCTTTTTTTTAGGAGATCTGTCCTTTTCCCAAGGCAACAACTGCACCTGCCTGTGCTGGAGGAGCGTGAGCGCCCACCCAGGTACGTGACCAGCAGCACTCACAGACCACCCAAATCCTGCCCTACAGCTCGAGTTTCCCCCTTGGAACCCTCATTCCCCAGCCAGGAATATCATGGAATCACAGAATTTGGGTTGGAAGGACCTTAAACCCATCCAGTGCCACCCCCTGCCATGGGCAGGGGCACCTTCCCCAGCCCAGGTTGCTCCAAGCCCTGTCCAACCTTGGACACTTGCAGGGATGGGGCAGCCACAGCTTCTCTGGGCACCTGTGCCAGGGCATCTCACCAGGGGACAGTGAACTGTCCCTCCACTGAGAGATGGTGGCCAAGCTGGGGTGGCAAATGCCTGAAATTGCCCCAAGGTCATCCAGGCCTGTAAATTGGAATGTTTTTTTTCTGAATTACATCAATTTGCCTGATACCACCTGGGTGGAAGTGGCTGATCTTTAAGGTCCCTTCCCACCCAACCCACTGTGGGATATTCCAACATCACCACCCTTTAGATGGTTCCACATTCCCCCAGGCAGGCACTGCTGTGCTGTGCATTGCCTGATTTATTGCCTGATTTACAACTGCAGGTACCTACAAGGTTATTGATCCAACTGACCTACCTCAGAGCAGCTCTTCCCAAAGGTGTCACATTCCTCCCTCAAAGGAATGACCAGGCAGGGGAGCATGGCCAGAGTTGCTTGGGCAGGAAATCCTTTTTTTAGGAGATTCCTCAGTCCTTCCATGGGGCTGGATTTGGAATTCTCCAAGAGAGGGCAGTGTGTCCCTGGACCTGCCGTGTGCTCTGTGAGCTGAGGAGAGCGCTGAGCCTGGAACTCCTCATCCTGAGCTGAGTAATTAACTGACAGCCTCATTAGCAAACTGCGCTCGGGGCTGGGCATCGTCACGTGCCGCGGTCGGTCCTTTCCCCACGCCCTGGCAGGGATTCGGCAGCGCTTCCTCTTGCCTCACTTTCCTAACAAAAAAAAAAACAAAAACAAACCACAAACCCAAACGTCCCCTCCCTGCCCCACGTGCGTCACTTTTGCCCTACTTTGTGCTCTTGGTGTGTCCTCCAAGAGGGGACGGATGTCGTGGGATCACCCGGAGCGTTGCTGTGAGTCAGAGGCAGCCAGAGGTTTAATTCAAAACATGAGGAATCTGGGAGAAAACCTGAAAAAAAAAAAAGGAGGACTCCCCGAGGTTGTTCTGTTGGTGTTTTTTGCCTGAGGACACCGAGTGGGAAATGCTTGTGCTGGGTCTCCAGCTCCAACCAAAGCTTTGTTTGCCAAGGGATGGGTTTTTATGGAAGTGTTGGAGGGATCTCCCCAGCCCAGGGGGCTGATGAGGGCTCAGGGGGGGACCTGGCAGGAGTGGGGGGACAGCTGGGGATGGGCTCTGCTCCCAGGGAACAACAGGACAAGAGGGAATGGCCTCCAGCTGTGCCAGGGGCAGGATGGACATCAGGAGGAATTTCTGCCTGGAAGGGATGGTCAGGCCTTGGAAGGGTCTGCCCAGGTTGGTTTGGAGTGCCCAGCCCTGGAGGTGCCCAAGGCAGGACTGACTCTCAGTGCTCTGGGCTGGGGGACAAGGTGGGGATGGGGCACAGGGTGGACTTGGTGACCTGGGAGGTCTTTTCCAAGCTCAGTTATCCCGTGATTCTGATCTTTTTTCCTTTTTCAGCTGTTTCTGGGGCCCATCAGGACTCTCACACCCCCCTCTTATTTAGGAGCAGCTTTTAATGCTCTCAATTCTTGCCCAGTTGCTGAAGTTACCTGGAGGCCCCTTTATTGGTGATTTATATCCTGGAGAAGTGAGGCTGCCCTGGCCTGGAAATCACTGATAGATCAAGAGCTCCCTGTTTCCCAGGGGTCATTAAGGCATTTAATTTTTTGCCTAATTGGCTGTATAAAATTCTTGATACTCCCTAGAAAATTGAGGGCACTTGTGTAACATGAAAACACATTGAAATAACCTCAGAAGTTGCTTTGAGGTGAAAACTTATCCCAGGAGAAACAGCCACATTTAAACCAAAACTGTAACCTTGATTCTAAATCCTTCCTCAAGACATTATTTTTTTTCTTTCCCTGTTTTCCAGAACAAGGTGAACTTCACCCAGCTGGAAGGGAAGGGGGAAAATCCCCTCCCTGGGGAGTGTTTTATTAGTTTGGGAGCAAGGCTGGTTTGTCAGGGTTGTTTTTTCTGTGGTGTTTGCAGTGATTTGAAGTCAACAGCCTGTTGTTGTTTGATATTTGTTTTACTGGAGCAGAATGAGGGGAGCAGCCTGTGGAATAACTGTGTTTTACAGCCCTCAGCTGCTCCTCAGAATATTGCAAAGCAAATTCCTGCTCACTGTTACGATGGCACTCCAGGAATTCCAAACCTCAGCATCCCATCTGTTCCTCCACTCTGGTATTTACAGTGCAAGGAATTCAGCTGGATCCTCTTTCACCTCCTCTTCCTGTTCCAAGCAGTTGTTAAGTTGTTGTAGGTTTTAAAATTCCTACAATTTCTGGGAGGTTGTCAGGGATATAAAAGATCTTCTTGTGTTGCTGGTTTGCCTGGGAGGGGCTTTGAGCTGATCTAATTCTGTTAAACCTCAATGTCCCTGGAGCTGGGACTGGGATTGTCCCTGGTTTGATCTGTTTGGGACAGCTGGAAGCATTTGCTAAAACTGGAGGCTTTTTTTAAAGAATAGCCTTTATAAACATCTTTTACTGCAGCCATACAGAGTTTTTGGTTGCTATTCTGCCCTCTAAAAGGAGGAAAAGGTGATTTTTTTTATTTTTTTTTTGGATGGAGGGATGTTGGAAACTCAACCCCATCCCTGGTGTATCCCTGGGAGAAGGAGCACAGTGTGTTCCATTAGTGTTTGTACATTTTAAACCTCATTTTCCAGGCAGCTTCAGGAAATTGGCATCCCATAAGTGAAACCTTTAAAAATAGCTCTGCTCCCACTGAAGTGAGTCCTGTTGTTTCCATGGCCTGTTGTCCCAAGTGTGTTGCAGGATCCCTGAAGCTTTGGAAGTGTTCAAGGAGATGCTGCTCAGCAGAGCTGGAGCCCCAGATATTTCCTGAGGAATTGGTTCCTTTCAGGAATGAACTCCTGCCCATGGAATGCTGCTCTCTGCAGGGTTTATTTTAAACTTTTTCCTGCTTTGCTTAGAGGAAAAGCAAAGCCTGAGCAGGAATGCATGAGTGGGTTGGAATGATCCTTTGGAATATCCTGGCCTGGCTGGGTGTGGAAATGTGGTGCTGCTGTACCAGGCTGAGCTGCTCCTTTTCCTTAAATCCACGGGTGTTTGAGGCATTTCACACTCAAAATTCAGTTCTGAATTACTCCTTTTTTTTGTGTGGTTTGGAATTTCACCTTCCCCCACGTGAAACCACCCCGTGCACAGGTGCCTTGGGTGTGAAATTGGGGTGCTGGGCTGTTCCCTGTGTCCCAGAAATGCTCCCCCTGCTCTGCCTGGGGACTCTCAGGAGCAGCTGCTGGGAAGGATTTGCCTTTGGAGGGACTTTAAAGCACCACTGAGGTCAACACAGGTCCTGTCAGATGATTTCTGCATCTTTCCAGCCTCAAGCACAGACCCCTGGAGGTGTTGAAGCACTTTCAGGCCTCAAGAAAGGCCCTTTTCCCTTCCCTCTCCTCCAAGCCTTCCCTTTTTAGGCCTTCAGAAATGTTCCAGAGTGAGTTGCCAGCACAGACTTCCCAATTAGCAAATGTGTGCTGGCTGTGGCAGCTGCTCCTGAGCAACAACCCTGGGCTGTGTGTGCTGGAAAAGGGCACAGGGAAACAGGATCTGCTCATCCCTTGGAGGAATTAATGGGGAAAAGTTAAACTTTAGAGCTCTCCCTTTGCCATGGATATTTTGTGTTGATTGTCTGGATGCAATTGTTTGATAATTTGCTATTTTTAGTTGGATATTTTTAGGGATGTGACGAGTCCAGCTCTGGACCTCAATCTGTTGCTATTATTGGAGCACTGAGTGGCAGAATTAAACCAGTGTTGCTTATCCCATTAAGGTTACTTAATTTTGAGATATGTCTGAGCATTGAGACAGACACTGAGGGGCTGGAAATGGAAATGGGGAAGGGGCTGGAGCAGCTGGGGAGGCTCAGCCTGGAGAAAAGGAGGCTCAGGGGGGACCTTCTGGCTCTGCAATCCCTGCCAGGAGGGGGGACATGGAAGGGTCAGGCTCTGCTCCAGGGCACAGGGACAGGAGGAGAGGGCATGGCCTCAGGCTGGGCAAGGGCAGGATCAGGGTGGATATTGGGAAAACTTCTGCCTGGAAAGGGTGGTCAGGCCTTGGAAGGGGCTGCCCAGGGAGGTTTGGAGTGCCCAGCCCTGGAGGTGTCCAAGGAGTGACAGGATGTGGCTCTCAGTGCCCTGGGCTGGGGGATAAGGTGGGGATGGGGCACAGGGTGGGCTCAGTGACCTTGAGGGGCTTTCCCACCCTCAGTGATTCTGTGACAACTTCACCTTCAGCACTTGAACTTCTCTGTCCCATCAGCCTGAACTCCAGGTGTGTCCATGGCAGGTCCTTCCCTTGGGATTGGAGCTGCTCCGAGTCGCAGCCTCTGACACATCCCGGGGTGGGATCTTTGCCTGTGGCTCAGCAGCACCTGCCAGCAGAGCCTTAATGCACCCTCTGCCCTGGCTGGTAACAGTTCCCAAATTCCCTGGGTAGGGATCCAGCAGCATCCTGAAAAGAGCCTTTGGCACTGGGACACCTTCAGGTGCCATGAGCTGTGCTGGGGGTGCTGAATGAGGTCACATCATCCCCAGGACAGGGAGGGCAGAGCTCCCCACACCAACTGCTGTGATGGGAGCAAGGCTCCTGTTGGAATGGGAATGTCCAGGCTGTCCTGCACCAACTGGCTTCTCTAAAATCCTTGGCTCAGTGTTTGAACTCTGACAGCAAACCAGGCACTGCAGGCAGGACTCGCTCGGGCTTTGCTCCCCCTGCAAATGCAGCTTTTTGTACTTCTTGCCTTAAACCCCACGTGAGTTTGTCAGGAACTCTGGACATCATTCCTGCATGGCACATTCCTGGCACGTGGACCTGCATGGCCCAGGTGGGAATGCTGGGGCTTTGTTCACTGTTGGAATGCAGAGCCTTTGATTTTTTTATGCATTTTTCATGTGTTGAACCATTCTTGGACAATCTGAAGGCCCAGCAGCATGACCAGCAGCCACCTGCTCCAGGATGAGCATTCCTGAGCTCTCTCTGATCTTTCCATGGAACTTTTTATTAATCCCAGTTGGAATAGTTGGTAACATCAGCATCTCCCCTGCTCCATGACCTGCCAGATCTCAGAGTGTCCAAGAGAAGCCCAGCAATTCCAGCAGCACAGCAATTCCTCCTGCCAGGGAGCTGGAATTCCCTCCTGGAAAGGCTGTGGTGCCTCCCTGAGGTTCTGGTGGTGGGCTGGGATGGAAGATCCTATTTCCTTCCAGCCTTTCCTGGACCCTGAGGGAGCATTGGCAGCTGCAGGGATGCTTTGCATTGCCAACTGTTGCTGCTTCCAGTCAGTTGGGAAGGAAATTCCCCTCCGTGCTGCCCACACCTGTAAG
Organism: Gymnopithys bicolor; assembly: GCA_035041215.1. Lineage (NCBI taxonomy): Eukaryota > Metazoa > Chordata > Aves > Passeriformes > Thamnophilidae > Gymnopithys > Gymnopithys bicolor. Next base: position 1,766,919 of record JAWWLY010000079.1, on the reverse strand, counting down.
AGTCTAAAAACTAATTATCCCAGTCTGGGGGAAAAACTGGAATCCTTTATTGAACACACAATGTAAGGGTCTCATAGGCAGGACATGCTAATGAGGAGGATGGATTATGGTAATGTGTTAATTAGGGGGTTATACAAGTTTCAGCTGGGTTGCACAATTAGTTAATATTTTCCATAAAAAGGATTTACATGGGGGGAAGGAGACAAGAGGTTTCAACATGAATTGATAACATTATCCCAAGGTCCATCTCTGTCTTGGAGCCAGAGACAGCTCATCAGCATGGTGGAACATCTACAGGCCTTGTCCTGTCCCTGCTGATGGGATTTCTCCCAAACTGTTGACCAAATAGTGTTTAAGTTTGTCAGTTCTTTCACACACCCACTCCAGGGATCTCCCAAAGTGACGGTTCTGCCGCGGCACCGCCGGCAAAGGCCTGGATAGAGCAAGGTTTCTGTTGGTGTGGCACATTCCCAGGATGAGCTGCTGTCCCTGACAGGGAGGCAGAGCCTCTCTGAGCTTTGCAGGGCAACTCTCCTGCCCTGAGTTGCTGCTGTGCAACATCCCACAGAGGAAATTGCAGCCACTTTTCTCCCGCTCGGAAGCGGCTCCGGAGGGGCCGGGGGAGTGTCTGGGGGAGCGTGGCCACCCCTGGGATGAGCTGAGCAGGGCCAGCTGCCTCCCGAGGGCCTTTCTCCAGCCGGGAAGTGTGGATGGATTGGCAGCAGGAGCATGTCCAGGCAGTTCCCCTCCTTGGCCAGTAAACAGCAGTGTGGGGTCACGCTGTGGGATATCGTGTTCCTTACCTTTGCACTGGGAGAAGCGTGGAAGGAAGGAGGGGGCAGAGTTTATTCCAGCACGCTGAGGTCAGTCTTGTTTTCCCTCTTGGAGCAGGAACAGCTCAGCCCCTGGAGTTGGATCCTGCAAGGCTGTAAACAGCAGGCTGCGGAAAGCCAAAGATGGGATTGTGTTCCTCTGGAAAGTTGTTGGGTTGTTTTTTGTCTCCTGTTCCTGGTGTCCTCACTGCCAGTTCACAAGGAATGGGGCAGAGTTTGGGGGCTCTGCAGAGGGGAGGGGGCTGCAGTGTGACTGATCTGAAATCCAAACACTGGCAGGGCAGGAGTCCCTGTGTTACTTTTAAAGAGAAAGAAGAAGCGCTCCAGAAGTTACAGATTTCAAGGAAAACTAATCCAAATGCAGAGTGTGTGTTGTCACTGCAGGGTTTCAGTTCAGTTGCAGCTTCAGGGCCCTGTTTAGTCAGAAGGTAGATTGGATTTTGGGTGCTTTGTGTCTGACTGAGGTGCTGAGCTCTCCTGCAGTGTGGAGGTGGTGGCTGATTCCTGCAGCAGCTTGGCATTTATGGAATAATTTGAGTTGGAAAAGCCCTCTAAGATCTGGAAGAGCTGGGAGATAGTGGGGTGGGATTGCAGCTCAAGGCTGGCTCTTTTCCCAGGTTCTTGGTGGCCTTTCCTGCCTATGGGACCTTCCAGGTGTTGCTGTGCTTATTTTTCAGCCCCACACTCCTGTTCAGGCTCCCTCCCCGTCTCCATACTGGGTTTTGTTGATAAATTCCCCTGAATTTCAGTCTCTTTGGGTTTATTGCAGGATTCCAAGGGGAATCAGGCAGGGCTGAGCTGCCCCAGCAGGAATGATCCTGATGAGTGAGGCCCCAGTTGCTATTTTGGACCAGGCTCCTCTCCACCTGCCCTTCCCAAATCCAGCCAAAGCCTCCCCAGATCCAGGGGCTCCTCAGGATGGCCCTGTGGAAAACTCCCCTGGAGCTGAGGGAATGGCTGGAAGTGTCCAAAGCCAGGTTGGACGGGACTTGGAGCAACCTGGTCTAGTGAAAGGTGTCCCTGCCCATGGCAGGAGGTGGGACTGCCTGGGCTTTAAGGTCCTTCCAAGCCAAACCATCCTGGGATTCTGTGATCCCAAGGAATGGCTCAGTGGTGGACTGGGAGCCATTCTGAGGCTGATTCCAAACATGCCTTTTAATCCCTGGTCTCCTGACCTGACCCAAGTTCCTGTGTTGGATAGTAAAGGTTTTCTCTTGCTCTCACCTTTCTATTTCCATGGGTTGCTGGCATTGACTCTCTGGTTTGGAGTGTGGCATTTGTAAAAACTCCTATTTAAAAAAATACTTTCAAATGCTTGTTTTGGCATGAGGGCTGTTCCTCACCCCTTGGTTTACTGAAATCTGGAGCAGAGGGAGGTGAGAGGGGCCAGTGAGCCTTGGCCTGAACCCCAGCACAGAGTCAGTGACGTGGGTTTTACTTCTTTATAAAAAAAAAAAAAATGTTTGTGTTCAGGCAGTAAGTGGAGAAAACAAGCAGGGTTGGATTTCAGCTCTGCTGGATTCTTGGAATTAGTCCCTCTCTGGCTCCCAGCTCTGACTTCAGCGTGGTGAGCTGGGCTGGCCAGAGAGGGTTGAGCAATGGTTTTACTGGTAAGCAGGAAGGGGCCGTGCTGGGGGCAGGGGGGGCAGGAGACCCCCCCAAAATGTGCAGCACGTGCAGTTCTCAGGGTGCTTTTACAGCTTTCTAAGGGCCAGCTCGTTCCTACTCCTTATTTTTGTGCTTTCTTGAGAGCCAAACCTGCCAGTGAGTGTGTTTAGGCAGAGGGCTCTGGTGGCTTCTGTGCTAAAACACTCTGCATTCCCCCCAAATACTTTCCCTGTCTGCAGCCCCCCAAAAAATGATGCAAATGCCTCTACTCATTCCCCCCTAAAAGGGTGCAAACCCCTCTCCTTCTTCACATTCCCCCTAAAAGGGTGCAAACCCCTCTCCTTCTTCACATTCCCCCCCAAAGGATGCAAACCCCTCTCCTTCTTCACTTTCCCCCCTCTGACTTGGTGCAAACCCCTCTCCTTTTCCTCACCCCTTCCCAAACTGATGCAAACACCTCTCTCCCTCCTCATTCCCCCCCAGTATGAAATCCAGACCCCAATATTTCAGTGCCCTCTCTCCCCCAGCACCTGGAGCTTCACTTCTCCCTGGTTTCAGGTGCCACATTCAGTGTCTGGAATCCAGAGTGTGACCTCCAGGTTGTGGGTGTTACAAAACCAAAGGAAAATGGGTTCCTTTTTATTATTGCTAATTGATATCAGCCCTAATTTTCCAGGATATCCCTTGGATATCAATCAAAGCAGAGTCGTGCAGTGAGTGTTACACTGATTATTGCTCACTATTGCTGTGGTGGGACTGCAGTAAACATTCCAAATTATAACTTCATTAATTATGCACCCTCTGCTCAGTGTACCAGTGATGGAACTCCTGAATTCCTGTTTCCTTGGCAGGAGGAATCAACCAGGATCCCTGGCAGCACCTGACAGGACAGGACGGTGGCCGAGACTGCTGTGTGGCAGTAGGAAGGTGAGCAAGGACAACTCTGCCCTCGTGGGACTCCAAAGTATCATTTCACTGTTCATTTTCCTTCCTCTGATGGTTTGATTTCACCTGCCATGGTGTGGCTGAGGGGGTTGCTGAGCCACAGGTGGGGTTTGGAGGTGGGATTTGGAGGTGGTGACTCCGGGTGAGGCTGGTGATCCACTGCCCACGTGGAGCCTCGTTATGTAACACTGATCACCTCCTTAATTAGGGAGGGACATCCCTGGATTCCAGAGGAGATGTGTCCCTTAGTCAGCAGCAGCAGGAGGTGTGGGATGAGGGGAGTGGGAGGCTCTGGCTGCTGGAGCTGGAGGAGGAGGTTGTTCCCTTTGTCCTGGAGATTTGCTGGAGCGTTGGGATGTGTGTGGGGGGCAGCAGGAGCTGCCAGGGGGGGCTTTTCATCCTGTATGAAGTGGTTTATATTTTGTGTTAAAAATATTGTGGCCACAGCTCAGGGCAGTGACTGTCCCCCTGTGCTGGGCACTGCTGAGGGGAGTCCTGTGTCCAGGGCTGGGCCCCTCAGGACAAGGAGCATATCCAGGGAAAGGGATGGAGCTGGGAAAGGGCTGGAGCAGCTGGGGAGGCTCAGCCTGGAGAAAAGGAGGCTCAGGGGGGACCTTCTGGCTCTGCAATCCCTGCCAGGAGGGGGGACATGAAAGGGTCGGGCTCTGCTCCAGGGCACAGGGACAGGAGGAGAGGGCATGGCCTCAGGCTGGGCCAGGGAAGGGTCAGGTTGGACATCAGGAGGAATTTCCTCATGGAAAGAGTGGTGAGGCCTTGGAAGAGGCTGCCCAGGGAGGTTTGGAGTGCCCACCCCTGGAGGTGTCCAAGGAAGGACAGGATGTGGCTCTCTGGGCTGGGGGACAAGGTGGGGATGGGGCACAGCGTGGGCTCAGTGACCTTGGAGCTCTTTCCCACCCTCAAGAATCCTGGAATTCTGGTTTTGCTCTGTGCTGGAACATTAAATCCTGTAAATGTCCCATCTCTCCCCATCCTCTGTGAAGGGCAGGGGTAGGAGGTTCACACCTGATGGAGGTGAGGTCCCTTCCCATCCCTGGCTTTGCTGATCCACCAAACCTGTTCCTTTCTGGAAGTGTGGGCAGTGTGTCCATCCTGCTGAGCTCAGCTCCTCCTCATCACCCTGTATCCCATTATATTTCTTCAATCCTCTGCTCCAGCCTTCCAACAATCACACTGAAGCACTGCCTGGTGGTGCCCAGTGACACATTGCAATTAGTGATCTCCAGTTAATGAAGCAGCTCAGTGACTAAACCTCATGACTTTTCCAAGTGAAGTGTCAGTCAGGGGGTTTGAAACACCCCTAGAGCTTCGTGTGGCCCCAGAGCACAGAATAAACTGCTTGGGCTGCTCTGAAATCTCCCACTGGTTTTCCCATGTTGTCAATATTTTCCCTGTGTGCCCTCAAATACAATATTTAAATTAGATTTAAATTGGATTGGGGCCTGTAGTCGTTGTTCACCTTCAGGCAGCTCCCCTGACATCGCTCGAGGAGATGGGCCACGTTGGGATATATTAGGTATGAAATACTTGGAAATCCTTTAGTAGGCTTTAAAAAAGTTGTATTTATTGCTGCTGGGAACACTCAATAGCTGGAAATTCCACAGTGGGTTCAGGCTGTGTGGTATGTGGGGGTTGGTGTCCCTTTTCCCTGGTCACCTCCAGCTTCGTGGTGTCCTTGTCAGGAGGATTTTCCCTGGAGCCTCTTTTGTGAAATCCCATATTTCCTGCCCTGTGTGAGATGCCAGGAAGGTAAAGGAGCTCAGGCTTGGTGAGGTGACAGACCCAGAGCTGGGGATTGTGTCTTGCTCATGTAAATTCTGTCCCAGAGCTGGATCATCTCCAGGGGCACTGGGATTCCAAGAGGAGCAGGAACATTCCTGGATTCTGTTCATGCACCCGTGGGAATTGAGGAGGCAGGAGGCTGAGCCTGTGTTTCAACCCTCCCTGGTTTTGGGAGGCATTTGACCTCCCCCAGGAACTTTGGGAAGCGACAGGTCAGGCCGATGCTGCTTTGGGGCTGGAGGAGATGTGGGTGATGATGATGATGATGCTGAGCAGTTGCTGTTCTTGAGTCACTCTGAAGAGTTGAGATCCATGTGACTCCACAGCCAGTAGTTCTGCGCTTCCATGTGTATCCCAGCCAGGCTTTTGGGGGGATGGAAATGATGGTTAAATACACAGTTGTGGTTTTTGAGTGTCAAATCCTCTAAAAAAACCCCCTTTTTTTTGAGGGGAAACCCTTTTTTTTGAGGGGAGGAAAAACAGCGCCTGCAGTTCCCGCTGGGGGCGGCAGAGGGCGGTGTTGGGCCACCCGAGGGCCCCACTGTTGTGCTTGCATTTTAATATTAATTAATGGATATCCTGTTAATAAAAGAGCCTCCCAAGGCTTTCTAATTGCAGCTGCAGCCAAATGTGGGCCGACCAGCACAGCGGGGTGAGGCCCTGCAAGGACACCAGAACTCCCTGAGCGCTGGGAAGGCCCAGCTGGGCTTTGCCAGGAGGGTGAGGATGGATGTTCTCCCCACTCTCAGCACTAACCTGAGCTCTGCAGGGCAATCCCAGCCCACAGACCCCCCCAGATCCCAGTTGCAGCCCCCAGCGAGGGTGTCAGCAGGTGGCAGCAGCCTGTCCTGCACCCCGTGTTATTCCTGGCTGGGAGATTCTCTGGATTCAACACCACAGTCTAGACTTACTGACAGACAGGATTCTTCTCCTGTTAGGTAAGCAAGATACAGACACCCATTATGCAAATTCCCAGCCGTAGTGGCCCTCTGAAACATTCTTCAGATTGTCTAAATAAGGTGCTGTTTCATACTAAACCAGGCCTTTGGGTGCCTTCCAACTGCCTTGCCCTGGAGCTGGGATTTTTTATTTTTTTCCTTTTGGAGGTGCTGATCAGCACAGACTTTTGGACTTCCAGATGTGCAGCAGGAGGAAGAGGCAGGCTGGGCAAAGAGCTGGAATTGTGCAATTAAAAAACTTGAAGGCCAGTAGTTCTTGTGCCTGTGTCTGCTGCTTGTGCAGGCAGTGACATGGGTGCTATTAAATGCACTTCATGAGTGTTTTATAAATGACTGCACAGACTCAACAGGCTTTTTTTTTTTTTTTTGGTCTCTGAGCACCAAAACTCAGTTTTAGGTGTCCCCCCCGAGGCAGGGGAGGGTTGGAGGGTGCAGTGACCTGGCACTGCCAGCTCTGCACGGAGGTGTTGCCCCTCTCCATGTGACTCATGCCCTGGGCTGGAGGAGGTGGGAATGGATCATCACTGACTATCCAGAGGGCTTGGAAGTGGCTGTGGCATTTGCACTCTTTCTTTTTTTCACAGACAAGTTCAAAGAGCCTTTCAGCCCCCATGACTGTGGAGTTATTCGTGCAGCTCTTCCCAGAGAGGCCCTTGTGGGGTTCTTGTTGCATGAGCCCAAATTTCTGACCACAAATACTCTTCCAGTGTTTTATACTGTGGTTCTGTCACTAAAATCTGTTCTCCTGAAGCTGCTTTAGACTCCTCAAGCCTCAGAGCACACAAAGGGCTGGGAAGGGATGACTGGCAGCTTCCTGAGCTGCTCCTGAGGTCAGGATTTGGCCGGCGCCCAACGAGGCTTTGCAATGGCTGTGAGTGCTGTGTGGTGAGCACAGCCCTTCTGAGGAAAACATTGGAAAGCTTCCTGGTCCTGAATTCACTGTGCAGGCACGTGATTTTCTGGGAATTAGCTTGAATGTGCTGCAGAACTGCTCAGAAATCCCTACATGGGGTGATGTTGGATCACAGAAAAGCAGGGACAAGGCGGTTGGTCAGGTTTCTTCGTGGTGGCCCTTCAGCCTGTTGACACCAACCAGCTCTGCTGCTTCTGTTCCTTGCCTAACAAAGGGGAAAAGTCTGTATTGTTGGGGTTTTGTTTTTTGGTGGGTTTTTTTTTTTAAATTGCAACATTGCTCCTGTTTTCCCGAGCATTGTTTGTTTTGGGACACAGTTAATCCTCTAAAGAGTTTTCAGGGGAATTGCTGGCTGCACCCTGTGCTGCTGCAGAGCTCTGGATGTTGCCAGCCAGCAGTGAGACTTTGCCCTGTGCTGGCTGGGACTGTCCCTTCCTGTCCCGCAGGTTGCGATCCCATCCCTTCCCACACGGGAATTCTGTCCTTGCCTCCCCAGCTCTGGGTTCTGCACCTCAAGGCTGGCTGTGGATGATCACAATAATGACCTTTCCTCGCAGCTTCCCCCCGTCTGAGCTCCTGCAGGAGCCAACCCAAACACCTCCCTGCTCCCAGCAGGGTCTGTGAACTCTCTCCAGCTCAGCTGCTCTGTGTGTTTCACCATTTCTGCTCAAAGATCTGAGATAACGAGGCGAGCGCTGCTGACTCAGATCTTACTGGCTCTGGGGTTTGTCCTTCCTGCCCTCCCACACTCCACCTGCACACCCAGCAAACCTTCCCCCCCCCGGGGCTTTCCTCCCCAAAACACAGCCTGCTCTGCAGTCCTGCTGCTCTGTCACCCCAGAGAACAACCTCGAGTTTTTGGGGAAGAGATTTGGTTGGAGATCTGGGAAGGAAAAGAGGGGTCACCGAGGTTTTTGGCCTGGCAAAGAGCCAGGCTGAGTCAGCCAGCCTTTCCTTGGGAGCACCTGAGTGCTGGGTAAACACCAGTATATCCCTGTAAACACCAATATCTCCCTGTAAATACCAGTATCTCCTCGTTCCAGCTGCAGAGCTGAGCTCTCAGGGCTTGTCCCCAACCCGGAGCTGCCGAGTTAACTCAGGGCTGAGCAAACCCAGCCCCTGTTCCTGACGCTCGTGCACACTCAGGACATTCCCCTTTTTGCTGTTTAACAGCCTGGTGTGGCGACATCCACAGTGCAGGTCATAAAAACCCCGGATTTGGGGTTGGTTTTTTAGGAAACCAGCAGTGCTGGCAGCGTGAGGTGCCCTGGGGGAGCCTCAGAGCTGCTCCCCAGGGTTTGGTGCTGGTTGTGAATTCTCCGAAGTTCAGATTGCTGTGAAAAACTGCTGTTACTGTGAAAAAGTGCTTAGTGGGGTTGGTGAAGTGAACCTTTTCTGGTCAGATAGGAAACCTCCCCTGGGGCTGCCTGGAAGAGCAGTTCAGTCCTGCATGAACTCCCAGGCAGGCTGGGAAAGGCTCTGTCCTGCTGGGAAAGGCTCTGTCCTGCTGGGAAGCTCAGTCTGCTGGAAGTGCAAATAGCTGTGAGGGCACAGGGGATTTGGGTGAAGGGTTTAGGTGAACAAGCCAATTTTCTGTTGTTTCTGTAACTGATTTCTTCAGCTTTCTGGTGTGCAGCCCTCAGTCTCTCACCTGGATCCCAGTGGATTTGTGCTGTCCTGTTGCAGAGACAAATGGCCATCAGGCAGCTCTGTTTGTCCTTTAAAGTATATATAAATATAATTCCCTGAGCAGCCCTGGATTCCCATCCTTCCCAGCTGGTTTCCCATCCCATCCAGCTGCAGTCTGGACAGGCTCACATTCCTCACTCCTGAGGCCAGCATTCTTCTGCTCCTCTGCACCAGCTCATTTGCTTGGGATTTGTTTAAAATTTGAATCCCAGCCCTGTCTCCAGCTCCCAGACACCTTTATTAGCTGTACCTCCAGCCCCCTCTCTCTGGAGAGTTAAATCTTGGTCATATTTACTAAAATAAGATGGATATTGGAGCTGGTTGTTGCTGGAGTTCAGTGGAATTCATCTGGAATCCCCACATGCCATTGGCTTGAGCAAAGGCATTGCAGTTTGCTGATTAATCACTCAGCTATTTCAGTGAAAAACCTGAAAGGAAAGTTGCTTTTTTAAGTCTTTGATGGCAGTTTGGAGAGGAGAAATCCCTGGGTTTGGGAATTCTCCTCTGGGTGCACAGGAGCTCATCCCTGAGCTGTTCTTTCCTTGGAATTGCTGCCAGTCCAGCCCCAGCCCACAAGGGAAATGTGTGTGCCAAAGTGTCAGGAGAGACATAAATCAGTCAATAATCAGTTTCTACACCAGTTTTCCTCAGCTGGATTTATCATTGGTAATTATTTGATGGAAACAAAATCCACATCCCCCAGGTCAGAGCAACCTCTGGTGGGAAAAGAACCCAATCCAGCTCCAAAAATTGGACAATCCCTCCTGTCCTTCAGTGTCTGTGAAGTCATTCTGACCCTGGTGCCTCCAGCCTGAGCTGGAACTGGACTAAGACACCACTGATGGAATTCTTTATCTTTTAAAAACCAGATTTAGGGAGGTTTGGATAAGTCTGGACTTTCTGTGTGGCCACAAGGACGTGACCAGGAGCAGTAAATCATTGCTGGGAAGAAACAGGCACTCCCAGGACATGCAAATGAAGGACTTGAACTTTCCTTGGAAGCCTCTGTTTGAGTGTTCCCATCACCTGATGGGGAAATGGGATCAATTCCAAGCAGTCCCAGCAAGTCTCTGACCCTTAATAGCCAATTTTGTTGGACAAAGCCTGATTTGATCATGTTCCATCATCTCCACACCAGCAGCCTCTCAAACCTGAATCCCCTGGGAATTCTTTGCTCCAGCAGCTCAGAGCTGAAGGGCTGCAGGATTTATGGATGGAGCTTGGAGCACCCATGGATAGTGGGGCAGGGGGTGGAGCAGGATGGGCTTGAAGTCCCTCCCAACTCAAACCATTCTGTGATTTTATTCCCAGGGCAAATCTCCAGCCTGGTTTGATGTTCCTGCAGGTCTTCCCCGCTCTGGGGTTGGCTTTGGTTCTGTCCAAAATACCTGCTGGGAATTGCCTTGTGGAATTTAAAAAAAAAAAAAAGCAGCCCCAAACCCCTCAGGAAGACAAGGACAGGCAGTTTCATCCAAGGAATTTCCTTATAAAGAGCTGCTCTGGCTGCAGGGCTGTGCCAGCAGGAGTGGCCCCACTGCCAGGAATTCCTTCCTCTCCTTTCCCTGGAGTGTCACACCCACTGCTCCGGATCGATGTGGGCACAGGGATTGCCAAACATCCACAGCTCGTGGAATTCCTGCCTGACTTTGGGCATGGAGAGGGGACAGGGGGATCCTGCAGAGCTGCCAGGGGGGATTCTGTTCCAGCCAGTTCCTGAAGTGATTCCTCAGCTCTGCTTTCAGGCTTTGAGAGTGAAAGGAAAAACCCACAAGTCACCTCAAGGGCTCTTTTCCAAGTCTTTGCCCCTCCAACCTGTCCTGCTGCTCCTCCTTCCTCTGGCACTCCAAGGAAAGTGGCTGAAAACAAACAAACCAGCTGGGAGGTTTTGGGGGGCAGCAGCAAAACATCCACAGTGGAAAAAAAAAACCTTTTTCTTTCTCCTGAACTCTTGTGCTTGGATTAATCAACACAAAATGTTGGCAGGATGAAAACCTTTGTCCTTGGGTGCTCTTAATCCCACTGTGACCGAGCTGGGGGTTGGCTTTGGGAGGCTCAGATCTCCCAAGAATGCCCAAATCTTGGCACAGGGAGGTGTTTTGAGGCTGTCCCCAAAAAGCCTCGAGTTCTGTTCAGAGCAAAGCAGATTAACTCAGAGAGCAGAAATCCAGGGGGTTTGGGGTTGTGTCCTCCAGGGTTGGGTTGTCCCAGGGGAAGGTGGAGGGGACACAGCCCTGAGGGAGAGCTGGGGGCTTGTCCTGTCCTTGGATGAGGGGACACAATCCTGAGGGATTTTGTGTCCTGGCTGCTGGAGTGAAAGTTACTCATCATTTGTAGTCAAGCCTCGTGTTCAGCAGAGTCTTCCTCAGTCTGCAAATGCAAGAAATAAGCTGTAATTCCATCTGTAGGTAATTCCAACCCTTAGGTAATTCCAGCCCTGAGGTAATTCCAACCTCTGGGCTGTCTGGAGCAGGGATTTTGTTCCTCAGCTCCCTCCCAACACTGGCTGCACCTTCCAAAGTCTGTGGTGGGTTTTTTAAGGGTTTGGACTCCCCAGAACTGTGAGATCTTGCAGCAGGTGATCCATAGAGGAGTTGTTAACTCGTGCACTGTGCCAAAGGTTTCCTGGGGAGCTGCTGGGCCTTGTGCAAGCACATTCCCAGCTTTATCAGTGCCCCAGGAATCCTGTCTCCTCTGTGACAAACACTCTGTTCTGTCTGGGGGCTCTGTTGGAATTCCCAGTGCCCTGGCAGCACAAGCAGGACAGTTTTCCCAAGGTCAGGCAGGGACAGTGCAGGAATTCTTCAGGTCTGTGGTTTGGCCTCCAGGTTGTCCTTGGAGCTCTGAAATGTTGGGGAGAATGGAGAGTGAGTTACTCAGATCCCACTTATTTTTTAACTACAGTTTGTGGCTCTGCAGAGCTCGGTGTGACTGTGCCGAGGCACTGAAGGTGTGCTGGGAATGCCTCGGTCCTGGAAAAAGCCTGGATTAAACCAGGCTGTCCTGCCACCTTCTGTCGAGCTGACAGGTGGATTTGTGCTCATTAAAAAAAAAAAAAAAAAGACAACAAACACTTCTAAATTCCACAACCACAGCTCAAAGTTGGAGCAGGGCAGGACTTGTTTACCCTGAGCTCAAACAGGGAACAACTCCAGGTTTTCCGGAAGGTCCCTCATCCCTGGCTGACACCAGAGTTATTGTCCCCACAGTGTGTAATTTGTGGGTGATGACCATCCTCTGATGTCCCTTCCCTTCTCCCACACCCCGACTCACAAACCAGCTTTTCCTCCTTCCCATGAGCTCGAGATGCTTTTCTAAGAATTTCGTTTCTGCAGCATCTGCAAAACCCCCTGAGCTGGCTCAGGCACTGTCAGCAGACAGCGAGGGAGAGGCCGAGCTGGGACTGCCTGGGGAGGGACTTTCTTGGTGTAATTAAGATAATCCCAGTTTAATATGTCAAAAAAGATCTGGGCCAACCTCCTGGTTCTCCCTGCAGTGGCCTCATTCAGGTTTCAGTTCCCTAAAAGGTATCAGGACATGCTGGGGTTGGTTGTAGCTTGGTGAGGGGTTTTCCCCCCCAGTTTTCTCCTTTCCTTTTATCTCTTGACACTGTCAGGGTTAAGTTTGTATCAGACTAAAATTTGGCTAAAAATTGACTAAAATTCAGTCAGATTTCCAGTGGTGGCTTTTTCTCTGAATACAGAGGAGGGATGATGAGGCTCCAAAATAAACACCTTTGCCTCAAAAGCTCAGAGCAAAGGGTTGTTGTGTTGGAGATTTGTGTTCAGAGAACAGATTTGCTTTGTAGCAAAGTCACCAAACGACTCTTTGGTGTCTTCTGTCATGAGTCACCCCTAAAACATCCCTTTGCAGCAAAACTTGTGAGCACTGGGGGAGCAGAGGGATGGGGAGATGCACTGGGAGCACCAAGTACGTCCTGCACCTGCTCTTCCCACCTTCCCAGAGCTGCCAGGATGGTCCAAGATCTGGGATTTGGCTGACTCATGGAAAAAGGAGAGGGGAGAGCTGTCTGCCCTCATCCACTCCGGGTGCTGAGGCAGTGAGGGTGAAATCAGCACCCAAAATCTGCTCTGTCATCGCTGGGAGTGATGGGAAATGCTTGACCTGGATGTGACTGGAGTGCTCCAACTGCAGTGAAGGGGTTATTTTTCTCATGGAATCTCTTCCCATCACTCTCAGACTTGATGCTTCCTTTGCTCTGCCTGTCTTGGGTGTTGCTGTTTGTTCCTTAAACGAGTTGCCACCTCTTTGTTTTCCTGAGCTTTGGGGAATTGGCCTCAGCTTTCCCACTGGATTCCCCGCTGGCTGCACCGGGACAGGTTTCCAGCCGGGTGCCATTTGAGCAGCTCAGCTGGGAAAGGCATTGCTGGCTCAGAACCACTTCAGGTGGAGTTCCCAGGCCCAGTTTGAGGAGAGCACTTGGTTTTGAAGAGCCACTGTTCCAATAACCTAAATCTTAATGCCAATTAATGCTGTGATGGCTAAAAGAGAAGTCCCAGGGCATGGTGTGCATTCCATGGGGTGTTCCAGAGGTTTCCATGGAGGCTGCACAGAGCCAGGGCTGCTCTGGGTGTAAAGGATGTACCTGCCATCCCCCTTTCCCACAGACAATATTCCCTTTTCCTGACCCTGGCAATGCTGCTCAGCTCTGGCTGAGTCCACCTGGAGCTGCAGAAGATTTAGGAAGTTGCCAGTTGATTTGAAGCCCTTTCACACTCATAAACTGGTACCTGCAGGAGAAACATTTCTCTGTCAGACTCCTGAAATCTGCTGCTGAGTTTTGGTTAATTAGGGAAGTTCCTTTAGGATTGATCTTTCCTCTTTTCTCCTGCCCAGGCAGAGGAGGTGGAAGGGAAGGAGCAGCTGGGAGGGCAGGTGGGCAAGGGAATATCTGCAATTCCTGCTTTTCCTGCTTCCAGCACTTTCTCACTTACATTGGCCTTTCCAGCAGGCTCAGACCTCCTGTGCAGGTTCATATTCCAGATGTGTTGAGGGCTGTATCCCTGGTTTCCTGTGCTGGAAGGATCCAGCCCCAATAAGGGAAGAGCCTGAAATCATGTTCAATCCTGGGGCTTTAGGAATGCTCAAACCAGGAGCTGTAGCCACCTGGGCTGGCTGGCTGGCTCCTGGAATGTATTCCTGCCTCTCCTGCTGGCTGCTGGGCAGGATCAGCAGCTTTTCCCTGTGGATCTTTGGGCTGCAGAGGTTGTGTGGGTAGAGGTTTTATGGATAGAGGATATAGGGATAGAGCCTGTATGGATAGAGACTGTATGGATAGAGGTTTTATGGATAGAGGATGTATGGATAGAGGTTTTATGGATAGAGGATGTATGGATAGAGGTTTTATGGATAGAGGTTGTATGGATAGTGATTTTATGGATAGAGGATATATGGATAAAGGTTGTATGGATAATTTTATGGATAGAGGATATATGGATGGAGGTTTTATGGGTAGAGACTGTGTGGATGGAGCCTGACTGGTTTTGGTGGAAACTCCCTCCCCCATTTCTTCATTTAACTTTGTGGCTTTCAAACACTCTGAATGCAAATTAATCTGAGTCTGGGAGATTTATAAAACCAGAGTCTTGTGGGCAGAGCAGCTCTTGATCCTCCACCTGTGGCTGTTGTAATTTTAGGATTCTGCAGAAGCAGTTGGAGTGTTCCAGGGAACAGCTGGGCCCAGGCAGGGAGGGCTGAGCAGGAGCAGCTCAGAGCCTTCTGTGCCTCTGGTCAGCACAGCCTGAGCTGCAGCACAGGAGCTGCACAGCCTGAACTGGGTCACTGTGTCTTTGCTGGGTTGTTTTTTCCCTGTGGATAATAGGATAGTTCTCCAGATGTGCCTGAGAGGAGCAGCAGGACCCGCCTGGAGCCGCGGTGAGACGGCGGCGGCCGAGCTTTATCAGCACTGAAGCTTTTTAATCATGCCCAGATTTAATTTGTGGGATTATTTACATGCACTGAAGGGTTTCTTTTATCTGGTTTAATTCTGTTGGGGTAAACTGATCCCAAGCCAGGGCTGAGAGCACCCACAGTTGGTGCTGTTTTATTTAAACTTGTCAGATCCCTTTTCCAGGGAAAGCTGCTGGTCTCTGGGATCAAGATTCCAGCTGGCCAGGACTGTGGCTGGTCCATGTGGATGTTAATTCCCTCCCTTGTGCTGCTCTGGAAAATGATACACAGCAAAAATGCAGCCTGTGGGTTGCATGAGGTTGGTGGGGGAAAACAAGTGGTAGTGAGGGTTTAGGTTGGATATTAGGAAAAAATTCCTTCCTGGAAGGGGCTGTCCAGCCCTGGCACACACTGGAGTGGAGTCCCCATCCCTGAAGGGGTTGGAAAGCTGGATGTGCCACTTGGGGACACGGGTTAGTGGTGGCCTTGGCAGTGCTGGGGGAACAGTTGCACTCAGTGGTCTCAGAGGGCTTTTCCAGCATAAATGATTCCATGATTCCACGTCCTTTTTCCCCCTGAGTGGAATATTTTGGGCCAGAATCACAGTGAGCCCCCTGGGATGGGCACTGGGTGCTCCGTGCTGGAGGTACAACCTGGGCCCTGCAGGAGTGAGTGCATCCCAAATGGGTGTTTATCCACTTGGAAAGGCAGTGACACTCCCCAGGCACTTGCTGGCACGGTCCACTGGGAGCCAGCACATGGGGATTTATTTCTGGAGCTGCCTTTGTTCTGCAGGGTCGCTGCTACTCCCAACTGGAGCTGCTTTTTATCAGCAGCATCTGCGGAGCAGGAGTGACTCATGTGCTCTTTGAGTGAGGATGACAAATGGAGAGTGGAGACAAACAACTCCTGGGACCAGCCACCGTCCCAATCACTGCCCTCACGTGGGGCATTTGGCCTTTTGCCCCTGGAGAAATCTAATTTAGGCTTGTTTGGAAGCAGAGGAGGCAAAACAAACATCGCTGGGGAAGCGGAGCAGCCTGGCCTGGCACCTCTGGTGCTGCCCAGGAGCCATCCTGGCATTCCTGCAGCCCTGGGGGAGGGAGGGCAGGTGCTGAGCAGCCCCTGCACATGCTGCTCACAGCTGGAATTTTAACACCCTGTGTGACAGCACAGTGGCCTGGGGTCCCAGAGCAGCCTGTCCCAGGCGGTGGGACAGGTGGGGCCAGCCAGGGTTGGCTGGTGGGGGAGCTCAATCACACATTTCCTGGGGTTGGGGATAGTTGGGAAATGTTACTGGGGTTTAACCTCGTTTGTTTATCAGGTGACATTTTAGGGATGTCCTTGTCCCATACAGGGACCCCTGGGTCGTGTGTTCCCTCTGTGGGACCCCTGGGCCATGTGTTTGTGGGACCCTGGGCCATGTGTTCCCTCTGTGGGACCCCTGGGCCGTGTGTTCCCTCTGTGGGACCCCTGAGCCGTGTGTTCCCTGTGGGACCCCTGGGCCGTGTGTGTGTGGGACTCCTGAGCTGTGTGTTTGTGGGACCCCTGGGCCGTGTGTTTGTGGGACCCCTGAGCTGTGTGTGTGTGGGACCCCTGAGCTGTGTGTTTGTGGGACCCCCGGGCCGTGTGTTCCCTCTGTGGGACCCCTGGGCCGTGTGTTCCCAGCTGTGGATGGAAGGGCAGGGAAAACAAAACAAAGCCCTTTCCCAGGGCCACCTTCTGAGCTTCAGTTGTCACAGCCTCTGTTTTCCCTGTGCCCCCAAGGGCTGGGAATGCAGGTGGGACACTGGGAGGGTGGGCAGGTCCTGGCACAGGGTGACCAGAGGAGCTGTGGCTGCTCCATCCCTGGAAGTGTCCAAGGCCAGGTTGGAACAACCTGGGATAGTGGAAGGTGTCCCTGCCCGTGGCACAGGGTGGGACTGGATGGGCTTTAAGGTCCTTCCAACCCAAACGATCCTGGGAGTCACTTGTGGATTCTGAGGTGGCTTTTGAAGAGATTTGGGGCAGGTGGAGGAGGCTCCACACAGGCCCCAGCTCTGATGTGCAGCCAGGGGTCTCTGGGTGGGTGGGTGGGTAGGCAGATGAGGCGGCACTTCCAAAGCCTTTCTGGGAAAGAGGAGCCCTAATTCCAGCAGCTGTTGAAAGGGAATTGCCTCCAGCCATCCTTTTTAGGGATAGTGTGAAATTAAGCTGCCTGATTTCCCTTTGATGTTCCTTTTCATTTGCACCAGAACATGCCCATTTTCTCTTAATTTCCCCGATGAAAAATGCTTTTTTTTTTTAAATTATTCCTTAGAAGAGACCACGAGCTGAAACTGAAATAGAGTCTTCAAGAAACTGGACAACTTTGATCACTGAAGTTAAAAGCTGGATGGGATCAGAGCTGTGACTTCTGTGGATAAATATTTGTGAGCATTTGTGGCTTGAACAGAAATTAAAGGGGGAATAAACCTCTGTGCTTTGATCAGCTCCCTGGGGAGTGCAGTGTCTGGCCAGAGGGTTCAAGGCCAGGGAGGGTTCAAGGCACATGAAACCATCCCAAATATCTTCCCCTTTCTGCAAACAGTGGTTTTTTTCCAGGGGTGTTTTGTTTGTGCTCTGGTTTGGGTGACAAGGCAGCGATGGGTCAAAGGTTGGACTCGATGGTCTTGGAGGGCCTTTCCAACCTCAGTGATCCTCTGATTCTGTTACTCTGTGTTCCCCCCAGAGATGCTTCCTCCATTTCCAAACATCTGACCTGGATTTGTTTAATTCAGGAAGGTATTCCCTGCAAGCTTCTGGCTTTGCCTCCTGAAGTATTGCAGATTTCTGCTCACAGTTCCAGCCGAGTGTCACTGCCTGTCCCGCTCAGGGATTCCAGGAGGCATTTTGTCCTCTTGCTGCTGCCAACAGTTTTGGGTTGGCAGCCAAATCTTGACGTGATCCTGGTGGGAGCAAGGAGGTGGTGTGATGTTCTTTGAGCTCCGAGGTACTCGACGTGACAAGTCTCCAGCCTTGGCTCAGAGTGGCTTTTCAGGCTTTGTTTACAAAGATCCACGGCGTTCACAGAATCCCGGGATGGTTTGGGTTGGAAGGGCCATAAAGCCCATCTTGTCCCATGGGCAGGGACGCCTTCCACAAGACCAGGTTGTTCCAAGCCTTGTCCAGCATGACCTGGAACACTTCCAGGGACTTGGAGAAGCAGTGAGGGCTGGAGTTGATGGAATAGGTGATTGAAGGGTAATGGGAGACTTGGAGAATCCCTGCAAAGCCAGGAACCTGCTGTCCTGTCCCAAGTCATCAAATATCACCAACCCACTGGTGAGACATGCCGTGGATTCTTGTCCTGCTGTGTCCATTCTCAGCTCCTTTGGAATGGTAATTAATGGAACACTGATCTGCCTTAAACAACCTCTGGAAAATTTATTTAAGAGTCACTTGAAGAGTCCCCTCACATGGCAGCAAACCCAGGAAGGGAAGGCTCTGCCCTGCTCCTGCCATCTGTCTCCAGCTGATGCAACATCCATGTGGCAGCTCCAAACAAACCCTTTATTTTTAACTAACTGCATTTAAGGCACTTTATGTCCAGCCAACCCCTAAATTTGGGGCTGTCCTTACTTAATTCCTCGAGGCATGTTCCCACCCTGCATCCCTGGGTGCTGGAGCTGGCACTGCCGAGTGCAGACTCCTACTCTGACATTTGGGAGGATGGGATTGTGTCCCACCACGGGGCTGATTCACCGGGAACGAGCAGTGTTTGTCTGCAGGGACGTGTGTGCTCACACGTGTGTGCTCACAGGCTCATCCTGGGGGGGATTTGGGGGATAAATGGGATTTGGAGCCAGGGCTGGGCATGAAGGACCAAAGCTCAGGAGCTGGAGGTGCCACCTCGGACACAGCTCAGTCTGTCCATCCCCTGCAGGTTGTGCTCAGGTCACTGGTGCTTTCCATGAATAGTTTATTTACAGGGGACGTTTTTCCTGCCCCTTTCACCCCCAAATGGTGGTGCCTGTGGTGGGGAGGAGAGCTGGGATGGGGCTCCTGGTCCTTGGGGCTCTGAGGAGGTGGGACACGACTCACAGCCTGGGGGCTGTGGGAGGAGGGGGAGGAGGAGGAGGAAGAGGAGGAGCTGCACGATGCCAAGGACTGCACTCCTCCTCCTGCTCCAGGCTTTATTTAGCAGTATCTCAGCAGCTTTTGGCCACCCCAGCAATCCCAAATTGGCATTTTCCACAAGATACTAAATCCTGCCGTTCTTCCCTTTATTTTTAGTCTGCAAGACTCCAGCCCACTGAGGGGCCCTGGCTGTGTCAAGGGGTCCTGGGAGAGGGTTCCCCATCCCATTGAGGGGTCCTGGCTGTGGCAGAGGGTCCTGGGAGAGGGTTCCCCATCCCCTTGAGGGGTCCTGGCTGTGGCAGAGGGTCCTGGGAGAGGGTTCCCCATCCGACTGAAAGGTCCTGGCTGTGTCAGGGGGTGCTGTGAGAGGTTCCCCATCCCACTGAGGGGTCCTGGCTGTGTCAGGGGGTGCTGTGAGAGGTTCCCCATCCCACTGAGGGGTCCCAGCCATGTTGGGGGTGCTGTGAGAGGTTCCCCATCCCACTGAGGGGTCCTGGCTGTGTCTGGGGGTGCTGTGAGAGGTTCCCCATCCCACTGAGGGGTCCCAGCCATGTTGGGGGTGCTGTGGGGGGTTCCCCAGCCCCCCAGTGGTGCAGCCATTGACGTGTTTTCGCTGCATCAAAGCCCCGTCCCCGCTGCCTCACCAAGCCCAGCTCTTGTGTGTGTGTGTTGTGTTTAATATTAAAGTTCAAAGCTGTGCAGAACCCACATGCTTTGTGGCCCTTTGAAGTGGTCCTGGCCAAGTGCCTGCAAAACATTCTCCAGTGGTGGTGGAAAAAAAAAATCCCATTACTCTTTACAAATATTTTTGTTTTATTTCACCCCTTTCTTTTAGAACTTGTCAGTAGTTCTCTGGAGGCTTGAGCAGAGGCTGAGCCATCCCTGCCTTCAGTGCTGCAAACAACACTTGTATTTAAGTTTTGCACCAATCAAACTTGCATTTAGGTGGTTGGGTTTGTGTTTTGTTTTCTCTTGACAAGCCCAGAGTTGATCATGTGCCCGGAGTTTTAAATTCAGGACTGAAATCCAGAAGGGTTTAAGCAGGTTGAGTGTTCAATATGGTGGGATTTAAGGTAAAAACGTGTAATTGCAAACTTTGTCGTGCCTGAGCAGAAAATGCTGGACTCAAAGTTGTTGGAATGGGCAAGGAGGAGTGGCAGGAGGATGAGCTGGAGGTGACAGTGTGTGACAGGGCGTGTGTGTGTCACCTGAGCCTTCTCAACGCCCTGGCAACGAGTCCCTCCTAATTTCAGCTGCGGAATGAAGATGTTAATTAGCCAGAGATTACCAGCTGTGCTTTATGTATCACAGCACCAGGTATGCACAGCCCAGGTGAGTCCCTTCCTTCATCTTTATCCAGGTTTGGTCACTGAGAGGTGGCATTTCGGTGACAAAGCCCCTGGCTGTGGTTCAGCACAGCTGGGCAGGTGGCACAGCTTTTTCTGGCAGAACAGAGATATTGTTTGTCCATTTTCTACCCAATTAGCACTAAATAGCAGGGATGCAAATTAGGCTTTGCAGCTGGGAGTTCAAAGCCAAGACATGTAAACACCTCTGGGTCAGCCCCAGAGTTCCCCTCAAGCTGTTACCAACGAGCAACGTGATGTTGGACAAGCAATGCCAGCAAGGGAGGGTGTTTTTGTGTAAATTATTATAAAAACTGGTAAAATTCCACTAATCCCTCTGCTAGTGAGCTTATCATGGGATATGAGTTTCCTGCTGCCTGTCCCTGGCTGCTGGATCCAATCAATTGGGCAGCCAGAGCATCACGTTGGTTCCTGTGCAGGAGCCTGTCATTTGTTCCAGTTGGGCTTCCCTTGCCACTGGAGAGGGGATGGTTTTCCAGTTTTCCTCTAGATTAAAACTCTGGTTTGGGAATTTATTGCTGAGCTTTATAAATGTGTTCTTTTAAACTATATAGGCATGATTTTTGGTTGTGGACTCCCCAGGTGTGCTGAGCACCTGTCCCAGTTCATCCCAGCTGGACCTTGTCCTACCCTGGAGCTTAAAGGGGACATTTTATTCTTGATTTAAATGGGAAGACTGGGCTGGATTGCTCCTTTTTCCAAACTGCCATGGCTGTCAGGCATCACTCCCACGAGGGAGGAGCTGTGACTGAGGGTGGGAGATCTGCTACTCGCTGTTCCAGGAAATCTGTCTCCAGTTATTTGGGCTCAGCAGGTCCAGTTTTACAGGGAGGTGCCTTAGGAGGCCTTAATTCCTGAACTGAAAGGGAATGTGGGTGGAGAGTTTCCTCGGAGGTGCAGGTCAGTGGGTGCCAGGGGTGCTCAGGTGTGTGCAGGGGAAGCAGAGGAGGGTGGCACCTGTTCCATAGGAAATGTGTGGATTCAGGAATCAGGGAATCAGAACAGTTTGGGTTGGAAGGACCTAAAGCCCATCTCATTCCACTCCCTGCCATGGGCAGGGACACCTTCCACTATCCCAGGTTGCTCCATCCTGGCCCGGGACACTTCCAGGGATGGGGCAGCCACAGATTCTCTGGGCACCCTGTGCCAGGGTGTCACCACCCTCACAGTCAGGAATTCCTTCCCAATATCCCATCTGGCAGTGGGAAGCCATTCCCTGTGTCCTGGCACTCCAGGCCCTTGTAAGTAGCCCCTCTCCATCTTTCATGTGGGCTCCCTTCAGGTCCTGGAATGCCACAATTAGGTCACATGGGCACTTTGGCAGTTCCCAAATCTCTGTTTTTTTGAACCTGTGGTGAACAATTTCCTAAACAGAAACCCCAGAGAGCCAAATGCTGCCCGTGGCCTGAGGGCAGGTCCCTCCCGTGCCTTCTGCTCCTGCTCCAGCCCTTTCACACAGCAGGGAAGCTCCTTTTTTAGCCTCCCAGCCCGGGCCCTGAGCTCAGCTCTGGAGCTCTGCCAGCACAACGTGACTCCTCTTCCTGTAAGAGACACAAAAGAGAACGACCTTGTGCTTCCTCTCCGTGTCTGCCCAGCAGATTCCAGCCCCGGCGTGGGAGTCGCTCCCTCTTGCAAACCCTCACATGATGTTTCAGTCATCAGTGTTACCAAAAGGCCGGGCTTTAGCAGGAAAACAGCCGTGGAGAGAGTGGCCTTTTCTTTGAAGGGGGTTGTTTGGGTGGTTAAAACAAGTGCACAAGAGTCATCAGGCTGAGCAAAGCGTGGCCTCATCCCGGTTTGGATGGAGCCTCCTTTTGCTGCTCTGGATGATTTGGGGAGGGAGGGAGTGGGGCCCAGCTCTGCTGACCTGTTGTGACTTTGTCCCAACCATCCTTTTTTCCCCTCTGTAGCTCCAGCAGGAATGAAAACAAGTTGAGGAGGGAAAGTCACAGGACTGTGTTGATGGGTGGAGGAGGAAAACAGCAGCTTTTGCACTCATATGATGGCTCTGCTGCAAAAGGTCACTCACATGTCCAGTGGAATGGGAATGAGCTGGTTCCCAAATGCAAACAGGGAATGAGCAGCTCAGCTCAGAGTGCCCCCCAGGATCCTCGAGCTGCTTGTTAGGCCTGAAGGGAGTAATTAAGATTTTGAGGTTTTTGCTTCCCACCAGGTCTGAACTCTCCTGGTTCGGGTGAGGTTCCTGCCTTAGGGAGAAGATCCTCAGTTTGGACTTCTGAGGCTTAGTTAGCAATGAGGTGTTAATTATAGAATCCTGGAATGGGTTGGGTTGGAAGGACCTTAAAGCCCATCCAGTTCCACCCCTGCCATGGGCAGGAACACCTTCCATAGACCAGGTTGCTTCAAGCCCTGTCCATCCTGGCCTTGGACACTTCCAGGGATGAAGAGTCCACAACTAATTAGTGGGTGGGATCAGAGAATTTGGGGGTTTTGTTGGCTAAAAAATACCTGTATTTATTGCAGCCCATCCCCAGATGTGAGCAACTCCAACCTTGGAGTGTCTGGGGCATTGTGTCCTGCTGTGCTGTGGTGCTGGGATGTTTCGGGAGGAATTTCCTCATGGAAAGTGTTATTAAACATTGGAAGGGGCTGCCCAGGGAGACTTGGAGTCCCCATCCCTGGAGGTGTCCAAGGATGTGGCACTCAGTGCTCTGGGACAAGGTGGGGATCAGGCACAGGTTGGACTCGATCCTGGAGGCTTTTCCCAACCTCAGTGTTCTGGGATTGTGTGGCTTTGCTTTGTTCAGCACTGGGCTGGTGCTGGAGGGCAGCCTTCCACCAGGACATACCTGTTCCCTCATCCCAGCCCAGCAGCCCCTTAAACCTGTTCCCTCATCCCAGCCCAGCAGCTCCTTGGCCTGTTCCCTCATCGCAGCTCAGCAGCCCCTTAAACCTGTTCCCTCATCCCAGCCCGGCACCTCCTCAGCATCCCAGCAGTTACACAATCCCACACGTTGCTTCATTCCATCCTGGATGGCTTCCCTTCCTGCTCCCAGCCATCAGGAGCTCCCCATCAGCCTGTGAGGTGTGAGCAGGGCCGGGGCCGGTGTTTGTTCCTCTCCAAGGTCAGGGAAGGGCTGGCTCGGTGGGAGCTGCTCCTCTCTCCCTGCCCGAGGCCGGTGCTCCATGTCTGGATGCGTCTCCGGCGGCTCCGGAGTCGATCCCTCTCTCCAGTTGTGTTGCAACACTGAACTTGCTTTGGCAAGAGCCTGTCTGGGCTCTGTGTTTTTCGGGGCACGCTGGCCTTGAGTCAGGGGTGGCACCAGAATGTCTGCAGAGAGTTTTGCTGTCGGTCTCCTGCCCTTGAAACCCTGTTGTTCCACTCCAGGGCTGTTTACAGCTCGCTTGGCATCTCCCAGGTGACTCTGTGGGGAAAGCAGCAGGTGAACATTCCACACCTGAGTTTCACGGGGATGGAAAGGCCTTTGCAAGCTCTCCCTGTGTCTGATTTCTTCACTGACTCCAGTGGAATTCAGGATTTTCAGCCTGTTTTTCTGCACCCAAACTCACCCCGGAGAGGGTTTGCAGTGTGACCTCCCCCACAGCTTTGTAAACTCTTCACTGCTGGAGTAAAACCACATTTGCAAACCCAGCAGCAGAAAAACTGTGGTGGGGAAGCCAAGCAGGTGTGACCCAGGGCAGAGGTTTCCATGGGGCTGTTCCTGGGTGAGAATTGGGGTTTAAGGCAAAGGGGAAAATCCTCATGAGCAGCTCACACTGAACGAGATGAGGCTCATCCATGAGCCTGGAAAACCAGATTTTCTGTGGTTTTGTCAGAGTAGAGCAAGTGCCACTTGATGTTAGTTGATGTTTCAAGTCTGTTTGTTGAGATGGGCTAAAAATTCTGCTAAGAAATGTAATTTAAAGGCCTCCAAGGGGTTGTTGTCTGTCCTGGGAGATACCTGGACAGAGAATTGAGCACAGAAGTTTGCAATTCTCTTTTGACTGACTTGGCCAACCTTGTAGTCACAGCAAATGGTGGCAAACAGGAGCAGCAGGAGGCAAGTGCTGGGAATGCTCTGGTTTGGAGAATGTGCTTCCCAAAGCCTTCCCGGACACAGAGAGTGTCTCTGACAGCCCAAAATACCCCGTGATGGATGTTTTCCTTGGAGCTGCTTCAGGTGAGCTGCAGCCAACCCTGTGGGAGCCTCTGAAGTCACACAGGAGAGGCTGGAATGCTCTTGGCTCCCATTCCCCAGAGGTTTCTCCACACTCTGAGGCTCATCCCGGGGCCAGTCAGCACTTTTGTTGTTTGCTCAGCATCAGCTGCTTCCCAGCACGGGGAGCTGAGGGACAGGAGTCCTGCAGGGAGGATTCCTTATCTCCCTGCCTTCCACAGAAGGGATTTCGTTTCAAAGTCAATATTTCTGCCGTAACCTCAAGCTGTTCTGTCACTTCTGTTGTTGTTTTCCAAGCCTGGTGGTTGCAAACACTCCCCTCGTGCAGACATGGGAATGAAACCGGATCCACTACAGGAAATCATCCCCCTCCACAGGGAGGAGAGATGATTAATCCCATGGTGGCATGTATTCCCAAAGCCTTCAAGGGCACACGTGGGGCTTATCCCTTTGATTTCTGACACTGCAGGAAGTGGGATGAAGGGGGAGAATCCACCCCCAACTCCTCAGATTCAGCGCAGACAAAAGCCTGGAAAGGAATAAATCAGCCTTGAATGCTGTTCTGGAAGTCAGGGAGTGACGCTGGAGCAGATGGATGAGTCCCTCAGGGTGGGATATCTTGTCCTTAGGCATCAGGTGACCTCACTGTGCCACCTCTGCAGTGCCACCAGGGTCAGGGGGTCCCGCTGGATCCCACTGCCCTCAGAGGAGTAAGGAAAGGTCTCTGTGTGTGCAGAGAAGAGGCAGAAGAGGTTAAATGTCAGTGAATTGTGGTGATTTCTGCTCTCAGGGTGATTCCCACCTGTGTGGGATCAGGAGGCTGCTCTTCCTTCCACTGGAACTGCGCCAGTTCTGGGGAAAACACCCTCAGCTCCAGGGGTCCCACCTGGGGATTGGGGCTGGAACCTGCTGGGGCAGGGCGGGGCTGGAAGTGTCACTGCAGAGAGTCAGAAACAAGGAAACAGGGCTAACTGGTGCTGGTTAATGGGCTAACTGGTGTTGGTTAATGGGGTAACTGGTGCTGGTTAATGGGGTAACTGGTGTTGGGTTAAGGGGCTAACTGGTGCCGGTTAATGGAGTAACTGGTATTGGAGTAATTGGTCATGGTTAATGGAGTAACTGGTGTCGGGTTACTGGGGTAAGTGGTGTTAGTTAATGGGGTAAATGGCAGTGGTTAGTGGGGTAACTGGTGTTGGGTTACTGGGGTAACTGATGTTGAGTTAATCAGCTAACTGGTGTTGGATTACTAGGGTAGGTGGTGTTGGGTTAATGGGGTAGCTGGTGTTGGATTACTGGAGTAACTGGTGTTGGTATAACAAGGTAACTGGTGTTGGTTAATGGAGTAACTGGTGTTGGTTAATGGGGTAACTGGTATTGGTTAGTGGGGTGACTGGTGTTGGTTAACAGGGTAACTGGTGTTGGTTAGTGGGGTGACTGGTGTTGGTTAACGGGGTAACTGGTGTTGGTTAATGGAGTAACTGGTGTTGGTTAATGGGGTAACGATGTTGGCTACTGGAGTAACTGCTGTTGGTTACTGGGGTAACTGGTGTTAGGTAATGGGGTAGGTGGTGTTGGTTTAATGGGATAACTGGTGTTCATTACTGGGGTTACTGGGGTAACTGGTGTTGGGTTTAGCACCTGGAGACTGTGCAGCTGCTTTGAGGTGTGATTTGAACACAGGGAGGTGTAAGAGCTGCAGCAATGCCAGGAACAAACCCTTTCTTTTCCCATAAATCCCAAAAAGGTGGCTGAGGGGCACCTTGTGCTGGGGAGGTTCCTCCCAGCTCCATTCCCCCCAGTAGCTCCCAGTTCCCTCCTCCAGCAGAGCCCTGGGCGAGCTGTGCCAGCCACACAATGCCCGGATTGTATCCTGTGGTTCTGATGTAATTCCCACCAAAAACTCTTTCCACAATGAAAACTCGAACCCAAACTCGGAGCCCTTTCCCTCCCCAGCACTCAGAGCTGGGGGAAGCTCCATAAACACGTTCAGCCACTCACTGGAATCCCACAAAATCCCGGGATCTTGGAGTCCACAGAGACTATAAATGGCACAAAGATCCTTCTGAGGGCTCGTCCTCACAGGGTTTGCCTCAAGTTCCTATTTCAGGGTTTTCCTGTAATCTTCCTTAAATTCCCTGTGACTTAACGCTCCTCCAAACACGTGATCCCGTTTTGGGGAGAGGCAAAATAAGTTTGGGGTGATATAAATTAAATCTTGCTGCTGCAGGAAAGAGGTGGCTGGGACTTCATCTGATCCCTGTGTGGCACAGGAGGATTTGGGCTGTTTGCAAAGGGAAAACACTTATTCCTGTGATAAGATAAAGGATGAAATTTTATCTGGACATCACAGTGACTGTGTCAGGGATTTGTTCCTGTTACAGTGCAGCTCCAAGGGGGAATTCTGTGCTGTTTTCCTCACTCACCTGTGCACTCAGCTCTGCTTTCTTTCCTTTTCCCTTGTAAAAGTTTGGCATCTCCTTTTACCATTCCCAACCTATCCCAGGGTTGGGTGTCCCAGGTGGAGAGTGGAGGCCTGTGTTAAACTGAGCTGGAAAGTTTGGGATTGGGCAACAGGGAAGGAAATACCCAATCCAGGACACTGTGGACACAACTCCCAGTGCCCACAGGTCCTCCACTTCCACACAGGGTGGGATTTTGGGGGGCTGGCAGTTGTTCTCCCTGGCTCTATCCCTGTTTTAATGAGCAGATCCAGGTCCATCCTCCCATTCCTCTGCCTCCTGTGTTGCATCCACGAGGTATCTCCGCTCTGTTTCAGGTTTGGGGGGGGAGGATGAGCGTGGCTGCCTCACTCAGAGGGTTCTCCCTCTTGGGACATTTGCTTAGAAAAATCCAAAAAGTCACTTCCCAGCCTTCCCACCCCTCAGATCCATGGAGATCCCAGTGGATTTGCTGAGCTCACCACGAAGTAACTTGTGCACAAGAGGCTCATAAATCCCTGGGACTTCATGGAAGATCCTTTGTGTGCTCCATAAAATGGGAATGAAACCCATGGTAAAACTTCCCCTCCTGGCTTTAAACAGCCTGAGCACCAAAGCTTGGGGTGTTTCCCAGCTCAGATCTCAGGAGTGATGGGAAGTTCTCAGGAAGTTTTTATGATATTCAGCCTAAACTTCCCCTTCTTTTATCTCCTTCTCTAACTTAATCCTCCCATGCCACAGCCCAGCTTCCTGCTTAGTCTTTATCTGTTCCCATGGAATGTGGAGCTGCTGTAGAGCCCTCCCAGGCCAGGACAAATTCCATGGTGGTCCAGCCAGGAGAGACAAATTTAGTTCCCAGTCTGCCCTCTGGAATCCTCAGGTCGGAACCTCTTCCTTTTCAGGCCATAATTGGAGCCTGAGTTGGAATTGCACTGGGCAATTGCAGTGTGTGGGCTCAAGGACCTGGAAATTTATCCCTTCCTAAACGATTTCATGTGGAAATAACAATTTAGCAGCAAAGCCATGAAGATTTTAGTGGCATTGCTGGGGTTTGGTGTGCTGGTGTCATGGATTTGCTGCTGGAAGAGTGGAGCCAAGCCAGGTGATTCCCTTGCAGGACAGAGCAGTGTGTTTGCAGTTCAGGTTTTCATGCTGGGAAGGAGATCCAGGATTTTGGGAGGCTCAGGAGTTCTTGCAAGCACAGGATGAACCCAGGGGTGTTCCAGACCTTCCAGGGCTATCCAGATCCCCCCAGGAGCCCGTTCTGTGCTCCACATCCACATCCACAGCCAAGGAAACCTTCAAGTGCCCCTGGCTTTGCATTTCCAACCCCCAGCCCTGGTGCTGGTGTGTCCCAGTCCCTGGGCAATGGCTCCTGGGAACAGCTGATGGAAATACCTTTGCACTCTGCCTTCTTTTTTTTAATTTTTAATGTGTGATCTAAAAATAAGGCTGGAATGTGCTCCGGTGACTCAGGGCACGGAGCAGGGAGTGGGGTGGAACTGCCCTGGCAGCGCTGCCAGAGATCCCCACCCAGCTGGCACCACACCTGTGCAGGGAAATTAGGGAGAAGGGAGATTCCAGCCAGAGCTAATCCTGCAGCGTGAGTTCCCTGGAGGGGCTCCAAACTGCTCTGGAAAAAAAGGGATGAATCCCCTGGAGGAGCTCCAGGCTGCTCAGGAAAAAAGGATGAGTGTCCTGGAGGGGCTTCAGGCTGCTCAGAAAACATGGAGTGAGTTCCCTGGGAGGCTTCAGGCTTCCCTGGAAAAAGGGATGAGTCCACTGGAGGAACTTCAGGCTGCTCAGAAAAAAAGGATGAGTGCCCTGGAGGAGCTCCAGGCTGCTCAGGAAACATGGAGTGAGTTCCCTGGGAGGCTTCAGGCTTCCCTGGAAAAAGGGATATGAGTCCCCTGGAAGGGCTCCAGGCTGCTCAGGAATAAGGGATGACCCTGGAGGGAACTGCCTGGAAACAAGGGCCCTGGAATGTTCTGCAGCATTGCTGGCAGATGGGACCTGCAGGATTCCATGCTCTCCCAGCCAGGTAATCATGGCCTCTAATGGGAAGGAAATGGAGCTGCACATCCCTGGGGATACTTTCTCCTTCCAAAATCCTTGCCTGGTTGGAAACTGGGGCAGTTCAAGAGAAGAAATGTTAAAGCAATTATTGGATCAGCTGCTAAAGGCAGAGCTGTACCTGACACGTCCTCCCCTCCATCCATCCAGATATCCAGGAATATCCAATGGGAAGCAGCCGTGCCATCCTTCTCTTCCAACCACCTGCTAGCAAACCCTCCTCTGAAATTTGGGCAGAGTTTTGGGGCACCAAATCCGTGCCCTGTGTCACTGTGACTGTGTCCCACCACTCTGCATTGTGCCACCAGCCCTGGAGACACCCCTTGCCTTAGGAATGCTGCTTTCCCTCAGGGAAACCCTGGAGATTCCACTCGGTGCAACACAAAGAGAGGAGCAAACACGCTGCTCTCCCACCTGGGGTGTGCAAAAAGCAGATTTACTTCTGTGCCTCAAATAAAACCTCCCAAAGCTGAGCTGTGGATTCAGGTGGTTCTCACCTGAGAAGGGCCATCCTGAGAGGTTGAATTTGGGGAAAAATCAACCCCCAAACCCAGATTGTTCTCAGTGTGAACCTGAAGTTGGAGAAGGTTTCTCTTGACCTGGTAATGATGGGATTTTAAGCTTCTAATTTATTAAAATTGGGCTGGAGGCTGGAGCTCCAAAGGGTCCATCTGTGCCAGGCAGGAGCTGCAGGAGGGACATGGAATGTCTTCAAATACCTGGCCTAGTTACAACCTGTTGTAAGGAGGTTGTAATTTACTCAGGGAGGGACAGTTTGCAAACCTAAAGGAGCTCCTGGGTACTTTGGAAATGTGTTTCTTCCCCAAGTGAAACACTTCGGCATCCCAGAGCTCCTGGTGCTGGTCAAGCTGCAGGAGAAGGTGTGGAAAATCAGCAGGACGGTTTCAACACCAAAATGTGGATAAACCCCCATCCTGAGCAAGAGGCAGAGCAGAGCCCAGTCGTTCCTAAGGAGTTTTCCCACCCTGGGATGGCTCCTGGGCTCAGGTCCTGGCTGTGCTCTCCTGAGCATTGTCCCACGCCACAGAAATCTGGAGGTCTTAAAGGAGGGGAGTAAAAAAAGAATAAAAAATTGCTGCACTCAGGAAAAAATTCAATGGCTCATTGAGCTGTGGAGCTGCTGCTCAGGAAGTGTAAAAGGAAAATGGAGCCAGCTTTGTTCTGCCCAGACAAGGAGTAAATGCCACGGCCCCAACAGCCGCTCTCTGTTCCAAAAAAGCATGAGGTCATCCCTAAAAGCAGGGATTGACACTGGGATCCCAGTCCCAGGCTCCCCCTTCGTCTGCCCCTCTTTCCTGGCACCAGCCGTGCTCCGGGATCGCTCGGTGTGGCTCCGCTGCGGTGCCTGGCGCTCCTCCAGGAGGGGATCCAGGCTCCCACCTGGGCAGGAGCTGCTCCGGCCCTGGAGGGGCTCGGACACGCTCGGGCTGCGGGCAGGGGTGGAGTTGCCTTCCTGCAGCTCCGCGGCTCCTGTTTTTGGGATCGTCGCAGTACGGGATGCTGTGGATGTGGTGGGGAGAGGGGTCGCTCTTTAATTAGCTAAAAGCACAGTTTGATTAAGGCTGAGATCCAGGAGCGTGTCCTTCCCTGACAATCCCCCCACATCCCTTCCCAGCAGGGCGTATCCCGGTCCCTCATCCCACCGCCCCGAGCGGGGAAGATGCAGTTGCTCTGCCGGTGCTTCCCACGGGCACATCCATAAGCACCAATCCCACATTTGGAGGGGAGGGAGGAAGCCAAAAGCAGCATAACTCGGGCAATTACTCAGATATTCGGTGTTTATTCACCCTGCAAGGAGTGGCAGCTCCCAGCTATGAGAGGTATGGGAAGCATCCACTCCGAAACGAGAGGGATCAGTGCATATTTGTCCCGTGTCGTAACTCTCCTGCCGGAGCGGAGCGGGCAGGTGGCACCCAGGGATGAAGGGAACGGGGATTGTGCCAGGTAGTGATGGATGGATGAGCAGGCTGGTGTCGGGCAGAGCAGGCTCGGGCAGGCCCTGGCTCCCGGTGCCAGTTTCACCCTCGTGACCTGGATCCGTGTTTCGGTGCAGGGCCGGGGCCGTGCCGAGCCCGTCCCGCCGTGACCCGCAATCCCAGCGCGATCCGGCGGGGCTGGGAAGCGCCGCCGGCGCAGGGGTGGAACTGGATGAAAGGGCAGAGGCTGCTCGGAGCCAGCCGAGATCTCCGATGGATGGAGGAGGCGGCTGCTCCAGCACGGAGCGGCTGCTGAGTCACTGCTCGTCAGAGCCAGCGCTGTGTCACCGCTGCTGTCACCGCTCTGTCACCGCTGCTGTCACCCCGC
Source organism: Gymnopithys bicolor (assembly GCA_035041215.1). Taxonomy (NCBI): domain Eukaryota; kingdom Metazoa; phylum Chordata; class Aves; order Passeriformes; family Thamnophilidae; genus Gymnopithys; species Gymnopithys bicolor. Next base: position 1,735,825 of record JAWWLY010000079.1, on the reverse strand, counting down.
TGCTGCTGCACGCGGCTGACTCAGGAGCTGCGCGGGTCTGGGCTGTCTCTTCCCAGGAAAACAGCCCAAATGAAGCCTTTTGCAGCCTGCCTGGTACAGAAAGAACTCTCTCGGGAACAAGGGAGGCTCTGTGAGACACGGAGGTGCCACCCCGGCTGTCAGTCGGTGCTGCTCTGACGTCAGGGCTGTGCAGAACGGACCTGGCACAGCCCCGAGTTCCCACCTGCTTGGAAACGCTGAGCAGCCTTTTTTGGGGAAGGAACATGAAGAATGTGAACACAAGACTTGGTGTGATCCTTGAAATGCTTTTGTTTAGTGATGGAACCCAACCCAGGAGAGATTTGGGGCTGAGCTGGTGCAGGACATGGTTCTGAGCATCCTGAACCTGCTCTTAGTCCACCATGTGCAAACCAGTTTAAAACAGCAAATCCTGATTGTTTCAGGATTTATCCTGATTTAACTGTTGGGCCTCAGTCTCACAGTTCCTAAAATAGGCAGGAGTGTTCCCAGGATGTTTGTGCTGCAGCCAGAGTGTCCCTTGGGTTGTGTTTACATCATTCCTGAGCCTGCTGTGCCCCTCACCTGCACTCCAAGATCCTTGTCCAGGTTTCACAACCTCCCTCAGGGCTGTTTGTGTTGGCCTTGACCTTGGAACACCCCTGGGTGATCTGTCACTGCTCGTGCTCTTGTGTTGTCTGAATTTCTATTCATTCCCAGGGGTCGTAGTGCTGCAGCATTTTCCATCCACCATCCTACACCAGAGGTGGGAAATGTTGCTGCAGCCCCAAGCCCTGATCATGTCTCCCTGGTCTGGGATCTGCCAGATCCCTCTGCTGCCAGAGGAACAGGGATAACAGCCCAGAGAGCTGCAAGATCTGGCGACTTCATCCCTCCTGGAATCACTTACTGACAGAGTGAGAAATGAGCTGACGTGGTAACGCAACGAGAGCCATTCCCGAAAATGTGGCTGTCATTCTGGGCAGCCCAGGAACGCTGCTGGGGAGCAGGGGGGGATGGATGAGCCGGGAAGGCAGAAGGTGCTCTGGCAGAAGTACAGGAAGGTTTATTTTTGCTGAGTGATGAGTGCTGGTGACTCAGCGAAACACAAGCGGGGCAGTTCTGCTGAGTCACGACACCGGCAGGGCCAGAGCCAGCCCTGGCCTGGCACCAGCAGCGCCGGGAGGTGGGTCCCAGCCAAACTCCAGAGGCTTTGCCCCTCTGGCAGGAAGGAATTCTGGCTCTGTGGGTTATTTCTCCACAGTAGATGCCAGCAGAGGCAGGAGGATGTGCAGAAGGCCTGGGTGTCCTGACTGTTCTGTGCTTCCTGCCCAGGCCCAGCTGCAGGTGTCACATCCCTGTCCTTTTCCAAACACTGATTTCCTTAAGATGGACAAAGGGACAATGGAGCTGTGTCCGAGTACAGGACAGTCCTGCTGTCACCCTGGCTGACATCACACACACCTCACTGCGCTGCTGTGGGGCTGCTTTCCAGATTCCTTTACCTCACAGGTTGTTTCCACACCTGTCCGAGTGACATCTCCGAAGTTTGTTTTGGCTTTTGCCAACTCCCGAGGACGCCCTTGGGGAGCCGCGATGGGCCTGTGGATCGATGGCCTCTGGTTGCTAATGACGCGCCTGGTTAATTGTTCACTCAGGGAACAGGAGCCGCTTTGCAGCTCCCGCCAGGAGCAGCCCCGGAGCGTGGCCAGGTGACCTGAGCCCAGTGCAGGTCCTGCTGTGGCACCTGGGACTGGGGGAGCTGCAGGTCCTGCTGTGGGACCTGGGACTGGGGGAGCTGCAGGTCCTGCTGTGGGACCTGAGACTGGGAGAGCCACAGGTCCTGCTGTGGAATCTGGAACTGGGAGAGCTGCAGGTCCTGCTGTGGCACCTGGGACTGGGAGAGTTGCAGGTCCCACTGTGGCACCTGGGACTGGGAGAGTTGCAGGTCCCACTGTGGCACCTGGGACTGGGGGAGCTGCAGGTCCTGCTGTGGGACCTGGGACTGGGGGAGCTGCAGGTCCTGCTGTGGAATCTGGGACTGGGAGCAATGCAGGTCCCACTGTGGAATCTGTGGAAAATGGGACTGGGAGCAGTGGAGATCCTGCTGTGGGACCTGGGAGCGATGCAGATCCCACTGTGGAATCTGTGGAACCTGGGTCTGATGCTGGACCCACTGTGGGACTGGGAGCAGTGGAGATACTGCTGTGGCACCTGGGACTGGGAGCAGTACAGATCCTGCTGTGGGACCAGTGGGACCTGGGACTGGGAGTGATTCAGGTCCCCCTATGGAATCTGGGATTGGGAATGATTCAGGTCCCACTGCGGAATCCGAGACTGGGAGCAATGCAGGTCCCACTGTGGAATCTGTGGAACCTGGGACTGGGAATGATGCTGGACCCACGTGGGGCTGGGAGAAATGCAGGTCCTGCTGTGGGACCTGGAACTGGAGCAGGAGCAGCTGAGGATCCCTAGGGATGCACAGGATGAGCAGGCACTGCAGGTTGCAGCCAGAGGAGGCTTTTACATGCAGCCCTTGACCTTCCTGGGCTGCTGAGATGGGTCCTTGGAAATGTAAACATGGGAAGAGCAACTGCACTGTGAATTTGCTTCATTCCTGGCTACCCAAGGAGCCCTCAGGGAGGGAGCAGAACCTGCTGCTGGAGAGTTTGGTCCTATAAAACCTCTAACCCTGAGCTCAGCAGGAACTGATTCTGCTCCTTGGGAGAGAGCCAAGGGCATTGCTGGGATAGGGGAAATGGGGATTCACTGGGATGGTGAGGAGTTGAGGAGCAGTTGAAACAAAACTTCTCCCACTTGCCAAAGACTTTCAGGACACTTGTATGACCATTCCTGCCACGCAGCAGGACTCTCTCCATGCTGTCCTTCCTCCAGCCAGGCTGGGTTCCCCGGGATGCTGCAGGGACAGGGGTGGGGACAGGGACACAGGCTGTGTTTCTCCAGAAGTTCCCTGAGGTAACACCCTCGGCTGATTCATCAGCCTCATTCCATAAACAGGAAGCTGGGAAAGTACAGGCAGGTGATCCTGTGCTGCTGCAAACATGAGATACTTGGAAACACAGATTGCTTGGATTTTTTCCCCCAGCTGCCTCCTGATTCCTTACCCAGGTGGACATTGTTTTGGCCACGAGGAGGGAGCTGTTTGCAGCATGAAGGTCTCTTGAGTTCACAGAACGAATTTAGAAAGAGCTTGACTTTGAGACGGAGCTTTTCCTGCTCCTAATCCCGCCTGCACTAGTTTGGAGCGCTTCAAATTGGAGCAGGAGAGCAGGATCCTCCCCCTGGGGACCAGCCTGCTTCCTTCTCCCATTTTCCACAGAACCAGACTCGCTTTCACCCCCATGTCTTCCCTTTGTCACCCTGACTAAAGTCTTCCAGGACTGGAGAGGCGGAGATTCCCGAATAACCCTGCTAGTTCAGGGAATCATCCCATGGTGGAGTCGGGAACACTGTCTGGAGCGCTGCTTGTTTTCTGCCACAGCATTCCGTGTTCCAAACATCCCTGCTCAGGGATTGAGGAGTTCAGCACACGTTGGATGCTGCTGCCAAGCAAAATAATCCCTGAGAGTGCTCTTGTGGTCTGGAATAAACGCCCTTAATGTCTAAACACAGGCGAGACAGCCCGAGCCGGCGAGGATTTGGGATGGGGCAGGAGCTCCCGCCTGGCTCCCCCCGGGAAGGCTCAGCTTTGAAGCTGCCGGGCCTGGGGAGGACGTTGGAGGAGCCTCTAATTAAGGCAGGCACAGAAGGGCTCAGTGGGCGGCTGGAGGGGCCCGGGAGCGCCGCTGGGATCTGACTCCCTGTTTGCTTTGGCTCCTTCCTCCTCCCGGCGTCGTCTCCTGGTTTGGTGGGAGGTGGGAGCTGCACCCTCTGCCCCAGCCTGGGGCTGAGTCAGCTCCGGGCAGGGCGAGGAGGGGGCTGTTCTGACACCTCTGCAGGGCATGGCACAAGGAAAACGACCCGGGAATGGTGTCTGGCCAAAGGATCCAGCGTGGCCGGAGCTGCCCCCGGAGTGCCCAGCCCTGGCTGCCGCCCCACGGCCCCGTGACAGGGCTGGATTGTTTGGGGCTTGGACACAAACTCCTTCAGTTGCTGCTGTTGCATTTGGAGGGAGGTGGTTTAACCACTGCCTTGTCCTGCCAGGAGAAGCTGTGGCAGGGGGTGCAGGGACACAGCCCTGTGGGAAGGTGGGACATGATCCCATGGGCATGGCCCTCTGGGAAGGTGGGACATGATCCCATGGGCATGGCCTGCAGGAAGGTGGGACATGATTCCATGGATGTGGCCCCATGGGAAGGAGGGACATGATCCCATGGGCATGGCCCTGCAGGAAGGTGGGACATGATCCCATGGACACAACCCCACAGAAGGGTGGGACATGATCCCATGTGCTGGTCAGACACAACCCCAAGTGCAGGATGGACACATCCCCATGTGCCAGGTTGGATACAACTCCTTGTTCAGGTTGGACACAACTTCTTGGTCAGGTTGGACACAACTCTGGTTAGGTTGGACAAGGCTCCACAGGCAGGTTGGACACTGCCCCACAGACACAGCCCCATGTGCAGGTGGCCCTTGCCCAGGTGACAGGGACACTAAAACCCCCTCCCAGGGGTGGTGCAGGTGTGTCCACAACACCCTCAGAGACCACCCTGGTGCCCAGCTCGGGGTGGAGCTTCAGCCAAAGTTCTGCTTCAGTGGAAAAAGGTTCATTTTTCCGCTCTCCTCTGCAAGTTTCTGCTGCTTCAGGGAAAGGGGAACTTGAAGCAAACCCAGGAAACGTTCCACTGGTGTTGTCAGAGCTCCTGGCAGTCCTTGGCACGTGGCTGTTGGGACACACACAGAGCATGACCCTTCCCAGGGTGGGAGTGGAAGGTGTCCCTGCCCAGGGCAGGGGGTGGAACTGGATGTGCTTTGAGGTCCTTCCAACCCAAACCATTCCGGGATTCCCAGATGGTGCATGGCCACAGCACCTTCATGCACGATGCTAACCCCAATTTTCCCCCTCTTTTTTTTTCAGGATTCTCCTGTGCTGGGGCCTGGAGCCGATGGCACAGAATGTCAACAACTAACAACATAGCGCAGGCCCGGAAGCTGGTGGAGCAGCTCCGCATCGAGGCCGGGATCGAGAGGATCAAGGTGAGGGTGGGACTGGGAAAGGAATCTGGGCAGGTGCTTTGGGTTCTGCCATCACTGCTGTGGTGTCTCCAGCTCAGATGTTGCAGCATTCCAGTATTCCCTCTGGGATGTGAAGGGGCCTACAAAGAAGCTGAAGAGGGACTGTGTCAGGAGCTGTAGGGACAGGACAAGGAGTGATGGGGTCAGATGGAAAGAGGGGGAATTTAGGTTGGATATACAGATGGAATTCCTCCCTGTGAGGATGGTGAGGCCCTGGCACAGGTTGCCCAGAGAAGCTGTGGCTCCCCCATCCCTTGAAGTGTCCAAATCCAGGCTGGACAGGGCTTGGATCAACCTGGGATAGTGGGAGGTGTCCCTGCCCATGGCAGGGGTGGCATTGGATTGGCTCTGAGGTCCTCCCAACTCAACCCATTCCAGGGTTCCCTGACTCTGTGACAGGTCTGGAGGAGCTCCTGGGAGGGGTCCCACCACTGTTGCTGCTTCCCAGCAAGGCCTTTAAGGCACTCACAGCTCCAGAGGTCGGGAAGTTCACACCCTCCTCCTCCTCCCTCTGTCTGGGGTCCTGGAGCTGAGCCACTGTCACTCCCCTTGGGAGACTCAGCAGTGTCTGCTGGGGGAAGACCTGTAATTTGGTTTGTCTTCCCTAAAAAGCCTGGCTGGAGCCTGGAAAGGCCCTAAAAACAGCTACAAACCCTCATGGTTT
>JAWWLY010000079.1:1685892-1702440 GCA_035041215.1 Gymnopithys bicolor | reverse complement strand
TCCCAAGTACCCTGTGCCCTTAAGTCCCCAACCCCTGGGTACCCCATGCCCCTGACCCCCTCTGCCCACGATCCCCCCTTCTCTGGGTATCCCCTATCCTGGGTACCCCTGATCCCCCAGACACCCCATGCTCTGGGTATTCTGTACCCCTAATTCTCCACGCCCCACCTGCCCCATAACCTCAGTACCCCACACCCCTCATACCTCACCCCATGCCCTGAGCCCCCATGCCCCTAAGTCTCCACATCCCTCACACCCCAAACTCCATGTCCATCATACCCCCAACTCCCCCTAACCCAAATCCTCCCTGTTCTGGCTCCTCCATATCCCCAATCCCCCATCCCCAAGTCCCCCACACCCTTAATGCCCCATAGCCCAGGTACCCCACATCCCAAGTGCCCTGTACCCCTCATCCCCTCTATCCCAGACATCCCAAACTCCAGGTACCCCTAATTCCCTATACCCCAGATATTCCAAACACTGATCTCACATCCCAGGTACCCCATACCCCTATACCCCATATTCCAAGTACCCCATACCCCTAATCCTCCATAACTCAGGCACCCCTTTCCCTGAGTGCCCCGTGCCCCTAATCCCCCAAACCCCACCCACCCCATGCCCATTCACACGCTCCACCCCACCTCTCCATTACCCTCCACACCAGGGGATGCCCTGCCCTGTGCCCCCGCCCCTTTGGGGCACTGACCTTCCTGGCAGCTCTGTGGGGTGGCACAGACACCCACAGCCCCTCCAGCTGTGCCCCCCACTCCCTGGGACACAGATTTGGGCATCCCCCTCATCACCTGCTCCAGCTCCGGTGCAGACAGGGCCCAGATCCAGCGCAGGGTCACCCAAGTTTGTGGTGCTGCAGGATTGGGAAACACGTGATTTCCTGGAAAGTCCCATTGTTTGAGAAACAGAAACTGCTGATTTTGGGGCAAAAGCTCAAGGTCCCTCCCGGCTCCTGGTGTTTTTTGCAGCATGGAGATCTCTCGCCCGCACCCCCTGCCCCCTCCCAGGCGCCCCTGGAAGGCTTTGGTGGCTGCGACCCTCGGGGTGGCCATCGTGACGCTGGTAGTGACTGTGCCCACCCTGCTGTGCCACTCGGCCGAGGGCTCCGCGGGGGCCAGGAACGCCTTGGAGGGGCTGGCACGGCTGGAGAAGGCACTGGATGTCACCAACCGGTCCCTCGCCGAAGCCCGCGGGCAGTGGGACGGCTGCAGGAAGGAACTGGTGGGTGTTGGGTGCTGGTGGGGACTGAGGGGACCGGGACACCCACACTGGGTGAATTTGGCTGGTGAGGGGGGGATCCCAAGCCGGGGTGCCAGCCATTCCCTCTGCCCCTGCTCAGGGAATGCTGGAGGGGAAAACCTTTGAGCTGAAGCTGGCACTGGCCAACATGACCCGACTGGAGGGTGAGTCCTGGTGGGGAGGGAGGCCTGGGGGTGGGCACGGGCCCTGGGACACCTTGGTCCCTGTTCCCTGTGTTGTCCATATCCCTGTCTCCTAATACAGCCTTGTCCCCTGGGACAACCTGGTCCCCACCCCCTGTGTGACCTTCACGTCCTGGGACACTGATCCCCATTCCCTGGCCCACCCTGATCACTGTCCCCCAAGACACCTCAATCCTCATCCTGCAGGTCATCCTGAGCACTGTCCCCTGTGTCTTCCTGGTCCCCATTCCCTGGGTCACCCTGATCCCCAGGGACAGTGATCCCTGTCCCCTGGCCCACCCTGATCCCTGTCCCTGTCCCCTGTCCCCTGACCCGCTCTGCTGTCCCTCCCCTCAGAGGAGAACAGGGAGCTGAGGGCGGAGCTGTCCCAGCAGCGGGAGCAGCTGGAGGAGGAGCAGACCCTCAGGTGAGTCCCGACCCCCTCACCGCCCCCAGCCCCTCGCTCTGTCACCCACTGTCCCTGTCCCCAACAGGAAGGAGCTCCAGCTGCAGAACCAGCTCCTGCAGGACCAGCTCCAGGCCATGAGGAGCCAGAGCTCTGCTGGGAACAGACTCCCGGCTGTGTCCTTCAGCCTCCTGGCTCTCCTTCTCCTCCTCCTCGGGATGCTCCTCCTGTGACCAGGAGCATCAGGAACACAGGGCCTGGTGGTTCCCTTGTCCCCTGGTGTGGGGTGAGGAGGCACCATCCCGATCCAGCCTGGTGGGGTCTGGGGGTCGCAGTGGGTTCGGGGTACCCCCTCAGCCCTGCCCCGGGACCACCAACTCCAGCCTAACCCACCGTGGGGACATCCCGGGGTGATGATTCCTGGCCAGCCACCAAGGGCTGTTCCCAGGGTGAGGGAGGGGACAGGGCACGGGCTGGAGGGGACAGAGACATGACAAGGCTGCCTTGAGCCAAAGATCTGCGGTTACTCCACAGTTTAGCATTTTTAAACCGATTTCCAATAAAACCTGTGAAAATCCAGTGTTTTGTTGCTGCAACATCTCTTGGGGATTCCAATCCCGCCCCGATCCTGCTGCACAGCGGGGACAGGTGGGAACCTCCACATCCCACCGTCCTCCAGGTGCATCCCAGCTCATTCCTGCACCCGGGACAGAGCCCTGTCCCTTCTCCAGCACAAACAAAGTCTATTCTGGGCTGTGACCTGCGACAAACCGCAGCCCAAAACGGAGTTTGGTGGGAAAAACCCACACGTGGTAATTAACGGCCTCGCCGGGAGCGACACCGGCACATCCCGGGCAGGCACCGCCGGAGCGGCTCCGTGTCCCCGTGTCCCCGTGTCCCCCCGGGCATGGACCCCGCCGTGCCCAAAGCCACGCTGAAGGTGCTGGCGCTGTGCGCGGCGCTGCTGGTGCTGGTGGCGGCGGTGACAGTGGCGGTGGCGGTGATGGTGTGGCGCTCCGAGGCCGTGGGGAAGCTGCGGGGGTGCCGGGAACGGGCGGCCAACGAGAGCCGGGAGCTCGGGAATCGCGTGGTGGAGCTGGAGCGGGAGCGAGCGCGGCTGGAGGAGCAGGAGGCGGCGCTGCGGCGGGAGCTGGCCCGGGCACGGGGGGACGGCAGGAAGGGCAATGCCAGCCTGGTGTCCTGCCGGGAGCGGGCGGTAGGTGCCAGCGGGATGGGGACAAGGGGAGGAAAGGGGAGTTCTGGGAGACCCTGACCCACAGGATGGGGATTGGGATAACACTCCTTGTCCCACCATCTGGCCCCTCCACCACCCTGCCCTGTCCCTCCCTCCTCATGGGGACCCCCTGCATCCCACACACAGCTCGACCAGGGTGATGCTTCATCCCTGGGGGAATTCCAACCAGACTCCTGGAAAGCCTCAGCACCCCAGGAAGGATGCACAGCCAGAGCAGCTGCCTGGGATGATGGGGAGAGCCAGCCTGGGGGTGCCCAGCCACATTCCTGCATGGGACACCCCAAAAGGAGAGCTCCCATTCCCTCAGCGTGGCTCCATCCTGCCATCCCGCTCCCGCGTGCCCGGCGGGCTCAGCTATTCCTGGCTGTGCCCAAGCTGCTCCATACGTGTAATTACCCCATCCCGAAGGAGCAGCAGAGGCCGGAGCGGGCGCGGAGCTCCCACTTCTCTCCCAGGTATTTTTAGCTGTGGCTCCAGCTGGGAAAGGGCCTGGCCCCAGCGCCGTGGCCGCAGCCCGGAGGAAGAGCCCGGTCCCGCCGCCCCTCTTGGACTCATCCGGCTGAACAATGGCCCAGAAAGGCTGGAAAAATGCTGGCGCTTCCCAGGGCTGGCGCCGGGGGCAAGGCGGGGCTGTGCAGGCTCTTGGGGAGCTCTGTCCCCTCCCTGGCACCGGGGATGGCACCCATGGCCCGCTCGGGTGACCTGGGACTCCTGTGACAACCCACCTACTTGCCAGGCTGAGCACCCCTCCAGAAAAGAGGGATTTTCCCCAAATCCACGTCCCCACTCCCTTGAGGAAGATGTCATGGGGATCTAAGGCCACCTGGAGCACGGGGGCAGCCTGGGGACATGGGTGACATGGGTGACATGTGACAGCCCTGGGGCTCCAACACCCTCCCCACACTCAGACTGAGCCATTCCTTCAGGGATTTTCCCCAAATCCATGAAATACCTGTCCCTGCCCCTTCGAGGAATAAGATAGGGAGGACCTAAGGCCACCAAGAGCATGGGGACATGGGGTGACAGTGAGGAGGAGGAGGATGGCTCCGGCAGCTGATGAAGAGTCAGGGGGATGCTCTCACGGCTGTCCCCAAGTGTCCCCTGTCCCCAGGCCAGGCTGGAGGCCAATGTCACGGCGCTGGGGGACGAGCTGGTGACCCTGCGGCGCGAGCGGGCGGAGCTGGCAGGTGACAAGGTGGCCCTGCAAGGTGAGCTCTGTGCCCTGCCTGGGGCACGGGCCCCCTGTCACCCCTCCCGAGAGGCACACCCGGGGGTCCCCCAGCCGGGTTTGGGGCAATGCCCGGCGGGGTGGACGGGGGTTCGCGGTGTCAGGGTTCGGGGTGACGCCGCTGTCCCCGCTGTCCCCAGAGGAAGTGGCGCGGGGCGCGGGGCTGGCGCGGGGGCTGCGGCGGCGGCTGGAGGAGGCTCTGGAGCAGCAGCGGGCGCTGCGGGAGCGCGGGGAGCGCTGCGAGGGCCGGCAGAGAGAGCTCCAGGACACCCTGTAAGGTCCTTGTCCCCCTCCACGGTGTGGGCAAACCCAAAGAATCCACCTGCCCAAATCAGCCGTCTCCCCATCCAGCCCCTGTGACACCCTGCCTTGTCCTTCCCTCCCCATGGGGACCCTCCTTGTGTCCCCCCAACCCTGCCCTGTCCTTCCCTCCCCATGGGGACCCTCCTTGTGTCCCCCCCTACCGTGCCCTGTCCTTCCTTTCCCCTGGGGACCACCACATGCCCCCTTCACCCTGCCCTGTCCCTCCTTTCCCGTGGGGACCCCTCGAGTGTCCTCCCCACCCTGTCCTGTCCCTCCCTCCCCACGGGGACCCTCGTGCCTCCACCCAGGACAGGGGGACCCCCACACGTGGCTCTGCTCTCCCCACAGACGGGATTATGCGGCCGAGGTCGAGGCGCTGCGGCGGCGGGGGAGGGACCGAGCGACCGGGCGCAGGTGCCCCCCGTCCCGGTACTTCTGTGGCTGCACCGGGAGGGGAGAGGGGACAACCCGGGGAGGGGGCACAGCTCGGGAGAGGGGGCATAACCCATAGAGGGGGACAGCCCAGAGAGGGGGCACAGCCCAGAGAGAGGGACAGCCCAGCGAGGGGGCACAGCCCAGAGAAGGAACACAGCACAGAGAGGGGGCACAGCCCAGAGAGGGGGGACAGCTCGGGGAGGGGACACAGACCAGAGAGGGGGCACAGCCCAGGGAGGGGGCACAGCCCAGAGAAGGAGCACAGCCCAGGGAGGGGGCACAGCCCAGGGAGGGGGCACAGCCCAGGGGGAGTGGGTTTCACTGGCACAGCAGGTTTCCTGCCATGTGCCATTGCCACTGGTGTCCCCAGGGAATCAGGATCCGAACGCCATGTGGGGACTCACTCCTTGTCCCCTCTTTTGCAGGAAGGGCTGAAGCCCCACAGCTCCCTGGCCCCCTCCCCACTAAGCCCAGCATTCCCAGTCCCACTGTGCCCACAGCACTGGCACCAGGAGGGGCTCAGCCCCAGCTCCAGAGCTGGGGATGCTGGAATGAAGCTGGTGGGGAACATGTCCCGATCCCACCATGACTCCTGATCCCGTCACGTGTCCCAATTCCAGTGTATCCTGATCCTGATTGTTGTGATGCTGCCGTGTGTGCTGATCCTGCTCTGTGTTCTGGTCCCAACATGTCCTGACCCCACCACATCCCAATCCTTCCATCTATCATGATGATGCCACATGTCCTAATCCCACTGTGTCCCAATCCTGCTGCATGTCCTAATTCCACCATTTGTCCTGATCTCACCATGTCCCCATTCCCACCGTGTCCCAACCCCACCACGTGTCCCAATCCCACCATGTGTCCCATTCCCACCGTGTCCCAGTCCTGCTCTGTGTCCTCCTCCCACCATGTGTTCTGGTCCTGCTGTGTGTCCTGGTGCCACCGTGTATCCTGATCCTGCTGTGTCCCAATTCCATCATGTATCCCAATCCTGTTGTGTCCTGCTCCCACCATATCCCCATTCCTTGTCATGATGCCACCGTGTGTCCCAGTCCTGCTGTGTCCCAGTCCCACCTCCACACCCCGACAGCAGGACAGAGGGGTCACTTCTCCAGCTTTTGGGAATTTCAGCTCCTCCAGGGGACACTTTCTCCACTGGCTGCTCGGAGCTGCTCTGGAATCAGTTCCGGGGTTTAATGCCACATTCCCAGCACTCCAGAAACTGGGAAGACTGGGAAGGTATTTGGGCAATAAAGGCTGTGCTGCTCTCTGGGACATCTCCCTGTGCCACCCCTTGTTCCCAAGAGCCCAACTGTCCCCCCAAATCCAAGAATCCCCCCCAAACACAACTATCCCCCAAATGGGATTCCCACTCCAGGGCTTTTTCCAGCCTCTCCCACCACCTGCCCAGCAGCTGCCAGGACAGGACCTGGCTCTGCCAGGGACCCCAAAACACCCTGGGGTGCCCAGGGGGACACAGAGGCGAGGCAGGGATGGGGAGGACAGCAACCAGGAGCTGCTGTTGCTGCTTTGTCATCACTTCCCAAGATCCTTGGATCCACTTTGAAGGTTTCCAGGAAAGCTGGATTTTCCTGCCACAGTATCCTGTGCAAAGGGCAGACTGGCATCCGGCCCCTCTCCTCCACTGCCCATGGGGGACCCTCCCGTGCCCACCACAGCCCCTGCCATGAGGGGGGTCGGGAAAAGGGCAGGCAGTGGTTTCCCAGGTGAAAGTGTCCTGGTGAGGCACTTCCAGCCAGGATGGAGCTCCCTGGGATGGGGTGAGGGACAAGCTCCATTCCCACACCCCAAATCTGGGGGGCCCAGAGCAGAGCACAGAGCCCTGGAGAGGTTTAGGGTGGGAAGGGGAACTGGGAACAGCATTCCCACTGTCCAACCATTGGCACAGGAAGGGTTAATTAGAGTGGAGGGCTAATTGAGGGGTTAATTGGGAAATGGGACAGAGATGGGGTCGGGGTGGGGGGGCAGATATCCCATCGGGATCCCCGGTGATCCCAGGAGGATGTGGGGAGCCCTTGGAATGGGCTGTCAGAGGAGGCATCTGACTGGCAAAGCCGTGGGCCGGGTGGGGGGCTTGGCCGGGCCGGGTCAGGGGTCGGGCAGCGCCCCCACTGCGGGGCTGGAGGGGCCGGGGGGGCCCGGGGGTGACTCACTGTTATTTGCAGCTCAGGAAGGAAACGGCAGTAGCTGAGAATGGATTCGGGAGCGACACTATCCCGGCCATCGCAGACACTTCCCGATCCCCGGGGAACGCGGCGCAGCCAGAAGGCAGGAAACAGCCAACGGCTCGGGGTCAGCGCCCGACGGGGCCCCACACCTCGGTGCCCCCCTGCAGCCCCCCCGGCCCGGGCTGGGCATCCTGCAGGGTTGAAGGGGGGACCCGGGTACAGCCGGACCCTTCACGGCGGATCCCGCAGGATGGGGATGGGGTGACCCGGGCCGTGGTGGGGGTGTGGCACCCCCAGGGTGTTGGTCCTGCAGCCCAGAGGATGGGGACAGGGTGACAATGGCTGCGGTCAGGGCCTGGACACCCCCAGAGCCTGTTTGTGGTCGTTGGCACTGAGGGGAAAAGCGGGAGCAGCCCCTTCCCTTCAGCCATCCCACAGTGCTGTCCACACCTGGTGTCACCCCTTGTCCCTCCACTGAGCCCCCTCCATGTCCCCAGCCTGTCTCCAAGCCAGTCCTTACCCCCAGGGACCCCAGACAAGGAGCAGGACAAGGACACGGCTGCAAACCCGCAGCTCTTCCCATCCGTGCCAGGCTGGGCTGAGCCACCGTGTCAGGGATGTCCCTGTCAGGGGACAGAGCCCAGGCGTGATGCCAATGCAGGATGGTGGCCCTGTGGGGTGACAAGTTCCCACGGTGGCTTCACTCCACGGCTCTACATCACCCACCGAGCCTGGTGCCACCCCACCTGCAAGGAGGGACCCGACCACATCCTTCCCCTCCCCGCAAGGTGTGGGACACAGACATGGAGCATCATCCCTGTGTGCCACCAACCCGGTGGGCACACACGTGCCACCATCCCACCATGAGGACAGGGTGCCAGGACCACCCTGGGGTGTCTGGTGCAGGCACTGGGATCCTCTCCATCATCTCACCAGTGGGCACAGCCCACCCTGTCTGGTCCTGGGGATTCATTCCCTGAAATTCCCAGTGCCCGCTGTGCTGGGGGTGGTATTTTGGTGTGGGAGACAGTTCTGGGGCAGCGCTGGGCACCAACACAGGGCAGGGGAGGAGGGTCCCAGCCTCGCCCCCATCCAGGAACAATAGTCCAGCCGCCAACAGAAGCTGCACTGTGATAACCCGGCGGGTCCAAAGCATCCGGCACGGCAGGAAGGAGCCCAGCAGAAGGAAACATTAAATCCAGGGGTATAAACACGCCGCCGGAGCCGGCCCCGCCCCGGCACGGCCCCGTGTAAAGAGGGTCCCGCCGGGCGGGGCTCGCAGAGCGCTGGCGGGATGGAGAAGAGCAGCTTCGGCGTGGCCAAGTTCGGTCTGGAGGCCAAAGAGGCGATGCCCAAACGGGACTGCGGGTTTTATGTGAAGTACATCTTCCTCTTCACCTCCCTCATCCAGTTCCTCATCATCCTGGGGCTGGTGCTGTTCATGGTGTACGGGAACGCGCAGGCGGGCACGGACACGCACCTGCGGCTGCTGGAGGAGCAGCTCCAGGACCGCTACAACAAGATCATCACCCTCGGCACCAGGAACCTGAACCTCACCCGCGCCCTCAACGCCACCCTGAAGGACAAGGACAAGCTGCAAAGCGCCGTCCAGAAGCTCCAGCGGGACCTGGATAAGTGTAACAGCACCCAGACCCCCAACAACCTCCCCCAGGTGAGGCCCCTCCGGCTGCGGGGAGGGAAAAGAAACAGCCGTGGGTGCTGAGACCTGGTTATAGCAGGGATGGAGGAGAGGGGGCAGAGACTGGTGGGGATGTTGTGGTACCCCACCCAGTCCCGGGGGTCTCAGCCCCGGTGTCCCAGAGAGGGAGTGGCCAAGGGAGTTCCAATCTCGTAGCCATCATCATTATCATCATCATCATGCTCTTAAGCCTCCAGTGCTCTCACAGTGCCCACGAGATGATGCCAGGGGGTCCTTGTGGGATGATCTGACCACTGTCCTCTTCCTCATCCTCATCCCCTCCCTCTCCAGTCCCTGATGCTCTCACTGGTGTCCAGAGGGAGTGAGATGTATCAGGGGTCTTTGTGAGATGATCTGACCTCCTCCTCTTCAACTTCCTCATCCTCTCCAGTCTCTGGTGCCTTCAGGGGGTCCTTGAGGAATGTTCTGACCCTCCTCCTCCTCTTCCTCCCCCTTCTCAGCTGCAGGAGTTCTTGTACCACCAGATGAAGTTGGCTGAGTGCCAAATGACCACCAACCTCATCAACACCTCGTGCAGTGGTAAGAGACACCCCCAACCTCGGGCACCCCCTTCCCACCTCCTGAGGAACCCCAGCACCCGCTTCCCACCCTCCTGGGGACCCCCAGCACCCCTCAGGGACCTGTGCAGTGGGTCGTCCCCATCCCTGCACCAAGCAGGGGTGTCACTCTGGGATATGTGATGGGGTCACACACACCCTGTACCCCACTTTCTGCACAGCCGAGAAGTTGCACCTGCAGAGGCAGCTGGACCAGACCACCTTATCCAAGAAGGATCTGGAGGAAAACTGCCGGAAAACACAAGCCACGTTGACCAAAACCACCCAGGAGCAGGAGAGGTGCCAGGAGGACCTGAGGACCAACAGGACCAGCTGGGAGTTCACCAAAATCGAACTGGAGCTGCAGAAACAAGAGTTTAGGTCCCTGAAGAACGACATTAATGAGAACTTGCAGAGGATCATGAGCCTGGTGAAACAATATCAGTGCAACAATGCCGAGGACGAGCTCCGGCAGCTCATGGGTCGCACGGAGGGGCTTTTCCACTGGCAGCAGGACCGGGACAGCCGCTACATCAGGAGAGATGCCTGTGATGTGAACGTGCAGCAGTGCCACATCAGCTTCTCCAGGGAGATGCAGGACCTGAGGAACCGGCTCCAGGCCACGGAGAAGCAGGTGAATGATGGGCAGCAGGAAAGGAAGAAGCTGCAGGCGGAGAAGGAGAAGCTGGTGAAGGAGCAGGAGGACAAGAGGAAGGCGGCGGTGGCGCAGGCGGAGTCCCTGAGGGAGCAGCTCAGTGTCTGCATGGGCACCAAGGTGAGGGGCTGAGGGGCATGAGGGGGCACAGGGGGGCACGGAGACCTGGGGAAGCCCCACAGGGACACCAGAATGGGCAGGAGATGGCACTGGGGTGGCACTGCTGGGTTGGGCAAGCGTGGTTTGTTTGGCACAGGCACCTCTGCAAATGCACTTTGCACATGGGTTTTCCTTACGTGTGGATTTTCCCACTGACCACTGACACCACTGACCAGTGCCAATGCTGACCAGTGCCAGTGCCAGCCAGTGCCAACCAGTGCCACCACTGAACAGTGTCAGTGCCAGCCACTGCCACCACTGACCAGTGTAACTGTTGACCAATGCCACCTCTTCCCAGTGCCGCCATTGACCAGTGTCAGTGCCAACCAATGCCACCACTGACCAGTGCCACCACTGACCAGTGCCAGTGCCAACCAGTGCCAGTGCTGACCTGTGCCACTCTTGACCTGTGCCATCACTGACCAATGCCACCACTGACAAGTGTCATCACTGACTGGTACCTGACCCTGACCAGTGCCACCACTGACCAGTGCCAGTGCCAACCAGAGCCACCACTGCCCAGTGCCGCCATTGACCAGTGCCAACCAATGCCACCACTGACCAGTGCAACGGTTTACCAGTGCCACCATTGACCAGTGCCAGTGCCAACCAGTGCCACCACTGACCGGTTCCACCCTCTCCCCTGCAGATGCACCCCTTCTTCGACGTGCAGGGCTCGCGGGTGCCAGGGAGCGCCGGGCGCTCGGGATCCTTCCCCAGCACGGGCTACTACGCGGATTATCTGAAGAACCAGGGAGTCTTTGGGAACATGGGTGAGTCCTTGTGGGACTAGGGGGGTCTCTGTGGGGCTGGGAGCCCCCTTGGTGCCCAGCCTGGCTCAACTCCACCTCACCCCTCCAGGCAAAGCAAACACGGAGGAGATCCAGCGGCTGCTGAAGATGGTGGAGCAGTACACGGCCACCCTTAAGAACAACGGGTGAGGGGGGTCTGGCGTTGGACCCCCCTGGGCAGGGGCTGCCAGGGGTGCCAGTGGCCTGACCCTGCCCTCTCCACAGAGGGTAACGGCCGAGCAGCGCATGGAACACTCCAGGACAAGCCCAGGAGGTGCTTTCCCACAGCACAGACGGCAAAGCCCAACCAGGAGGCAGCAGCCAGGACCACCCACCGCCCTCCCCTTGTCCCCTTGCCCGAGCCCTGCCGTGTGTCCCCCCAACATGTATCCCTGCGCTTGGCTGGAATGCAGCCGGCCCTGAGCACCGGCACAACTCGCCGCACGTGTGGTTGGATGTCCATGGAGGGCGCCAAGGCCACGGCCGGGATGGGGAATGGGAACATCCAGTCCCGGCTTCACGTGGGGTCCCTTTGGGGTGGGAAGTGTTCGAGGACAAGGGGCCGGGACGTCCTTGGCCACCGAGTCCCCTCTGAGTGCGGTGATTAATCACCGTCTGCCACTCCGGGATTTATGGCCGCGTTTCCCGCTCCTTCCTGTGGAAAGAGCTTTTCCTGCCTTTTCCTGCACGCCAGGCATTCCCTGCCAGCTCTCAGGCGGCACGCAGTGCTCCCAGTGTGTCCTCATGCCCTTCCCCAGCCCCTCTCCCATCCCCAGGTCACATTTGTGTCCCCCAAGTTCCACTAGGGTCCCCCAAGCCACATCCATCCCGGGATAACAGCAGCCACGTGCTCCTGCTGCCCTCCTCACCCCTGGGATCGGGATGTCATCAGGTGTCCCTGGAAGTGCCCAGTGCCAGGATGGGATGGGATCAGGGTGACAGAAGGGGTCTCCCCTGCTGTCCCAGGTGACCCCACACAGCTTGGTTGGGGGTCCAGGGGGACTCACTTGTTGCCAGAGGATTTCGTGGAGCTCCACTATAAATAATCTTGGAGCAGCAGAGGCTTCCAGAGCCTGGGAGCCCCAGCTGGGGAGTGGGAGAGGGGGGACCCCACACAGCACCCACCTTTGGGCTGGCAGACCCTGCAGCTGCCATGTGGGTGCAAGGGCTGGGGTGATGCCATGTCTCCCATGGCCTGGGCTGTATCCCGGGAGTCCCAAGCCCCCCACATCACATCCCTGGGGCTGGGGGTGCACTTGGAGCACGGGGGTAGACCCACCAGGATGCTGAGCCCCCCCGTGCCATGGTGGGGAGGGGGACATCCCAAAGGGGACATCCCAAGGGGGATGCCGGGGGTGGCTTTTCCCTTCCAGCCACTCCAGCTCCTTGTTTGTCCTGCT
Organism: Gymnopithys bicolor; assembly: GCA_035041215.1. Classification (NCBI taxonomy): domain Eukaryota; kingdom Metazoa; phylum Chordata; class Aves; order Passeriformes; family Thamnophilidae; genus Gymnopithys; species Gymnopithys bicolor. Next base: position 1,689,927 of record JAWWLY010000079.1, on the reverse strand, counting down.
TGCCAGGAAACAGGGCCTCTCCCAGTGGTTTTTTCCCATGTCTGGGGCTCAGGACATGCTCCCCCCAGCCAGGAAAACGCAGGAGCTCAGCCTGGGAACCAGGGAGGGGACAGACACCAGAGCCACCGAAGGCACCGCGGTTTAATCCCGGCGCGGAGAGTGCCCAGCGGTCCCCAAACCCTGGTGGCACCGCAGTCAGGGGGGACCCCACGGTGCATCCCTCACTTCCCAACACAGAAATCCCTGAAGATGATGTCCAGGACATCCTCGGTGCCCACGTGCCCAGTGATCCGGCCCAGCTCCCGCCGTGCCAGCCGCAGCTGCTCGGCTGCCAGTGCCAGGTCCCGCCGGTGCTCCTGCCCATACCGTGCCAGTGCCGTGGCACAGCCCCTCAGGTGCTGGCTGTGCCGGCTCTGTGTCAGGCTGGGCGAGCCACCCAGGGGGTCCCCACACCTGGGAAAGGGGGATAAGCCACCCTGGAGCACCCCTGGAGCAGGGATGGGGTTGGTGTTGCCCCACCACGGCCCGCCACACTCACAGCTGTGCCAGTTGCTGCGCCAGCAGCTCCAGGAGGTGGTCAAGCCCCTCGCCCGTCTTACAGGAGAGGAGGGTGGTGGGTGGCAGAGGGGGGCTCTGGGTGCAGGTGTCACGCAGGGGACCCCCACTGACCCGCAGCAGGTCGGCTTTGTTGAGCACCAGGACGCAGGGGGTGTCAGGGGGGGGCTGCAGAGCCCCCAGCGCAGTCCCCAGCCCCGCCAACCCGGGGGGCACTGCGGTGGCATCCAGCACAGCCAGCACCAGGTCAGCTTGGCACAGCCTGGGGGGGTACAGGGTAGGGCAGGGGGCCATGAACTGCCACCCCCCCAGCCAGCCTGTGCTGGAGGGACCCCCAGTGCAGTCCCCCCCGCCTCACCGGTCCCGTGCCCGCGTGACCCCCTCCCGCTCCACGGGGTCGGTGGCCTCGCGCAGCCCGGCCGTGTCACTCAGCACCAGCGGGTACCCCCCGATGTTCAGGGCCACCTCCACCACGTCCCGCGTCGTGCCCGCCACCGGTGACACGATGGCAGCCGGGCGCTGGCCTGGGGGAGTGGGGGGACACACACACAGAACACAGAGGGTGATTCCTCATGGAATTTGGGGAGCCCCATCCCGGCTGGGAGCAGCCCCCCCGTGCCCCACTCACACAGCAGGTTGAGGAGGCTGCTCTTGCCCACGTTGGGGGGCCCAGCGATGACGGCGTGGACCCCTCCCCTCAGCAGCTCCCCACGGCGCCCGTCCCGCAGGTGGGCACTGATCTCCTGCGCCAGAGCCCGCACGGTGCCATCCACTGTGGGCACAGCGCACGTGGCGGGGGCACAGCAGGGGGGCACAGCCCCACACTCACCCCTGGTGACCTCTGCCTGTGCACCCCCTCCCCAGGTGCACCCCATAACCAGGAGCATCCCCTCTCCAAGGCCACCCCTCTCCAGGTGCACCCCATAACCAGGTGCATCCCCTCCCCAGGTGCACCCCATAACCAGGTGCACCCCCTTCCCAAGGCCACCCCCTTCCCAAGGCCACCCCCTCCCCAGGTGTACCCCAAAACTAGGTGCATCCCCTCCCCAAGGCCATCCCCTGCCCAGGTGAACCCCCTTCCCAAAAGTACCCCCTCTTCAAGGACACCCACTCCTCGGGTGCACCCCCTTAGGTCGTCCCAGCCTCGCCACCCAACCCCACCGCCCCTCACCTTGGCACAAAACCTCTTCCTCCACGTTGTCATCCTCGCTGAAGTCGATGTAGGCTTCCAGGTGGGCGAGCGCCTGGGAGGCGGGGGCAGTGGGACATCCCGCTGTGTCCCCAAAGCCACCGCGCTCCGGAGGAGGGACCAGCGGCTGGACCCTGCGGTGGTCCTTACCTGGGTGAGGGTGTCGCTCCAGCGCTGGTAGAGCTGGCCCAGCTCGCCCTCCATCTGCCTCAGCGCCTGCCGCCGCTGCGCCTCCGTCTCGGCCCGGATCAGGTCCCCCAGACCCTCAGCCGCCGTCAGGTCCAGCTTCCCACGGCGGAACGCCCGGCGAGTGAACTCCCCGGGATCGGCGGGACGGAGCCCGGGCAGGCGCCCTGGGAGCCCCCCGTGAGAGCCCGGCTGGAGCAGCACCCACAGCATCCCCAGGGAGGGAGGGGGGGCTCATCCAGCACCCCCAGGAAAGGAGGGGGGGGCTCATCCAGCACCCCCAGGGAGGGAGGGGGGGGCTCATCCAGCCCCCCAGGGAGGGAGGGGGGGCTCATCCAGCATCCCCAGGGAGGGAGGGGGGGCTCATCCAGCACCCACAGCACCCCCAGGGAGGGAGGGGGAAGCTCATCCAGCACCCACAGCACCCCGAGGGGAAGGGGAGGCTCATCCAGCACCCACAGCACCCCCAGGGGAAGGGGGGTTCATCCCGCATCCCCAGGGAGGGAGGGGGGGCTCATCCAGCACTCACAGGGAAGGAGGGCGCAGCTCATTCAGCACCCCAAGGGGAAGGGGAGGCTCATCCAGCACCCTCAGCACCCCGAGGGGCAGGATGTGATGGGAAAGGGGCAGCAGGAATCAGGGGGGCTCACCCAGTGCCTGCAGCACCCCGAGGGGCAGGATGTGATGGGAAAGGGGCAGCAGGGATGGGAGGGGGCTCATCCAGCACCCTCAGCACCCCAAGGGGCAGGATGTGATGGGAAAAGGGCAGCAGGGATCAGGGGGGCTCACCCAGTGCCCGCAGCACCCCGCTGACCACCGCGGGCCCCCCGTGCACGTGCAGCTCGGCACAGTCCTCTCCGGTGAAGCTCCGGGGTCCTGCGGGCACACATAGCTCGGGTGGGCACTGGCTGTGCCCATCGGACCTGACACATCCCACCCTTCCCATGCCCTGAGAACACGCACATTTAACACCATAAGAGCTTTGGGGGGCGCAGGAGAGACCCCCCAGTAGCAGCTACATGGGACCAGTGCAGAGGGGCAGCTGAGTGGGCTGAGGCGGCACCAAGACCCCCACCGGGCACTGAGACCCCCACTGGGCACAGAGCCCCCCACTGGACACTGAGACCCCCACTGGGCACCGAGACCCCCACTGGACACTGAGACCCCACTGAGCACCGAGACCCCCACTGGGCACCGAGACTCCAACTGAGGACCAAGACCCCCCCACCGAGCACTAAGACCCCTTCTGAGCGCTGAGACCCTCACTGGGCACCAAGACCCCACTGGGCGCTGAGACTCCCACCTGGCACTGACACCCCCATCGGGCACCGAGATCCCCACTGGGTGTCAAGACCCCATCTGACACCGAGACCCCCCTGGGCACCGAGACCCCCAGCCTCGCACCAAGACCCCCCCCAGCCTCGCCCCCCACCTGGGAACCAGACGACGAGGCCGCGGTCGAGGGTCTCGGCAGTGACGGGGTCGCGGATGCGCCGCAGCGCCAGGACCCGGGGCGGGGGCAGTTTGGGGGTCCCAGTGAGGGTCTGCAGGGCCCCCCTGCTGCCCGGGCCGCTGGCACGGATCACGGCGACCCCGCAGCGCCCCGGGGCGGAGGACAGGGCGAAGATGGTGTCCCCCCCCGGCGGGGAGGAGCTGAGACACCGCGCCCACCTGGGAGAGGCAGGCGGGGGGCAGGGTGGGGGTCCTTACCCACACCCCCAGATGGGGCACAGAGGGTGCAGGGGGGCACAGCTCCGCACTCACTCCTAGTGACCCCTGCCTGTGTACTCCCTCCCCAGGTGCACCCCCTCCCCAGGGTCACCCCATAACCAGGATCACCCCATAACCAGGTGCATCCCCTCCCCAAGGGCACCCCCTGCCCAGGTGAACCCCCTTCCCAAAAGTACCCCCTTTCCAAGGGCACCCCTTCCCCAGGCGAACCCCCTTCCCAAAAGTACCCCTTTTCCAAGGGCACCCCTTCCCCAGGCGAACCCCTTTCCCAAGGGCATCCCCTCCCCCGATATCCCCCCTCCCCAACAGTACCTCCTCTTCACGGGCACCCCCTCCCCAAGGGCACCCCCTTCCCCAGGGTCACCCCATATCAA
>JAWWLY010000079.1:1661775-1681079 GCA_035041215.1 Gymnopithys bicolor | reverse complement strand
ATGGGGTACCCAGGGTTTGGGGAATTAAGGGCACAGGGTACTTGGGATGTGGGGGATTGGGGGTATGGGGCACTCAGGGCATGGGGGCTACAAATAGAGGGGGTCTGGGGTTGTCCCAGTTGCAGGGACTGGGCCAGTTTATCAGTGTGGGCAGAACCCAAACTGTGCCCCCCACACACTGTCACTGCTGATGGAGTGGCAGTGATGGCTCCTTGGCACTGCCCAGGGCACACCTGAGCCCTCAGGGCACAGGTGGGTGTGAAAGGACCTGTTTCTTTGTCCTCACACCAGTGTGGGGATGGAGACTGGAAATGGTTTTGACCTGGACAAACATGGTCTGCCTGAACAGCAGGAGATGGGAAAGAACTGTGAGAAAAACTGGTGGAACAAGAGGAAGAAGAAGAGGGAAGAAAGAAGCTGAAAAAGGAGCAAGCTGCGAGAATGGAATATGTGCTGACAACTCTCATGAAACTAAATTTACATCTGGAGAGTGTGTAACACCCAATGAGAAGTCCTGGCAGAGTTATGGGCACTGCCATGGACCTATGGAAAGTGACCTTGGGAGGGATTTAGAATATACAGAGAGTCACTTGGGCAATTCTTCTCCTCCTTTTCCTCCTATTTCTCCGTTTTCTTTTGAGTGTGTTACATGTAGTTTAATAAAATTAGCTTGGTGTGTGGCCCCTCAGCTCCTTCTCTGCTACAACTCAACGACTCGGCTGCCCCGGGGGGGCATCAGCACCTCCACACCCACCCGAGGGGGCACCTCTGCCAATGGGCCACCAGGGACTGGCACAACAGGCAGTGGCACCGCCCCGGACCATCAGAGATCCCAAAAACATCCCACAGAGCTCCATCACCCCCCGTGGGACTCCCTGCCCTGGGGAAGGGGCTGGGCAATCCCACCTGAACCTGAGCAGGTACAGCCCTCGGGGTTGTGCCTCTTGTTATCCATATTTTGGGGGGTTAAACCCAGATTTCTCTCTATCGTTGTATTTATTGCAACCTCTATAAGTAAATTGTAATTCTGACCCGTCATGTCTCCTGAACTGAGTTCGTTTCTCCCCCTGGTTTACCTTTAAACCAGCACGGGGGGTCTGGGGGAGTACGGGGGGTATTATGGGGTGTCCGGGGAACAGAGAGATTGGAGAATAGAAATGGGATAACTGGGGAACGAACCAACTGGGATTTGGGGTGCCCGGGCTCGGAGCCACCTTGGGTGTGCCACGACCGGAGTGACACCGATCCCGGGCACGGAGCCCTGGCACGGGCACCCCCCCCAGGGATGCTCGGGCTGCTCCCGGCGCTCGGAGCCAGCGGCCACCGCCTCACCTTCCTCCCCGCGGCTCCCGAAATAGCCGCTCCACTTTTAGTAGTTTTTATTCTCCTGCTTCATGTGATAGAAAAAAAAAAACAGTCTGCGAGATGAGAAACACACCAAATATTTACCAAACTTCCATGGTTTTTTTTTTCATTTTGTTTTCCTTTCTTTTTTTCTTTTTTTTTTAATTTCTTTTCTCTTTCTTTTTTTCTTTCTTTTTCTTTTTCTTTTTTCTTTCTTTTTTCTTTCTTTTTTCTTTTTTCTTTCTTTTTTCTTTCTTTTTTCTTTTTTCTTTTTTCATTCTCTTTTCTTTTTTCTTCCTCTTTTCTTTTTCTTCTTTCTTTTTTCTTTCTTTTTTCTTTTTTCTTTCTTTTTTCTTTTTTCTTTTTTCTTTCTCTTTTCTTTTTTCTTCTTTCTTTTTTCTTTCTTTTTTGTTTTTTCTTTCTTTTTTCTTTCTTTTTTCTCTTTTTCTCTTTCTTTTTTCCTTTCTTTTTTCCTTTCTTATTTTTCCTTTTTCTTTCTTTTTTCTTTCTTTTTTTCTTTTTTCTTTTTTTCTTTTTTCTTTTTTCTTTTTTCTTTCTTTTTTCTTTCATTTTCTTTCTTTTTTTCTTTCTCTTTTTTCTTTTTTTCTTTTTTTTCTTTTTTCCCCCTTTTTTTTCTCTTCTTTTTTTTCCCTTTTTTTTTCGTCTTTTTGAGGCGGCTTTTCGACATCTGGCGAATAAAAACGCTCTGGCAGCTTCGCTGAACTGTCAGCGAAAAGGCTTTAAAGTTGTTGTTATTATTATTTATGGGCTGGAGCCTCAAGAGGAAACCGAGGCCAAAGAGTTCAAAAATAGCTTCAAAACTGGGATGTTTTTTCCAGAACGGGCTCCTTTTGAACAGCGATATTGAGATGCAGAAAATTCAAAAATATATTGGAAAAGCAACTGGGAGAGGAATGTGCAGCAGCGAGGGCTGTCCCGCAGCCGGCGCAGCGGAGCGCGGATCCCGCCTCGGGATCGCTTCGGAAAACAAGTGTCAGGAGCGCTCCGAGCAGACCCTCTCCAGTTCCCACCGTTTCCCCCCAAATTCCGGCTTCTGACAGCTCCTTTCCCGGGGGACACACAGGGATATCCCGCCGTGTTCCCGCTTTGGGAGCGGTTGTTGGGCTCTTGTGCCTCCGGTTTGCCGGTGTTGGAGGACGGTGGTTTTTTCCTGCTCCGGCAGGTTGTCCAGAGGGAATGTCGGGAGCGGAGCAGCGTCTCTTGGCCAGACGGCCTGGAATTCGGCAGCTGGATCCTGCCATCGCGGCAGGGACGGGGAGCTGGCACCTCCTGTGTCCCCCCGTGACTGGATGCACGGGGATGCTCCGAATGCCTGGGGTGTTCCAGTCTGGGGTCCCTGGGGGTGCTCAGGATACCCAGGGATGCTCCAGTTTGGGGTCCCCAGGGGTGTTCCAGTCTGGGGTCCCTGGGGGTGCTCTGGATAGCCAGGGATGCTCCAGTCTGGGTGCCCAGGGGTGTTCCAGTCTGGGGTCCCTGGGAATGCACTGGATACCCAGGGATGCTCCAAATGCCCAGGGGTGTTCCAGTTTGGGGTCCTTGGGGGTGCTCAGGATACCCAGGGATGCTCCAATTTGGGGTACCCAGGGATGCTCCAATTTGGAGTCCCCAGGGGTGTTCCAGTCTGGGGTCCCTGGGGGTGCTCAGGATCCCCAGGGATGCTCCAGTTTGGGGTGTCCAGGGATGTTCAGGATGTCCAGGGATGCTCCAGTTTGGAGTCCCCAGGGGTGTTCAGGATCCCCAGGGATGCTCCAGTTTGGGGTCCCCAGGGGTGTTCCAGTCTGGGGTCCCTGGGAATGCTCTGGATACCCAGGGATGCTCCAAATGCCCAGGGATGTTCCAGTCTGGGGTTCCTGGAGGTGCTCAGTATCCACAGGGATGCTTCAATTTGGGGTGCCCAGGGATGTTCAGGATACCCAGGGATGCTCCATTTTGGGGTGCCAAGGGATGTTCCAGTTTGGGGTCCCTGGGAATGCTCAGGATCCCCAGGGATGCTCCAATTTGGGGTGCCCAGGGATGCTCTGGCTTTGATTCCCTTGGGACAATCTGGATACTTGGGAATGCTCTGGATACCCAGAGATGCTCCAGTTTGCCCAGGAAAGTTCCAGTCTGGGGTCCCTGGGGGTGCTCAGGATACCCAGGGATGCTCCAGTTTGGGGTGCCCAGGAATGTTTCAGTTCGGGGTCCACGGGGATGTTCAGGATACCCAGAATACTCCAATTTGGGGTGCCCAGAGGTGTTCCAGTCTGGGGTCCCTGGAAATGCTCAGGATACCCAGGGATGCTCCAATTTGGGGTGCCCGGGGATACTCTGCCTTGGAGTCCCTTGGAACAATCTGGATAACTGGGAATGCTCTGGTTTGGAGTCCCTGAAGATGCTGCAGTTTGGGGTCCCTGGGGCTGCTCTGGACACTCAGGACTGCTCTGGTTTGGGGTCCCCAGGGATGTTCCACTTCGAGTTCCCCAAGGATTCTTTGGTTCAGGACCCCCAGGGATGCTCCAGTTCAGGACAGGGGATGGAGGAGCCCCCTCTGCGCCCCTGGACCTGGAGCCCTGGGCAGGATGTGGCCCCCGGGCAGGAGCTGCTGCACTGGAGGAGGAGCAGAGTGGGGAGGGGACTCATGGGGGCAGATTTTGGGGCTCAGCAGCTCTGCACCCCCCTCAGCCCCCACCCATGGCTTGGCACTGGGAGGTGGTGGGGCACAGCCCCCCCAAACTCCTCGGAGGGGCTGAGAGGGGGGTCCTGGGCTGGCTCAGCTCCTCTGCTGTTCCCTTTCATCCCCTGCCTGCGCCTGTTCCCTCTCAGCCTGAAACGTGGGGTTTTCTCCTATTTTGGGTCGGCTTTTCAGCTGCTTTCTTTTATTATTTTAATTTAGACACTGTCATTATATTTTCCATTATTTCAAAGAAAAAAAAACACAAAAAGAAAAAAGGGGAAGCAACGAAGCAGCTTCCCAAGGTGCTTTCCAGCTCCCAGCAGCTTTTGTTCCCGGCCAGAGCCAGGACGTGCTCGTGGGGCACAGCACAGTGAACCCCCTTTCCCTGGCTCCCACCTCCTTGGTGGGGGTTTTGGGGGATGCAGAGATGCTGTTGAAGGGAGGGGGGTACCCAAATAGGAGCCACATCCCCGCTGCGGGGGCTCCGGCAGCTCCGCTGTGCCGGCACATCATCTTCCCACAGCGCTGGGCTCCGGCCATCCCTAATTGCCGGGGCGGGCCGGGAGCTGCCGGCTCTGGGCTCCTGTTCCCTTCCCTGCTCTGCTATTCCCTCCTGGCCAAGGGCCGGGGGGTAACAAAAAGCAGCTGAGCCTCCCCCACCTGCCTTTCTCATCACCACAGGGATCCACATGCAGGCCCTGGCGGTGCCCCCTCGCCTGCATCCCGTGCTCCTGGCACCCAGGAGCTCTCCGGGTGTGTCTCCAGCCCTGTTTCTGCCTCCAGGGCACCGTCGGAGCTGGATGGCCCCTCCCAGTGCTCGGTGCAGCGTTAAATCCACATCTCGGCCACCTCAAGACCCTCGGCCAGGTTCTACAACCCCCCGTCAGTGCTGTGAAGGTCCCAAAGGGATCCCTGTTCTATTCCCAGTCTCCCACTTTTCCGTAGTGGAGCAGAGCCAGGAGCATCCCCCATCTCAAGGGGCTGAGAAGCCCCAAACTCAACCTTTTTGACCCCAAAGTTCTTGTGCTGCAGAAATCCCCTCTGGGTTCTCCATCCCACAGCCCGAGGGTCAGTGTGGGGTCTCCATGGGGCTCCCGAGGTTTCTCCCAAGGATTAGGGAATTCGAGGCTGAAGTATCCCAGCTGGCAAACAGGGATGCTCAACATCTCCTGGAAGCTGGAAGGGGCTGGGGGATTATTTTGGTACCCCACGATGCTCCGTGACACACTGATGGGATGTGGGTCTGGCTGGTGTGGGGGGAATTTGGGATCAGGACCGAGGGGCTCCTTACCCAGAGCCTGGAAGGTGCAGGACCCTCGGAATTGGGAATTGTGGCTTCAGTTCCTGATCTGAGAGCCCCACACCCGGGAGGGGGGAGCAGCAAGAGGGTTTGGGGAGCTGCAGGAGGGATTTGGGAGCTGCAGGAGGGTTTGGGGAGCAGCAGGAGGGTTTTGGCTGCAGCCCCCAGCCCAACCCCTGACCCCGGGCAGGTTTCCAGCCCTCGGGAATGTGGGGCTGGGCTGGACACCCAGCACGGACCTCCCGCAGCCCTGGCACATCCCTCCCTGTGTGCCCCCAGCTCCTTCTCCGTGTCCCTGGGACTGGGGGGAGCCCCTGCCCACCACCCGCCTCTCCCCTACACCCATCCATCCCCATTCCAGAGCCTGGAGAACGCCACGCCACGGCTGGCACCGGGATGGGATCCAGGGACTGCGAACAGGGTGTCCCACCAGCCCCTTTTTGTGCTGCTTTCTGCCTTTTTTCACCCCGTTTTCCTTCCCGACTCCATAAATAGCAGCAGGAGCCGCTTCCATCTGCCCTGCCCGCTCAGCTGCCTGCACCGAGCCAAGCAGATGGTGGAAAACAGCCCTGCCCGCTGGCATTCCCTCTGGGTATTGCCCCCCCTCGACTCCACCCCGGCCCTCCGGCTGCTGCCAGCGATGTCCATGGAGGAGCATCCCTCGGACTTCCCTATGGAGGGGGACGTGGATCCCTGTGGGGCAACCCCTGGCACCCAGGGATGGGCAGAGTCCAGGGAAAAGCAGCATCCAAGGAAAAACAGCATCCAGGGAAAAACAGCATCCAGGGATAAATAGAAGCCTGGGTAAGCAGCATCCAGGGACAGGCAGCAGCCGGGACAGGCGGTATCCAGGGATTAGAAGCACTCAGGGAGCATCCAGGGACAGGCAGCATCCAGGGATAAGCAGCATCCAGGGAAAAGCAGGGCCCAGGAATAGGCTGCAGCCGAGAAAAGCAGAGTTTAAGGTTAAGCAGCACCCACAAAAGGGCTGCACCCAGATTTCGGGGGGAGTGGGACCCCCACGATGGAATCTCGGCATTCCAGGTGCCTCCTCCCTCACTGTGGCGGGGCGGCCCCCACCCGACGTGCCGGCATCCGGCTGCGGTGGGTTCCGATCCCGGTGGGATGGGGAGGGAGAGGGGCTGGGACTTGGCTGCTGGTTTGGCAAACGCCCCCCGACACCCCCCCGGCGGCCTCGTGTCCCCTTTGATCTCGCGAGCGGCCACATCCAGTGAAAGGGTGAAAAAATGCCGCGTTGGGGCCAAAACGGGTTGTAAAAGGGAAATGTTGTCCCGGGTTTGGCCCCGTAAACGCCGCCTGTTCCATTACAGCATCCGCCGGAGCCGCGGGTTGGGAGGGGGCGCGGGGGGGTCCCACCGAACCCCCCACGAGTCTTGGGGGGACAGAGAGACATCAGCTGGACAGACACCCCCTGCCCTTCACCCTGCGTGGGGTCACCCAGGGAGTGCCCAGCTGGGCACATCCTTGTGCGGGGGGGCCCGTGGGGCTGGATGGGGCCCCCCCCTCCCCGGCTGCCACGTCCCCCGGCCGCGGGGAGCTGGCACGGAGCCCCCCGAGCCTCCGCCAGCCCGACTGAACCGGACCCAAGGCAAACAGGAGCGGCCGGGACGCTGCTACCGAACGGGGGCAGGATTTGGGGAAGGGGAGACGCCCTGAGGAGGAGGGGGACACACCGGGGAGGAGGGGGAGACACTGGGGAGGAGGGGGACACATCGGGGAGAGGGGGACACGTCGGGGAGAAGGGAACATATCGGGGAGGAGGGGGACACACCGGGGAGGAGGGGGACACTCCATCAGGTGGGGGACACACCGGGGAGGAGGGAGACACACCGGGGAGGAGGGGGACACTCCGGGGAGGAGGGGACACACGGGGGAGGAGGGGGACACTCCATCAGGAGGGGGACACACGGGTCTGGCCCCCCCGGAGAAGCCCAGCAGCCAGGCGGGTGTACACACAACTCTATATTTCGTAATAAATAATGTACAAATCTGCCCCGAGTGCCGGCGCCGCTGCCTCGGGGTCGCCGATGGTGCCGGGGGCTGGCACCGCGCCCGGGGAGCTGGCACCGTGACTGGAGGGCTGGCACCACAGGGAGGGCACCTTCTCCACATTATTCTTGGGGTTCTTCCCCTCCAAACTCTGTTTCCCGGTGGGGTGCTGGGATGCAATGGGTGCACACCGGAGCTTCGCCGCTGGCACGGGGCAAAGCGCCGGGCAGGGACCCCGTTCTCGTCGCAACCCCTTCCCCTATTTGCTTCCACCCCCTCTTTTATTCCTTTTATTTGAATACCCCGTGAGGCCGCGGCCCCGCTGTCGGCGCCGCGGTCCGGGGCTGAGCACCAAGAACTGCCCCGCGCGGGGCTGGCCCGAAGGCAGGGGCAGCACCGGGGGGAGCTGTCACCCCCTCCCCACGTCCCAGCGGTCCCCTGCCCCGCTGTCCGCCCGGGGGCTCGGCGGGAGGGTCCCGCTCCACGTGTCCCCTGCCTGTGTCCCCCCCCTCGGTCGTTATAAATGAGCGCGAGTAAAAGCGACGGGGGAAAGGGAGAGCAGAGCTGGGCCGGGGAGGGGGCGCTGCGGGGGTCGCGGCGCTCAGGGCTGGCCCCGCACCCGGCCCGGCCTCCGCGGGCTGCTGGGGGTCCGGCGGGTGGGCGTAGGGCCCGGGGCTCGGGCTCCGGAGGCGAAGTCCATCACCTCGGGGGGTGCTCGGCGCATCTCTCCGGCCCCCATCTCCCTCCGGATCTCATCCAGTGCCTCCGCCGGGGCCGTCAGCAGGCGCTGGAAGAAGCTCTCCCGCCCCGGCGGCCGCTCCTGGCACACGAAAGTGACGGCCGTGCCGGCGCCCGCCCTCATCTCCCGCGAAAAGCCGTCCGAGGTGCCGTCGAAGCAGCGGCCGATGGCGATTTCCTTGGCCAGCCGCGGGTTCTGGTCCGTCACGGTGTAGATGCCGTAGTTGTGGCCCAGCGGGTCCACCGGTGCCAGCATGGTGAAGGCGCCCGTGTGGTTGTTGTCGGCCAGCGGCGGGTGGCGGCTCAGGTAGTCCCGCAGGAGGGTGTTGATGGCCGTGCGGCGGCAGCTGCCCTGGGGGATGATGGACACCAGGGTCCTGTCCACCAGGCTCTGGTCGAAGAGCATCCCACTGCACTTGAACTCCACGCAGGCCCCCGAGGTGCTGTCCAGCTGCATGTCCCGCACGCTCCGCGCGTCCCGCAGCCCGTAGAGCTGCCCCCGCGTGCGGGGGTGGCTGCCCCCGGCGTTGCGCGACCTCACCATGTACTCCTGCGGCCCCTCGATCTGCACCTTGATGAAACAAGCCCTGAACTCCTGAGGGTTGGGCCACCACGACAGGTAGTCCCCGGTCCAGGTGGTCAGGTCGCTCTCCTTGAAGGGCACCACGTTGTACTCGTACTTGTCCACCTCCACGCGGTAGAAGCGCAGGTGGTTGGCGCTGGCCGGCGCCGACTCGCACTCCTCCAGGCTGCGGTACGAGTAGATGGGGCCGTTGGTCTCGTCGACGTTGTTGGGGTCAGGCTTGGCCACGTTGATTTGGAAAGCCGTTTTCTTCAAGTTGGGGTCGTCGTGGTCCGACCGGCGGTAGTCCAGCTTGCCCAGGTAGGGCTGGGACACCCCGATGGCGCTGGGGTTGAGCTTGGGGCTGGAGGCCACGGCTTCCAGCTCCTCCCCACCCAGCGTGGCGGTGACATAGGCCGAGTAGGCGTCGGGGCGCTGCCCGTCGCAGAAGGCGGGCAGGCAGGCGCCGTTGGGGCCCGTCACCACGCTGTCGAAGCGGCCCCAGGCCCGGGGGTTGGTGGGGTAGCCGGGCTGGGGCTCCAGGTTGATGAGGCTGATGACCACCCCTTCCAGCTGCTCGTAGGGGTTGAACTTCTCGTTGCTGTAGGCCCTGACCTTGACGAAGCAGCGACGATCCTCCGGCACGTCCAGGTTGAAGAGGCGCCGCTCCCGGATCTCCAGGTTGCCCACCAGGAAGGTCCTCTCCTCCCTCTTACCCCGACTCCCCTCAGCTGGGTGGAGCATCCCCTCCTCCTCCCACAGGCCGGTCTCAGGGTTCAAGGACCACAACTTCATCTTCTGCAGGTGCTCCGGCATCCAGACCTGCCCCGTGTCCATCCGCACCTGCACCGGCCCCGTCTGCAGCGCCGCGCCACTCTCCCCTTCCCGGAAATCCACGGAGAACATGCCGTAGGTGCGCAGGGGAACGATCTCGCCCTCGGCATTGGCGAAGCTGAGGTCACTGGAGGCGGCGCTGGCCGTCGCCATGTCCCTGGGGTCCACGAAGGTGACGCTGGCTCTGACTGTGCCGTTGAAAACCTCCCCGGAGGGGCGCAGGAAGGCGCCGGCGGGAAGGACGAGCTCCCCCATGGGCTCCCGCCCGCTCTCCTCTCCCAGAGGGATGGCATTGCTCCGGTTGCCATCCAGGTCCACCGGCTCCTTCTTCCGCAGCATCTTGACCTCCTGGTAGACGCTGCCACCGCGGCGGTCGAAGGGCAGGACCCTGATGGCATCCACGAAGCGCTGCTGTTGGTCCACGAACCGAGCCACCAAGCGCTGCGTGTCCGGCGGCACCTCGATGGTGAAGGAGCCCTTGTAGCCGGTGAATCCCACCTTCCTCCCGCCCAGGAAGATGTGCCCGAAGCGCAGGGGCTCGCCGGTGTCGGCCGCCGTCACCCGGCCCTGCACCAGCACGCGGGGCTGGGCACAGGGCCCGCAGCCGCACTCGGCCACCACCTTGACGGGCAGCAGGGAGCCGGCGCAGGGGATCTCCCGCAGCTCCATCCTCCGCACCCCGCAGCAGTGCCCGGTGTCCTCCCCGCACCCCGAGGGGGTGGCGGAGCTGCTGGAGCACGGGGAGGGTGGGCATCGCCCCACGTTGTAGTAGCGGGAGCCGGTGGCATCCTGGGGGCACTCGCTGGGCAGCTCCACCAGGCTCGGCTCCGGCTCTGACCTGCAGCTCTGCTGGCCCTGGGCTGGGGGCACGGAGGGGTCAGGGTTAGTGGGGTCAGAGTGATCCTCCCCACCCTGAGGTGACACCAGAGTGACCAAAGCCCACCCTGTTCTCACCCAACACGGTGAGCTGTGCCGGTGCCGAGCGGATGGCACCCGCCTCGGAGCTGGCTTTGCAGTGGTAGGTGCCAGCCTGCTCTGGTGCCAGCGCCCGCAGTGCCAGGCGACTGCCGGGCTGCTGCGCCTTCCTCTCCAGCAGCGTCCCGTTGTGGTACCTGCGGGCACGGGGGTGGGCTCAGAGGGGACACACCCAGGCCTGCCCTTCCCCACCACCCCCAGCACCGGCTCACCAGTAATACTTTTTGGGCACGGGCGTGCCCGAGGCTTTGCAGCAGAAGGTCACATCCTGCCCGGCCACCCGCACCTTGGCCTTGGGGTGCAGCACCATGTAGGGCTTCTCTGCAAGGGGGAAGGCGGAACGAGCCATGGGCACTGTCCGGGTCGTTCCCCACTCCCCACATCCCTGGGGGTGACCCCTCAGGGGGCACTTTGCCCCCTGCCCACCCCGCCGTGCTCACCCAGCCGCCGCAGCCTCAGGTGCACCATGGCCATGCCAGAGCCGTTGGAGACGACGGGTGCCAGCCCGGGGGCGAAGCCCTCATGGTGGGCACTGATATTGCTGGTGGTGCCCTGGCACAGTCTCGTGGTGACATTGAAGTGCCCGTGGGCATCACTGTGGCCCAGCAGCACCGGTGGGCGGCCCTCCAGGTAGATCTTGGCACCTGGCAGTGCCGCCCCGGTGCCAGTGACGACGGTGCCCTGCAGCGTGTGCTCGGGGCAGTCTGTGGGGGGACAGAGCTCAGACCCCACAGCTGCTGCCAGTGGGGTCACACGGGCAGGGGGGCACTGGGGTGGGGGTCCCCAAGGGTGGTACCTGGGCAGGGTGAGGGGGGACATTTCTGCACCTCGGTGGGTTCACCAGGGCACGGGGTCTTCTTGGTGGTCTTGCAGCTCCGGCGCCGGACGCGGGTCCCGGCACTGCCACAGCTGTGGGAACAGGGACCCCAAGAGCCCCACTCCATCCATACCGGCTCTGTGGGGGCACACTGGGTGGGAATTGGGCACCACGGGCCCCTCAGCACCCAGTCTGGGGTGGTCCTGGGCACCACAGACCCCTCAGTGCCCAGTCTGGGGTGGTCCTGGGCACCACGGGCCCCTCAGCACCCACCCTGGGGTGGTCCTGCACCACAGAGGGTCCCCAAACAGGGATGCCATGCCCAGCCAGTGCCCAGCTCGCATCCAACAGAGCCAGAGGTGGGTGTGTCCAGGAGATGAGCAGCACCCAGGGGGCAGGTAGGTGCCAACAGGGGATTTTGGGGTCCCTACCTGGGCATGGCCCGGCACTGCAGGGCCGGCGCTCCACAGCTTTGCCCTTGCACTTGACCTCTTTGAGCGTGGCCGCCAGGCGGGCATTGACGCAGCGCCGGGTGCGGGTCTGGGAGCCGCTGCTGCCACAGGCACTGCGTGAGCAGGGGCTCCAGGAGGACCAGTGGGACCAGTAGATGTGCTCTGGGGAGGGGCAGAGGCCTCAGCTGGGCGCCCAAGGGGTGGCGTCGCCGGGGTAGCCACAGCTTCGGCAGCAACCAGGGGGATGGAGAACTGAGGGTGGTGATCAAGGAGAGGGCACAGAGATGGAGGGACCCCACTCCGAGGTAGCAGTGGGGTGTGGGGAGGTGGGACACAGGTGGGATGCAGGTGGGACACAGTTGGGACACAGGTGGGACACAGGTGGGATATAGGAGGGATGCAAGTGGGACACAGGTGGGATACAGGTGGGATGCAGGTGGGATGCAGGTGGGACACAGGTGGGATGCAAGTGGGACACAGGTGGGACACAAATGAGATGTAGGTGGGACATGGAATGAAGGTTGAACACAGGTGGGATGCAGGTGGGACACAGCTGAGACACAGGTAGGACACAGGTGGGACACAGGTGGGACACAGGTGGGACACAGGTAGGACACAGCTGGGCATAGGTGGGACTCACCCAGCGGGCAGAGGAAGCGGATGTGGTAGTTGGAGCAGGTCTTGCCCGGGGGCTGCTCCTTGTTGATGCAGCGAAAGCCCTTCTTGGGGCTGGCATGAACCACCTCGCCCACCTCCTCGGGCAGTGCCCACTCGGTGGTCCGGGCCTGGATGGCCACGGGCCGCTCGCAGACACGGCCCCGGTAGTAGAACCGAATGGCCTCCAGGCTCTCGTGGTCCCCGTCCCCCCCAGGGTGGTCAATGTTGAACCAGGATGTCCACTCGGCGCCTCTGCCTGGGATGGAGCCAGCCCTGAGTGCCCCCTGTCCACCCCTGAGCGCCCCCCGTCCACCCCTGAGCACTCTGGGGTGCCACCTGGGCACAGCTTGGGAACATAAGGATGCAGCACGTGGGAATGGAGGGATGTGGGAATGTTGGGGAGCACAGGATGGTGGGAGCTTGGGGGGTTCCATGGGGTGGGTGGCACAGGAGGGGTGTTGCCCCATGTGGCACTGGGGGGGTACTTGGGGACATCCCTACCTGCTGTGTCCAGGTCCAGGTCTGCCAGGTTGGGGGTGGCTTTCCAGGGCTTTCCCTCCACTCCACTCTTCCCGGGCTCTGAGTCGTTCTCCAGTGGCTCTGGGGGATGTAAAGGGTGGGAGGACCCAGGGTCGGGGCACCCCATTCCTGGGGCACCCCATTCCTGGGGCACACACAGAGAGTCCCTTGCCAAGCCACGGGCACCAAAGCAAAGCCATGTCCCAGCAGGAACAGGGACCCTGAGCCCCCCAGGCCCCCAGGGGAGGGGTCAGGGCAGGATTGACTGTCTCCACGGGGTGTCACAGCTGGTGACACTGCCCAGGGTGGCTGAGGACAGGCCACAGTCTCCTGGCAGGCAGGGATGGACCCAGGGATGGACCCAGGGGTGTTCATGGAAAACGCTGCCTGTGGTCTCCCACCTGCCCCAGGACGAGCTGGGGTTGATGTGGGACAAGGACACGATCGTGGTTTGTCCCTGAGGCTAATGTGGGACAAGGTCATGGCCTTGGCTCATCCCTGGAGGTTATGTGGGACAAGGACATGGCTTTGGTTTGCCCCTGGGGGTGATGTGGGACAAGGACACAGCCCTGACTCATGCCCAGGGGTGATGTGGGACCAGGACATGGCTCTGGTGTCACACTGAGCCCCACCCGCCCAACCGGGAGGAAATCGGGATGTAAATCCCCAGCCCAGGTGTCCCTGCAGGAGGAGGGTGTCCCCCAGCTGCCACCCAGCCTGGTCACCCACATCCCACGGGGTGAATCCCACCGAGCTGGAGGCTCCAGGGACAGCCATTCCCACCTGCTCCTCCTGTGGAGGATCCCGAGTGCTCAGACAGGGGGTTCAGGAGTGGGTGTGGGGAGCAGATCCCTGGAGAGACCCCAGGCCCTTGGTGTCTGTCACCCACAGGTGACACCCCAGTGCAACCTGGACCACCGTGGGCACCCCATGGGTGTGCAGTGGGCACCATCCCTCCTCCAGCGACAATCCTGTGGTGGGAGGACCTGACCCTGCCACCCCCTGTCCCTTCCCCATGGAACCAGGTGACAATGGGACCCCTTTCAGTCCCCGTTCTGCAGGTGGATGGATTTTGTGCCCGGATCAGGGACATTCCCAGCTCAGTCACACAGAGAGACCCCCAGTAGAGACTTGTAGAGACCTCCAGTTGGGGCTTCCTAGTGCTCAACCACCCAGTGCCAGCTGGGCTGGTGGGGACACGATGTGGGACACGTCCCCATCCCTTCAGTGCCACCGTCCTGGAGAGGACAAAACTCCCCAGGCGTCACCAGCATGTCCTTCCACGAGCAGATGCCAGAGGGACCATCCGACTGTGACCATCCAGCTGTCACCATCCCAGCTGTCACCATCCAGCTGTCACCATCCCAGCTGTCACCATCCCAGCCACGACCACAACCCTGGCACACATCTGGCCCCGGCACACACCACCATCCCCAGCACACATCTGGCAAGCGCTCAGCCCCATCCCCATCCCCATCCTGCCCCTCACCACCATCTCCAGCCCCCGGGAATGTGATGCCCATCCCACGATTTTATGGCAGAGCCGCCCTTACCTGTGGCCCCGGCCCCGTGAAGGGCGGCGAGTGCCAGCAGTGCCAGCGCCAGCTCCCCCATGGCCGCTCCTGCCGGCACTGCGAGCGGGACGGCTCGGCGGGGCTTTATAGGAGGCCTGTCCCCCTCGCTGCTGGCACAGGGGCCCGGCGGCTGGAGCCGTGACAAGTGGGAAGCGGGAAGGAGCCCTCCCCGAGCCGGCCGTGCTGCCGCTCCAGCCCGGGAAACTTGAGGGCTTGTTTTTGTAAAGCTGCTAAAATTGGATGCACTTGGGAATGCGGAGGGAGGGAAGGGGAGAGAAGTGAGAGCCCGGCCTCGATGCTGCTGCGGTCGGGCTTGAGCTCGGGGTGCCAGCGGTGCCCTGGCACTGCTGCCGAGGGGCTCGGTGGGCACTGGCACTGCTGCCGGGGGGCTCGGTGGGCACTGGCATTGCTGCTGGGGAGCTTGGTGGGCACTGGCACTGCTGCCGGGGGTCTCGGTGGGCACTGGCACTGCTGCCGGGGGTCTCGGTGGGCACTGGCACTGTTGCTGGGGAGCTCGGTGGGCACTGGCACTGCTGCCGGGAGGGATTGGTGGGCACTGATCTGGTACTGCTGCCGGGGGGCTCAGCGGGCACTGGCACTGCTGCCGGGGGGCTCGGTGGGCACTGGCACTGCTGCTGGGAGGGATTGGTGGGCACTGCCCCAGCACCACTGCCAGGGGTCTCGGCGAGTGCCCACGCCATGACCTGGGTGAGCCCAGCCCAGGTGGGCGCTCAGACCGGGCACAGGATCTCCCAACTGCCCCTCTGCGGTTTTGGGGGATGCAAAACACCCCGTGCGATGGGGGATGGGGGCGTGGGGACCCCCTCCCGCCCGGGTCACTCCTCCAACCCCCTCCCGCGGCCGGCGCGGCGGAAATCCCGGCGCATTCCCCGCATTCCCCGCTGTGCGGAGCCCCCCGAGGGGAGGCAGCTCCAGGTGCTGCGCTGGGGTCACGAACACTCTCTGTGCTGGGACACGAGGGGACAGTCCCCAGCGGGGACTTGTCACTGTTTAATGCCAACCCCATAGCGGGGCTGCTGCTCCAGCGACCCTTTCCTGGTGTTTTGCGGATGTTTCAGGCTATGGGGGGACGTGGCAGCACCAGGGACCCCCCGAGAGCTGCCCATGTCCCCACAGGGGAGGTCACACCAGGGTTGTCCCCAAGAACAACTCCCAGGGCAAACACTGTGGGGTTGAGCCAAGTCCCTGAGTGTGGAAGTGAATCCTGGCACGACCCCCCCAGCCAAACCCCACCAGGATGGCACCGTCCCCTCACCCTGTCCCCAGAAAGACCCTGATGAAGAGCCACCAAACACTTTATTTGGGTGGGCTCACAGGGCCACCACGCACTCGGTGCCAGGGTACTCGGGGGGGTTGAGCTCAAACTTCTTCTGGACGTCGTAGGGCAGGAACCGCCCGGCCACGAAGTGCTGGCGGCCCAGGAAGCGGCGGGCACACTCCTTGGGGGCTGCCAGGGACACCAGGACATCGGGGCTGATCCCACCGCTGCTCCCGGACTCCATGTCCCACCCTGCGGACACACAGACAGGGGGTGACCACAGGGACACGTCCCACCCCCTGGGGGCACTCAGAGGGGGTGACCACAGGGACAAGTCCCACCCCCTGGGGGCACTCAGAGGGGGTGACCATAGGGGCACGTCCCACCCCGTGGGGACACTTAGAGGGGGTGACCACAGGGACAAGTCCCACCCCCTGGGGACACTCAGAGGGGGTGACCCCACAGGGACCCTTCCTACCCTGAAGGGACTCAGAGAGAGGTCACAGTGACCCCAGGGGATGTGCCCCACTCTGTGGAAACACAGAGAGGTTTAGGGAGTGACCCCAAGGGACACTGGGATGTGTCACTGGGGACAAAGAGAGGTGGTGACCCCAGGAGACACGTCCCATCCCCACCAGCACAGGCAGGAGGTGACCCCAAGGGACACATCTCACCCTGAGAAGAGAGGGAGAGGGGCTCAGGGTGGCCCCGGGGGACGTGTCCCACCCTGTGGGGCCACAGAGAAGTGGTGACCCCAGGGGACACATTCACACTGTGGAGACATGGAGAGGGGTCAGGGGTGACCACAGGGACATGTCCCACCCTGTGGGCACACAGAGAGGGGATGAACCCAAGCGACACATCCCATGCTGTGAAGATACGGAGTGGGGGTGGCCCCAAAGGACACATCCCACCCTGTGGGAACACAGAAGGAGGTCCAAAGAGTGACCCCAAAGGCCACAACCCCCCGTGTGGGGACACAGAGGGCATCAGGGGTGACCCCAGGGGTCGAGGTGCTGCCGGTGGGGGATGCCCTGGGGCGATGGAGGCGGGGATGGCACGGGGAGGGTGAGCCGAGTGTTCCCCCTCCGGCACCGCCACCGCTCCCGCCGCATTCTGGCTCCACGCGGGGTTTTTCTTGGTGGGGATTCACCAGTGGCCGTGCCAAGGGCTCCTGTTTGCTCCCGCGGCGTGGGGGGGGACACGGCGAGCGCGGGCGGGGGGGTGATGACAATTCCAGGCCTGGCCACCAGACGCCCGGGTGTTTTCAAATTACATCATGTCTCAGTTCAGGGAGTTTGTTATTTACCGTGGATGCCCCGAACGCATCGCAGAGAGCGGCCCCGCCTCGCTGCTCGGGGTGCTGCCAGGCAGGGGGGGCCGCCGGGGGGTCCCCGGGGATGTCCCCACCCTGGCAGGGCACAGTGGGGGCTCCGTGGCCGCCCAGGCGCTGAGGTGACACCGCGGCGGGCACGGGGACAACGCCGGGGTGTGAAGGGAGTGAGGAGCAGCGGGTTGGGGGGGGTCCCATCCTGCGCGGAGGGGGCTGAGCACCTGAGGGCACATCCAGGCTGACGATGGGGATGCGGATGTGCTTGAGGGTGGCCAGGATGGCAGCGCAGGGCTCGCTGCCCTCGCCCACCTCCGCCTCGGCTCCCAGCACGGCGTCCACCACGGCGTTGTAGGCGTCGTTGATCAGCTGCACCTTTTGGGGAGGGGGGGGACACACACGGGGGTGTCCCCTGTCACCCCCCGCTCCCTGGGACCGCCACAGACCCACGCGGGGATCCCGTTTTCCTGCAGAAAGAGCCTCACCCCGCAGCCTGTGCCAAGCAAATGCCCCCCTAAGCCGAGGAGGGAGGAGGGACGGGGGGCACGCCGAGACGCGCGGCCTCGGCCAGGGCAGCGATTTTGGGTCAAATTCCTCCCGTCCCAGCCCGGCGGTTTCCAAAAACAACAAGAGCCGGTGGCTGGCGGGGCCGCGGCAGCAGCCGCTGGATTTCATGGCATTCCCGGGGCTCGCTCAGCGCCCGCACCGGCAGGAGGGGCGAGGGGAGGGGAACGGGAGGGGGCTCGGGGGGCTCGGGGGGCTCACCTCGGTGGGCAGGTAGGAGAGGAAGGGAATGTCCATCTTCTCACACTGCGTGGTGAAATCCCGGTAAAGGGGATCCGGAGAGCGCTTGGGGTAGAAGATGGTGGGCTCGTAGTCCTGTGAGGCGAGGGGAGGGATCGGCGCCTCGCTCGGGGATGAAGAGGAGGAGGAGGAGGAGGGGGAGGAGGGGAGGGAGGTACCCACAAAGCTGCGGAGGTGCCGCGCACACACCAGCCCGATGGCCCCGTTCTGCGCCGGCCCGCACACCACCAGCACCGTGGGCTGCTTGCGCGGCAGCGACGGCAGCGGGAAGGCCTGAGGGAGAGGGGAATGCCCTGTCACCGGGGCACTGTGGTGCCACCGTGCCACCACCCGGGCACGGGGATGGGGCAGGGGGGGAAGGGAGGGAGGGGTAAGAAAGATGTAAGAAAGGAAGGAAGAAAGAAGGGAAGGAAAAAAGGACAGAAAAAATTGTAGATATCATTGGCAGCAAGAAGACTAGAAGCAGCTGTCTCTGGCAGACGTGTTTCATTCAGATCAAACAGAGCTGTGGATATTTGGAAATAACCCACATTTACTACGTATTTAACTACAAGCTTTCCATTTGTTTGGAGGCAGTCAGGGAATTTGTAGTCAAACAAGTACTTTTGTCAACCAGGTTTTGTTCAGAAAGCACCATTTTCCTGTGGCACCTGTGTGTGAGTGCCAGGACGCCACGTGGAGCACAGGCAATCCAGGGTTTGGGGAGGGCTCCTGATTTCACCACTTTTGGTCACACAGTCCTGGAGGTAAAGGAAGATGATTTCAGAATGTGTCTTTCTCCAGGTACCTAAATGCTTTCATTAACCAGGGTGAAGAGGTGAAGATGACCTTGTGCTTTGGAGGTACTAGTTGTTAAACAATGGTACCTGATAGCCATTCCCACTGATAAGTCCTCAGAATTCCTGTGCACAGCCTTTCCTGAGAGGGACTTCACCATCTGTCATAAACTCACAGGGGATGACAATCAGGCCGGGGACTCGGAGCCCATCCTGTGTCATTTGCAGAGATCCTCTGTCTCCCTTAATAAGAACACTGAAAGGCTATAATTTCTGCCTTACCAACTGTCACATTTCCTCCCTATTGGATTGACATATTTTCTCTTGAGTTCTTCCCTATGGAAATGGTTTTTATTTATTTATTTAAATTATTTTTTGATAACTTATGTGCACTCTAGCATTTTAATTTTAGTGTTTAAGGCCTTAAATAGTGTAGTACTACTGCTGTCTACTTGCTGGGCTATGCATGGACTGTTACTGTGTTGCAGCTTTTAAGACCAATTGCAAGGATAATATAAGATGATAGAATGCAATTATATGTGTTGGAGGCTTGTCCAGGCTGCCAGCACCTGCATTCTCCCCACAAAACAAAAAAGAAAAAAAAAGAAAAAAAGAAAGGGGAAGGGGAAGGGAAAGGGGAAGGGGAAGGGGAAGGGAAA
>JAWWLY010000079.1:1642904-1652907 GCA_035041215.1 Gymnopithys bicolor | reverse complement strand
GGGGACGGACACGGGAACGAGCGGCGGCGGCTTAAAAGGTCAACCCCCCCTGTTTAAAAGTGCAACGGCGCCAGTTTAAAAGGGTAACGCCTCCGTTAAAAGGGCAACGCCCCCTCTTTAAAAGGGCAACGCCCCCTCTTTAAAAGGGTAACGCCTCCGTTAAAAGGGCAACGCCTCCCTGTTTAAAAGGGCAACGCCTCCCTGTTTTAAAGGACAAGATCCCCTTTTGAAAGGGTAACACCTCCCGGTTTAAAAAGGGCAACGCCCCCTGGTTTAAAAGGGTAACGCCCACTAGTTTAAAAGGGCAACGCGGAGAGTGGGCCCCAGAGGCGGCAGAACCCCCCCCCCACGCCTCCACCATCAGCATGTGGGGTATCAGCGTCTTGAGGGGCACCTGGATCAGACCCTGCTGCCCCCGGATCGAGGGGTCCTGGGCAGGAACGGGCTCTTCCTCTTCCTCTTCCTCCTCCTCCTCCTCTTCCAGACACTCCTTCCAACTCCTCGGCTCTTCCAGCCACGATCGCGGGTCATTCTCACTCCCTCCCAGAGCAGCCCCTCTTGATCCTCAGGGATTCCAGGTGTTCCCAGCAGGCAGGTTTGGAGCCAGGTGGGATCCAGTGCTTCTCTGGGATCACCTTCCTGCCCAACAGGATCCGTCACTTCCTTGGGAACACCTTCCCACCCAACAGGATCCATCATTTCTCTGGGAGCATCTACTCATCCAAAGGGATCCATCACTTTCTTGGGATCCTCTTCTCATCCAACGGGATCCAGAACTTCTCTGGGATTATCTTCCCACCCAACAGGATCCATCATTTCTCTGGAATCACCTTCCCCCTCCTCAGGGCTGGAATTCCACCCATGGGATGAGTCTGGGAGGTTCCACAAGGATGGAGGAGCTCCCAGTCCTGCCCAGTATGACCAGTCAGTGTCCCAGGACATCCCGGCACACCCAGCACGGGCAGGAATCCCAAATTTCCCAGACTCCTTGACAATCCAAGCATGGAATTTGGGATCCACATCCCGTCCTCCCTTTCCCTTCCCAACCCAGCGATTCCGGAGATTCCTCCCCGTCCTGTTGGTGACCAGGAGATGAAGGACAATGGGACATCCCCGGCTTTGGAGAGCCAGGGGTGGGGTGGGAATCCCTGGGAGTCTCCGGCACTTCCCAGGTGGCTCCAACAACTTGGATTTTACCCGGAATTTGGGACATTCTGGCAATCAGATCCCGCAATTCCCATCCCAGAGGGAGATGATCCAACAGCTCCAGGGGTTCTCCTGGAGCCTCCAGATAAATTCCAAAGGGTGTCCCAGTGGCAGAGCAGCCATTCCAGAAGGTTGGGGCTCATTCCCACCTGGAAAACTCACATTCCATCCATGGCTTTTCCTTTCAGTCCCACAAAATTCCACGGAAATTCCATGGAAATTCTACAGAAATTCCACGGAAATTCCACACAAATTCCACACAAATTCTACGGAAATTCCACAGAAATTCCACGGAAATTCTACAGAAATTCCACAGAAATTCCACAGAAATTCTACAGAAATTCTACAGAAATTCCACACAAATTCTACAGAAATTCCACGGAAATTCCACAGAAATTCTACAGAAATTCTACAGAAATTCCACAGAAATTCCACACAAATTCTACAGAAATTCCACGGAAATTCCACAGAAATTCCACAGAAATTCTACAGAAATTCCACAGAAATTCCACGGAAATTCCACGGAAATTCTACAGAAATTCCATGGAAATTCCACGGAAATTCCACAGAAATTCCACGGAAATTCTACAGAAATTCCACGGAAATTCCACGAAAATTCTACAGAAATTCCGCGGAAATTCCACAGAAATTCCGTATTTTTGCCTTTCCCTTTCCCTGCTCTCCCACCAACCTGTTTTTCCCGGGAAGAAGCTTTGGCAGGAGCTGCATCCCAAGCCCCAAATCCTTGGAATAAGAGGCAGATCCAAATGTTTCTCCATTTGTTTATTGTCCTTCCAACACTCCAAACCTCCTCACGACCCAATTAGCGACTAATTATCCACTCCAGACCCTTCTGCCCTCTCGGGGTTAACGGGAAATGATTTGCAATTAATTTGGGGTTCATTAACGAAGATTCCAAGTCCCAACAAATCCAAGGGGCAAATCCCAAATCCCACCTTGTGGTTCCTCCTTCCAAAAGGGGAGGGAAAAATGAGCAAAATTGGCTTTTTTTTCCTCCCTAAATTTGCTCCATCCCCTCCCTCCTGCAGCCCAAAATTCCCAATTTTCCAGCCTGGACTGGGATTTGGGAATTGAAGTTTTCCTTAATTAATTTCCTTCATTAATCAGCCAAAAAAAAAAAAGGTGCTGAAGCTCCGGAGGCGACGGAATTTTCCCCCAAATACCTGGAGAAACAAATCCCAATCCCAAATGAACCTGGATTTAAGATTATCCCAGAGTTTTCCCAGCTGGAAAGGCAGGCACAGGAATCCCTGGAATATCAAACCCTCTGGAATCCCCTTTTTTTCCCAATGTTGGGAATTTCCTGGAGGGAGAACAAAAACACCCCAAAAATAAATTAATTCCAAACCATTCCCAAAATTCCAACTCCAAAAAAAAATCCCCCCCCAGCTCCCAAATCCCAAGACAAGATTCCAATGAAAATCCAGGGATTTATTTCACAAGTTGCTAAAAACTAAAAGTACAACATTCCCAATTTTCCAGTCGCTGGATGTGAAGATTCCCATCGTGGCCGGGGGAGGTTTTATGGCTTTGTGGGAATTCCTGGATTCCTCTCCCCAGGAAAGGTGGGAATGGGGTTATGGAAAGGTGGGAAAAGGGGATCTGGGGCTGGAAAATGGGATCTGGGGCTGGAAAATGGGATCTGGGGCCGGAGATGCCACTGGAAGGACCCCCCAGGGCTCCCTCGGGTTCCGACGGTTTGGTCACTCCAGGAGGGGGGTTTGTCACAGATCCAGGAGATCTCCGGGATTTGGGAATTCCAAAGGTCATCCAAGAGCCCCCAGGAATTTGGGAATCTCAAAGAGGATCCAAGAGCTCTCAGGGATTTGGGAATTCCAAAGATGGTCCAAGAGCTCTCAGGAATTTGGGAATTCCAAAGGTCATCCGAGAGTGCCCAAGGATTGAGGGATCCCAAAGGTGATCCAAGAGCTCTCAGAGATTCGGGAATTCCAAGTAATCCAAGAGCTTCCAGGGATTCAGGAATTCCAAAGGTGATTCCAGAGCCCTCAGGAATTCAGGAATTCCGGAATTCCAAAGGTGATCCAAGGGCCCCCAGGAATTTGGGAATCCCAAAGGTGATCCAGGAACTTCCAGGGATTGAGGAATTCCAAAGGTGACTCCAGAGCCCTCAGGAATTTGGGAATCCCAAAGAGGATCCAAGAGCCCTCAGGGATTCCGGAATTTCAAAGCTCTCAGGAATTCCAAAGGTCATCCCAGAGCCCTCAGGAATTTGGGAATCCCAAAGGTGATCCAAGAACTTCCAGGGATTGAGGATTCCCAAAGCTCTCAGGGATTCAGGAATTCCAAAGGTCATCCCAGAGCCCTCAGGAATTCCAAAGGTGATCCAGGAGCTCTCAGGGATTTGGGAATCCCAAAGATGATCCAAGAGCACTCAGGAATTTGGGAATTTCAAAGCCCTCAGGAATTCAGGAATCCCAAAGGTGATCCAGGAGCTCTCAGGGATTTGGGAGTCTCAAAGGTGATCCAAGAACTTTCAGGGATTGAGGATTCCCAAAGCTCTCAGGGATTCAGGAATTCCAAATATTCCCTTTAATGGAGATTTTTTTTCCTTTTTAATTTTTTATGGGATTTTTCCAAGGAAAAGGAGAACAGGAGGATGAGGAGTTGGGAACAAACTGAAGTGTTTGAACAACCTGAAGGAGCCCAATCCCAAAATCCCGAACTGAACATGGAATTCCCACTCCAAAGGAAAAGCCTTTTCTCTGGAATTCCCACCCGGAGCCACTTCAGCCCCTCCCAGAGTTCTCCAGGGTTGGACAGGAACAAATCCAAGCCCCCAAATTCCCCATTCCCAACCTCATTCCATGATGGATTTGGGGCTTTCAGCCTCATTCCAGGTGGGATTTTTTTTTTCCTTCCCAGAATTATCCAAAGTTATTTCCCAACACTGGGAATTAACTGGGAGCTTGTCCAGGTTTCCAAAAAAAAAAAAAAAAAGAGTTTTCCTAGTTTTTTCTTTGAAATAAATGAATTTTCCAGGGAATTTTCCAAGATTAAACCTCGATATCCATAAGGAAAAAATGCAGGAATTTCCTCAGAGGGAAAAAAACCCCCCAAATCCAACCAAAAAATTCCACACAGGAAGTGAAATTTTTCCATAATATCAAGTGGTTCTCCCTCCACATTCCCAATAAAAACCAGCTTGGAATGAACAGAAACTTCCCAATTTCCCCCCAATTCCTTTGGGTCTGCAGATCCCTTTGGAAAACCAAATGGAATTCCGGGGAATTCCAAACAAATCCCAGTTTGGAAAACCAGGAAAGGGTTTCAGGGCTATTCCAGAGGTTGGGAAATGCCTCAGTTTTGCTCTTCCCCCAGCAGGGAAGGGCTGGAATTTTGTCAGATCCGAAGGGAACGACTCCAAAGGAATTCTTGGATTCAAATTCCCATCTCCCGGCTACGAAAATAAAACCCGGATCCCCCTTTAATTTATAGATTTATAATTATATTTATATAGAATTTCCCAAATAATTCCCATCAGCACTTCCCTCCAGCACTGATGTGCAACACAAGGCTTGGAATTCTGGCACTTCCATCCCACTGGAATTCGGGAGATGCACAAGGAGGAGGAATGAGAAGAGATTGAAAAGGCCCCGCTGGATTTGGGATTTGCCTCTGGAATGGCCAGAGGGGGGTGGGAAGCTGGTGGGAACTTCCTTTGGATGGATGGGATGGATGGAGGGATGGGAGGGATGGGATGGATGGGATGGATGGATGGGATGAGAGGGATGGGAGGGATGGATTGGATGGATGGGATGGATGGATGGGAGGGATGGGAGGGATGGATGGAATGGATGGAGGGATGGGAGGGATGGATGGGATGGATGGATGGGATGGATGGATGGGAGGGATGGGATGGATGGGAGGGATGGGAGGGATGGGAGGGATGGGAGGGATGAGATGGATGGATGGGAGGGATGGAGGGAATGGATGGGATGGATGGAAGGATGGATGGATAGAGGAGCGTGCCTGGGATGGCTGGAAGAACTCAGAGGGATTCAACGGGAATTCCCGGTGGGAATCACCAGGGGGAGGATCTGGAGCACCTCCCGCTCTTCCCTGATTGCTGCAGCTCCTGGAATTCCTGCTCTTGGGAGGAAAAATTCCTCCAAACAACGAGAGAAACAAAAAAAAAAAAAAAAAGAAACCAAACCCAAACCCAAAGGGAAAACGATCCCGAACTTTTTTCCTTCGGAGTCTCCGGGGACGTCGGGAAGGCCCAACTGCTCTTGGTGGAATTAGAAAGACCCAACAAAGGTTTTGTCTAGTCAGTAAATCAGGTTTTTTTTGTTGTTTTTTTTTAAACTACCAACAGTTCCAAAGTCTATTCCAAACAGAATCCAACAAAAGTGAGAGGCTCCTGCGCTGTTCCCACCTCCCAGAGGTTCCAATCCCTCGGGAAAAGGGCCGGGATCGGCCGCACTCGGAGTCTGCACTGCTTGGTCGTGAGCTCGTCATCACCACAAGGGGATTTTTGGGAATTTCTTTCGGGATTTGTGGCCTCCCTTCCCAGCAGGGAAAAGGAGCAGCCACGGCCTCGGCTCTGAACGCAGGATGGGGCTGGAATTGCTCCCTCCAGCCCCCAAATCCGCGGGATCTGCCGCTGGGAATGACCCCCCAAAGGCAAGAAGAGGAAGAAGAAGAAGAAGAAGTCGCTGAGTCCTTTTTGTGCTGGTGACGAAACAAAATTCCAAACTAAAGAGAGAAAGCCCAAAAAAAAAAAGAAAAAAAAAGAAAAAAAAAAGGCAGGGATTGCTGTCCCCTCCCTGGATCCCAGGGCGGCGAGGGGTGGAATTCTTGCATCCTAGAAAGCCTGGGGCGAATCCAGCTGGGATTAAAGCAGATGCCACGGAGGTGTGGTACAAAAAGGGTGGCAGGAAACAGGCCAAGTCCTGCTGGGCTCGTCATTCCCATCATTTCCAGGAGGCGGATTGTGGGATGGAGCGCGGAGGGATCATGTCCAGCAGGTACTCGCGCTGCCGGTCCACGGCTGAGCCCCCCTTGTGCACGGCCAGGCCGGGGCTGACGAAGGGCAGGGCCCCACCTGGGGGACAGGGACAGTCAGGGAGGGCAGGGAAAAGCAGCTGGAGCCATAGGGAAAGGGGGAATGTCAGCTGGATCCATAGGGAAAGGGGGAATGCCAGCTGGATCCATAGGGAAAGGGGGAATGCCAGCTGGATCCATAGGGAAAGGGGGAATGCCAGCTGGAGCCATAGGGAAAGGGGGATCACAGCACGGAGTGGCCCAGGGTGGGGAAGGAAGGGATGACATGGACAGGACGGGGGAATGTCCAAGGCTGGTCCAGAAAAGAGAGGGGGATTTGGGGATTGGGATGGGGATCAGAGCTCTGGGATGGGGATCTGAGCTCTGGGATGGGGATGTGAGCTCTGGAATGGGGATCCAAACTCTGGGATGGGGATGTGAGCTCTGGGATGGGGATGTGAGCTCTGGGATGGGAATGTGAGCTCTGGGATGGGGATGTGAGCTCTGGGATGGGGATGTGAGCTCTGGGATGGGGATCTGAGCTCTGGGATGGGGATCTGAGCTCTGGGATGGGGATCTCAGCTCTGGAATGGGGATCTGAACTCTGGGATGGGGATGTGAGCTCTGGGATGGGGATGTGAGCTCTGGAATGGGGA
This sequence comes from Gymnopithys bicolor, assembly GCA_035041215.1. Lineage (NCBI taxonomy): Eukaryota > Metazoa > Chordata > Aves > Passeriformes > Thamnophilidae > Gymnopithys > Gymnopithys bicolor. The sequence continues at coordinate 1,646,020 of JAWWLY010000079.1, read as the reverse complement.
TCTGAACTCTGGGATGGGGATCTGAGCTCTGGGATGGGGATGTGAGCCCTGGCATGGTGGCAGGGGGCACAGGAGAGGGCACAGGTACCTGTGGAGAGGGGGCTCTTCTTCCAGGCGCTGCCCTTGCCCCCGGAGCGCTCCACGTGCTTCCCGGCGCGGCCGCCCAGGGAGGCCGAGGGGCTCTGCAGCTTCGGGGAGGGGCTGAAGGTGTGCAGGACCCCCCGGGAGGCTCCGGCCCCTCGGGACATCTGGCTGGAGCTCTGGGAACACAGGGAATGCAGGGAATGCAGGGGGCAGCCTGGACATTGCCGGTTCCCGATGCCATGGCTGCCACTCCTGGCATGTCCAGCTTCCCTTTCCGGTGTGCCCAGCTCCCATTCCCCATTCCAAATCCCACAGCTCCCATTCCCTGTGTCCCATTCCCATTCCCTGTGTCCCCTTCCTGTGTCCCACTCCCATTCCCTGTATCCCATTCCCTGTGTCCCACTCCCATTCCCTGTATCCCATTCCCTGTGTACCATTCCCTGTGCCCCATCCCTGCTCCCATTCCCTCTGTCCCATTCCCTCTGTCCCCTCCCTGTGTCCCATTCCCTGTGACACATTCCCGCTGCCATTCCCTGTGTCCCATTCCCTCTGTCCCAATCCCTGTATCCCACTCTCTGCTCCCATTCTGTGTCCCCTCCCCATATCCCATTCCCTATGCCCCACTCCCTGTATCCCATCCTTATGTTCCATTTCCCATATCCCATCCCTGCTCCCATTCCCCGTGTCGCACTCCCATTCCCTGCGTCCCCTCCCCATATCCCACCCCTTGTCTCATCCCTGTATCCCACTCCCTGTATCCCACTCCTGGTGTCCCACTCCCATTCCCTGTATCCCACTCCCTGTGTCCCATCCCCCATATCCCATCCCCACTCCCATTCCCCATATCCCCTCCCCGTATCCCATCCCCATATCCCATCCCTGTGCCCCATTCCCTGTGCCCCCCTCCCCATATCCCCTCCTTGCCCCACCTGTTTGAGCGGGTGATGCTGTGCCAGGGGCTCTCCCTTGCCGGGCTGGGGCTGCTGCAGGATGCGCTGCTCGATCTCCTGCTCCTGCTGCAGGGCCTTCACAAAGGCCGCCTTGAGGCGCGTCGTGTGCTCGGCCTTCAGCGCCTTCTTCTGGCTGGAGCTCATGCAGGTCTCGCACATGACGGCCCCGTCGCGCTCCTCGCGCCAGCGGCACGTGAAGTCCGTCTGGCACTGCGCGCACACGAAGGGCTCGCGGCACGGCGCGGGCACCGGCACCTTGCCTGCGGGCACGGCACGGGGTGAGCCCGGGGGGCAGACAGGGTGGTGCGGGGGGCTGAGACACCCCAGAGTGGCACCGGGGGCTGAGACACACCCAGAGTGACATGGGGGGACAGCCAGGGTGGCACAGTGGGGCAGAGACACCCCAGAGTGGCACAGAGGGGACTGAGACACCCAGGGTGGCACAGGGGGCTGAGACACACCCAGAGTGGCACAGAGGGGACTGAGACACCCAGAGTGGCACAGGGGGGCAGAGACACGGGGAGGGACCACCCAGAATAGCACAGGGGGCACTGAGACCCTCCCCAGAATGGCACAGGGGATTGAGACACTCCCAGAATGGCACAGGGGGGGCTGAGACACCCCCCAGAGTGGCACAGGGGGGTCTGAGACCCCCCCAGAATGGCACAGGGGTCTGAGACCCCCCCAGAATGGCACAGGGGGCTCTTGAGACATCCCCAGAATGGCACAGGGGGGGACTGAGACACCCCCAGAGTGGCACAGGGGGGGACTGAGACACCCCCAGAATGGCACACGGGGGACTGAGACCCCCCCCAGAGTGGCACAGGGGGGGACTGAGACACCCCCAGAGTGGCACAGGGGGCTGAGACACCCCTGAATGGCACAGGGGAGACTGAGACCCCCCCAGAATGGCACAGGGGGCTGAGACCCCCCAGAATGGCACAAGGGGGACTGAGACACCCCCAGAATGGCACAGGGGAGACTGAGACCCCCCAGAGTGGCACAGGGGGCTCTGATACATGACGGGCAGAGACCCCAGTCCCATGCTGGGCTGCTCCAAGCCCTGAGGACCACCATGCCCACCCCCTCACCTTGAGTCTCCAGCAGGTTCTGCACCACCTCCTCCAGCCCCACCAAGTAGATGAACTCGTTGTTGGCGGCGCTGGGCAGGAAGTTCATCTCTGGAGCAGGAGGTTTGGGTGGAGGGATCTCCAGCAGCGTCTTCTCCAGCTGCTTCCTCAGGGCCAGCTTGGCAGCGGCCTGTCTGCTGCCAGGGGACTCCCCAGAGCCGCCCAGGGGGGCACCGGCGGCGTTGGCAGGGGCAGAGCCCACCGTGGCACCTTTGAGGGACGTGGGGGATGCCTGGAGGGGAACAGGGCACAGCTCAGCCCACACTGGGAGGGGCTGGTTTCCATACTGGGGTGCCCAGTTTGATCCCCCAGTTTAGGTGGGCACAGCTCAGCCCCACACTGGGGTGCCCAGTTTGATTCCCCAGTTTAGGAGGGCACAGCTCAGCCCACACTGGGAAGGGCTGGTTTCCACATTGGGGTGTCCAGTTTGATCCCCCAGTTGGGAGGGCAGAGCTCAGCCCACACTGGGGTGTCCAGGTTGGGTTCCCCAGTTTGGGAGGGCACAGCTCAGCCCACACTGGGAGGGGTTGGTTTCCATACTGGGGTGCCCAGTTTGATCCCCCAGTTTAGGAGGGCACAGCTCAGCCCACACTGGGGTGCCCAGTTTGGGTTCCCCAGTTTAGGTGGGCACAGCTCAGCCCACACTGGGGTGCCCAGTTTGGGTTCCCAGTTTAGGTGGCACCTTGAGGGGCTGGGCTGTGGGTGGGTGGGGGCACTGGGCACTCACCTGGGGGATGTTGACCAGCAGGCTGGTGTTGGGCACGTTGGCCACGCGGATCAGGCCCTGCTGGATGATCCTCTGGCCCTGGATCTGCACGCTGGGCACCGATGCCCGCGGCGCCAGCAGCAGAGGGGGCGGCCCCGTGCTGGAGTGCTGCCGGATGGTGTGGATCTGCCGGGCACGGGGCACAGGAGGCATCAGCACGGGGGGCATCGGGGGGGCATCAGTACG
>JAWWLY010000079.1:1614513-1628441 GCA_035041215.1 Gymnopithys bicolor | reverse complement strand
TCCTCTGAAACACCTCCAGGGACAGAGAATCCACCATGTCTTGATCCAACCCCACTGTGATCACCAGCCCAGGGCACGGAGTGCCAGAGTGATCCCAGTGGGGTTGGACCAAGGGTTGGACTTGATGACCTCAGAGGTCTCTTCCAACCCAACTGATTCTATAGTTCCATGGGGAGATGTTCCCGTGGGAATCCAGGAGGATGCTCAGCCCCAGAGAGAGGATGTGGCTGCTCATCCCTTCCCTGGATTCTTTGATGCATCAGCGAGGGGTTCAGTGCTGAGAGACCTCCAGCATCCACCTCATCACTTTTGGGGTTGGATCACGCAGTTTTAGCAAAAACTTCTCCTTTTTTTAGCAAAACCCTCCCCCTTTTTAGCAAAAAAACCCCTTTTTGTTCCAAACTCCCAGGCAGGAGCAGGGGATGGAGGGAATTGCAGCAGCAGCAACGCCCGGGTGATGGATGATGGCAGGACCACGCGAGACAGATGGGAGGCAGGAGAGCTCCCGGGCTCTGTAAATTCCTCCTGGCTGGCAAAGAGGGGCTGGAGGGCCCTGCTGGTGTTTATTTAGTGCTGGCAGGTGGGATGAATAGCGGGTGACACCGGCAGGAGAAGCTGGCACTGCCCATAAACCTGCCCGTAAACACAGCGGGTGCCCAGAGCCCAGCCAGGCCCTCCCCTCCTCCAGCCCCCCAAAATGTGCTGAGGGGTCCACAGGGTTTTCACCACCAGACACCTCCAGCCCCTCCAAATATTTTGGGGGAACCCCAGGGCTTCCATCACTCGGCTCCTCCAGTCCCCCCAAAAATATGTTGGGGGAACCCCAGAACTTCCATCACTCGGCTCCTCCAACCCCCAAAAGTGTGTTGGGGTGTCCACAGAACTTTCATCACATCTTCTTCAACCCTCCCAAAAATGCATTTGGGGGAATCCACAGAACTTGCCCCAATTTTCCTCCAGCTCCCCAAAAATGCACTGGGGGGGGGCTCACAGGATTTGCATCTCCTGCAGCCCCCCAAAAATCTGTTGAGGGAACCCCAGGGCTTCCATCACTCGTCTCCTCCAGCCCCCAAAATACATCCTGGGGGTCCACAGGGTTTGCATCACATTTTCTCCAGCCCCCCCAAAACCCTTGTACCCCTCACCCCCATCCCACCAAACCTTCCCCACAGCCTCAGGGGGATCCAGGGCTGCTCCAGGGTGGGGGTCCACAAGTCTTGTACCCCTCACCCCTCAAACCTTCCCCACAGCCTCGGGGGGATCCAGGGCTGCTCCAGGGTGGGGGTCCACAAGCCTTGTAACCCTCCCAAACCATCCCACCAAACCATCCCCACAGCCATGGGGGAATCCAGGGCTGCTCCAAGGGGGTCCAAGCCTTGTACCCCTCACCCACCAATCCATCACAACTTCCACAAGGGATCCAGGACTGCTCTGGGGGGATCCACAAGCCTTGTCCCCCTCCCAAACCATTCCCACAGCCACGAGGAATCCAGGCCTGCTCCAGGGGGGTCCATAAGTCTTGTACCCCTCCCAAACCATCCCCACAGCCACGAGTGGATCCAGGGCTGCTCCAGGGTGGGGTCCACAAGCCTTGTACCCCTCCCAAACCATCCCACCAAACCATCTCCACGGAATCCAGGGCTGCTCCAGGGGGGGATCCCCAAGCCTTGTCCCCCTCCCAAACCATCCCCACAGCCACGAGCAGATCCAGGGCTGCTCCAGGGGGGGATCCCCAAGCCTTGTACTCCTCCCAAACCATCCCCACAGCCACAAGGGATCCAGGGCTGCCCCAGGGAGGGGCCACAAGTCTTGTACCCCATCCCACCAAACCATCCCAACAGCCCTGCGGGGACCCAGGGCTGCTCCAAGGGGGTCCAAGCTTTGTACCCCTCACCTGCCAAACCATCACAATTTCCACGAGGGATCCAGGGCTGCTCCAGGGGGGATCCACAAACCTCGTCCCCCTCCCAAACCACCCCCACAGCCACAAGGGATCCAGGGCTGCTCCAGGGGGTTGCACAAGCCTTGTACCACTCCCAAACCATCCCCACAGCCACGGGGGGATCCAGGGCTGCCCCAGGGTGGGGGTCCACAAGCCTTGTCCCCCTCCCAAACCATCCCCACAGCCACGAGGGGATCCAGGGCTGCTCCAGGGGGGTCCATAAATCTTGTACCCCTCACCCCCATCCCACCAAACCATCCCCACTTCCACAAGGGATCCAGGGCTGCCTCAGGGAGGGACCACAAGCCTTGTCCCCCTCCCAAACCACCCCCACAGCCACGAGGGATCCAGGGCTGCTCCAGCATCCTGCCACCCCCTCCACAGGCAAAGTTTACTTCCTGAAGACCTTCCGCAAGCTGAGCTACCCGGAGGCGGTTCAGGCGTGCAAGAACAACGGCGGGGCCGTGGCCAAGGTGGGGCAGCTCTACGCGGCCTGGAAGCTGCAGCTGCTGGACCGCTGCGAGGCGGGCTGGTTGGAGGACGGCAGTATCCGCTACCCCATCGTGAATCCCCGCGCCCGCTGCGGGGGCAGAGAGCCCGGCGTGCGCAACCTGGGCTTCCCCGACAAGAAGTACAAGCTCTTCGGCGTTTATTGCTTCAAAAAAGCCGGTGAGGCTCCTCCGGAGAAGGGGCACCCCAACCGCGTGTGAGGGTTTGGTGGGAGGTGGGAGCACCCCCCGAGGTTTGGCCGGGGAATTGGCCCTCCTTGGTGTTGGGGGTTTGTGCGGGGCTCCCCCCCCACCCCGGGGAGCGCGGGGAGCTGCGGGCAGCCCCTGCCTTGGACTGGAGAGGTGCCCACGCGGTGCCACCGCGCCCGGTGGCACTTGGGGAACCTGAGGCAGCGGGAGGGGAAGGATTTAGGAGCCCTGCCAGGAGCCACCGCGCCCGGAGCCAGGGCTGGCTCGCAGCTCGTTGCAGCTCTTGCTTCTCCACCAGCCTATTGCATGTGCTAAAGGCCCAGCAAAGCCCCCCCTCGACGTGCTCATGCCCACCCCTGGGGTGCCCACCCTGCGCTGTGCCCGGTCACACAGCACTGAGCCCCTCCCCGCCCCCCGGGAGGTGCCACCAGTGTCACTGCACCGTCAGGTCTCTGCAGGGGACTGACCTGCCAAGGGCACCCCAAAACCCCGCCTTGGCGCTGGGCAAGGACTGGGGGCACTGAGCAGCTTGGGGGGCACCAGCAGCCCCTCAGCCCCCGCCGGGTGGGCGCAGGGCTGGGGCAGCTCCCTCGCTTGGCTTCGTGCGGTGCCGCAGTGGGAGGGGCTGGGTGGGCTCCGGCCCCCCGTGCCCGCCCGGCCGGGCGCCCCCCGAGGCTTTTGGCAGCCCTGGACAGTAGATGAAATAAAAGCTTCGGCTGCTTTCGAGAGCTGAGCCGGGCTCTGGTGTGTCCTTTGCTGGTGCCACCCCCCGGGGATGTCCCAGGGGTGCAGGGGGACCCCGGGGGGGCTCGGCTTGTGTTCCCTCCCTGTTCCCAGCACGTTCAGAGCATCCTCTTGGATTTGTTGGGATAGATCCAAGGGAGCAGCATCGGCGGAGCCACATCGGGGCATCCCCGTGGCTGGCAGAGCTCAGGAGACACTGTGGGGTGGCAGGACATGGGTGGGCACTCCGGGGTCCCCCAGGCCAGAGGAGTAACCGTGGAGGTGGCAGGACATGGGTGGGCACTCCGGGGTCTCTCAGACCAGAGGGGCCACCATGGGGATGGCAGGACATGGATGGGCACTCCAGGGTCCCCCAGGCCAGAGGGGCCACTCTGGTGATGGCAGGACATGGGTGGGCACTCCGGGGTCCCCCAAGCCAGAGGGGCCCCCGTGGGGCTGGCAGGACATGGGTGGGCACGCCGGGGTCCCCCAGGCCAGAGGAGCAACTGTGGGGATGGCAGGACATGGGTGGGCACTCTGGGGTCCCCCAGGGCAGAGGGACTCGGGGCTTCCTCCACACCCGGCCCATCCATCACCTTCAGACTGCTGGGAACAAGGAGCTGCTGGGATGTGACACCCCTGGGAGGGGACAGTGGGTGTCAGGGGCCACCAGAGGCGGTGGGTGATGGAGGGTGGGAGCACCCACGGCAGGGACCACCCCAGTAAACCCATCGGTGTCTCCACATCCTGAGGAGGAGCCGTGGCCACACTGGGGACACGCGTGGCAGCCACCAGAGGGGAGATTCATGGAGAGCAGGCGGCGTGTCTGGCACGGGCAGCCCTGGCAGAGGGATTGGCTTTGCCCGAAATTAATTCAGTGCCATGAAAGGAGGCAGCGAGGCGGGGCAAAGGACACGGCGGGGCAAAGGACACGGGGGCGCCTTCCCGGGGGTCTCCACGGCCCCCAGGAAAGTTCAGGGTCGGGATCGCTCAACTGTTAAAAAAATTTATTAAAATGTCCAGCAGTACAGAAAGGCAGAGTCAGAAACGGGGGCTCGGGGGGTGGGTGGGGAGGGGGCTCAGGACGCGGCAGTCACATCGCAAACAGCAGAGGTCAGAAAGCGCCGTACACACACACACACGCAACTCCAACGGGGGGACCCGAAACGAACGGAAAAGGGGGGGAAAAAACCCCCCACCCAACCCCAAAGAGGGGGCAAGGGGGGCAGCACAGCCCCGCGGGCAACGCGTGCCCACCCTGTGCCGGCTGCGGGGGTGCCCCGTGGGCAGGCCCGGGGTGATGGGGCAGGAAAAGGGGGGCTGCTAAAAAAAAATCAGTCACCCGACTCGAGAGCCGAGGGGGGACTTGGAGGGGCTGCCTGATTGAACCCCCACTTTGGGGACGGGGTCAGAGCCCAGCCGGGGGTGGGGGAGTCCCTGTGCGGGGCTGGGGAATCCCTGTTCGGGACTGGGGAGTCTCTGTGCGGGACTGGGGGGCCCCTGTGCGGGGCTGGGGGGTCCCTGTTCGGGACTGGGGAGTCCCTGTGCAGGACTGGGGTGTCCCTGTGCGGGGTTGGGGGGTCCCTGTTCGTGACTGGGGGATCCCTGTGCGGGGCTGGGGCGTCCCTGTGCGGGACTGGGGTGTCCCTGTTCGGGGCTGGGGGGTCCCTGTGAGGGGCTGGGGGCTCCACCCCGGGCCGGGGGGCTGAGCTTGGGGCATGCAGGGAGGGCTGGGGACGCACACGCAGCCGCCCCCTCCGGGTCCTATTCCCTACTGGGAGGGGCATCCTAAGGAGCTAAAGCCAAAAGGGGGTTATAAAAGAGGATGGGGGGGATCGGGAAGGGGCCGGGAAATGTCACCACATCCCGCGGTGGGGGCGGCCCTTGTGCTCCGGTCCCCGCGGCTTTAGAAGTAGTGCCCCTCCTGCATCCAGTCCAGCCGGAGGTGCTTGCGGTGTTTTCGCCGCTCCTTGCGGGGTTTGTGGTGCTGGTGCTGGTGGTGCGGGTGGCTGTGCCGGTGGTGGTGGTGCCGCCGCGCTCGGTGCGACCGCCTGGCTAAGGGGGCAAGGCAGGGCACCGGGGGGGTCAGTGAAGCCCCCCTGGGCACACCGATGCCCCCCTGGGCACACCGATGCCCTGAATCCCCCCGTCCGGGACCCCCCAGCGCCGTCCCGGCCCCACTAACGTTTTGTGCAGAGGATTTTGGGCCGGTCCCACTTGCCGGTGCTGTGGCACTTGATGGTGGGCACGTGGCGCTGGGTGAAGCCCTCCTGGCACTGGTAGCGCACGCTGGAGTGGATGTTGTACTTCTCCTTCCTCTTCCCCACCAGGAAGGCGTTGGCCACCTCCGGGGGGGGCCCACACAGCACTGGGGAGGGGGACACAGAGCTCTGTCACGCCCCTGTTACTGGGAGGGGACAAGGGGACATCCCACCACTGTCACTGGTTCTCCCTGTGAGCCCCCCCAGTCAATGGGAGGGGACAAGAGGACACTCTGCCACTGTCACAGGTTCTCTCCAAGAGCTCCCCATCACCAGGAGGGGACAAGGGGACATCCTGCCACTGCCACCAGTTGTCTCCATGAGCCCCCCCAACCCCAGCAGGGGACAAGAGGACACTCTGCCACTGTCACAGATTCTCTCCAGGAGCTTCCTGTCACTGGGAGGGGACAAGGGGACATCCTGCCACTGTCACTGCTTCTCTCCAAGAGCTCCCCATCACTGGGAGGGGACAAGGGGACATCCTGCCACTGTCACTGCTTCTCTCTCTGAGCCTCCCCATCACCGGGAGGGGACACCCGTGAGCTCCTCCATCACCGGGAGGGGACAAGGGGACACCCTGCCACCAGTGGTGATGGCTTTAGGAGAGACTCCCCCATCAGGGTGGCACTGAGGTGTCCCCAGGATTTAATTTGCTAATTAACGGCCTCATTGGGCCGTCATTAACGTGCAGGTTGGGGAGGAGCACACAAGGAGCAGCTGGAGGTTAATAGAACTTCCAAGATAAGGAATGGGAACTTAATGGGTTTAATGGTGGCAGATTAAACAAATCCAAGTGCTGAGGGGATGAATTGATTGGGACAAAGAACGGGAAAAGGGAGATTTAGGGAAACTGCTGGAGTTTGTCCAGGAGAAGGGCTGGGAGAGGTTTGCTGAGGATGAGGAGGCTCCCAGAGAGAGACGGTGGGATGGGGACAGGGATGCTGGGAATGGTGGGAGGGGATGCAGCAGGATGGGGATGGTGAGCCCTGTGGGGTGGGGACAGCAGGGACTGCAGGATGGGGACAACAGGGACTGTGGGGTGGGGACAGCAGGGACGTGGGGTGGGGACAGCAGGGACCGTGGGGTGGGGACAGCAGGGACTGTGGGGTGGGGACAGCAGGGACTGTGGGATGGGGACAGCAGGGACTGCGGGATGGGGACACCAGGGACTGCAGGATGGGGACAGCAGGGACTGCAGAAGGGGATGCCGAGGGCTGTGGGATGGGAACAGGGACACCTGGGACTGTGACACAGGGACACCTGGGACTGAGGGATAGGAACAGGGACACCTGGGACTGTGGGATAGGGACAGGGACACCTGGGACTGTCAGATAGGAAGGGGGACACCTGGGACTGTGACACAGGGACACCTGGGGCTGTGACACAGAGACACCTGGGACAGGAATAGGAACAGGGACACCCGGGGCTGTGACACAGAGACACCTGGGGCTGTGACACAGGGACACCCGGGGCTGTGACAGGGACACCCGGGACTGTGACACAGGGACACCCGGGGCTGTGACACAGGGACACCTGGGACTGTCAGATAGGAAGGGGGACACCTGGGACTGTGACACAGGGACACCCGGGGCTGTGACAGGGACACAGGGTGCTGTGGGTGGGGATGCCCCGGGGCAGGACCCCTCGGTGGTACCTGTGCCTTTCTTGCAGATGTAGGGCAGGTTGTAGTTGCAGGGCACGTCGTTCCACTTGCCGATCTCGTGGGACACCAACACCACACAGTCCTCTCCCCCCGCAAAGAAGTTGTCGGGTTGGTTCTCCCTCCAGTTCTCGTATTGCTGTGGGGCATGGGATGGGTGAGACCCCCTGCCCTGCCCCCTGAGCCCCCCTGGCACCTCCGAGGGTCTCACCAAGCCGGTGTTGTCTGTCCACTGGAAATCCTGCTCCACTATCCTGTCATTGAGCCCGATCCAGGTGTTCTCGTGCCCGAAGCCTGCAGAGAGAGGCACCCACGGCTCGCACGGGCAGGGGGGCAGCACCCAGGGGTGCAGGAGGGGGTGTGACCCCCCACCCACCGTTGATGAAGCCGTGCTCCTCCTGGGAGTGGATGCTGGTGAGGTGTCCGGAGCGGCGCCGACAGTCCCGCTCCGCGTCCTCCCAGGAGCGCCGGCGCGAGAAGTACCGGTAGCAGTGCCCCTGGAACTTGTGCCAGTTGTGGTCACAGCCCTCCGTGTCTGCGGGGACATGGGCACAGTGGGCACAGCGAAGGGGAGACCCCCCCTCCCCAGCCCAGTCCCTCAGGGAGCAGCTCCTCATCGTGCAGGACTCCTGTGTCCCCTCCCAAAGTGAGAGGGGCTGGGCGGTGTCCCCGTGGGGGTCTCACTGTCCCCGTGGGGGTCTCACCCACCCCGTGGGGATCTCACCCACCCCGCGGTGACACACACAGGGGTGTGTGGGCACATCGGGGGCTGCTCCCCACCTTTCTCGCAGCGGCTGCCGCCGTAGCTGGGCAGGCAGAGGCACACGAAGGAGTTCACCTCGTCGATGCAGGTGCCGCCGTTCTGGCACGGGCTGGACAGGCAGTCGTCGATATCTGCGGGGACAGCGGTAGCTGTGGGCACGGGGAGACCCTCCTGGCATCCCCACACCACCCACCCAGTCCACTGCCCTCTCCAGTGACCGAGGGTGGGGGTTCTGGAGGACTTAAAACCGCAGCCCCATTCCCGTGGCTGCTGCTCTGTGCTGTGCCAGGGCAGGGTTTGGGATGTTTGTGTGCCAGGGCAAGGTTTGGGGTGCTCCTGTGCCAGGGCAGGGTTTGGGATGTTTGTGTGCCAGGGCAGGGCTCGGGGTGCCCCTGTGCCAGAGCAGGGTTTGGGGTGCCCCTGTGCCAGGGCAGGGCTGGGAATGCCTCTGTGCCAGAGCAGGGCTGGGGATGCCCCTGTGCCAGGGCAGGGTTTGGGGTGCCCCGGGACTCACCGATCTCGCAGTTCTCCCCGGTGAACCCGGGGGCGCAGCTGCAGCCACAGACGGTGCCGTTGGCACGGCAGGTCCCGCCGTGCAGGCAGGGGTTGTTCTGGCACGGGTCTGACGGGGCTGTGGGGTGGGAGTGGGGGCCCTGAGCAGGGCGGGGGTCACTGTGCCACCCACCCTTTCCCTGCCCCCACCCCACCCTCTCCCATCTGCTCCCAGTTGGCACCGAGTGAACTGGTTTGGGTAAAAGGAGAGAAACCCCCAAAACCTCCCTCTCCAACCCCCCCCGGTGGGCCAGCACAAAGCTCCCACCACCCAGCCCGTGTGCCCATCAGCCCCGGGTGCCCCCAGCACGCCGACCCCGAGCTCACCGTGCCCGCTGGCGTTGCCGGTGCCCACCCAGGCGAGCAGCTCCCGCTCCTCCAGCCCCGGCTCCTCGCCGCTCCCGCTGTCAGCCTCCAGCAGCAGGGACCCCCCTGTGCCCCCCAGCTCTGTGGCCGTGGAGGGCTCAAAGAGCAGCCCCATGCTCGGGGCCTCGGGTGTTTGTGCCACCCACGGGTGGGGGGCAGTGGGTGATGGCTGAGGGCCGTGGATGGCCGAGCCGAGGGGCGTGGGGGGCTCTTCGCTCTTCGCCTCCCCCGAGGAATCCTCCTGGCTGGGGGATATTGGGGTGTCCTCGTGTCTGGGGACCCCCGCGGGGCCCGGGGTGGGCAGGAGGAGCTGCTCCAGTGCCCCCAGCTCTGGCACAGAGTGGCTGGTGGCATGAGGGGCTGCGGGGGCAAAGCCTGTGGACCCCTCCTCAGCCACTGGCTCCAGCACCGCCGCCCCCACTGGCTGCTCCGTGCTGGCCCACGGAGTCACCTCGGTGGCCATGGAGGGAGGCGACAGCGAGGGGACATCCCAGGCCGGGGGGGACGCGGCTGCTCCGCTGCTGGGCTGGGCTGAGCCTTTCCCAACATCCCCGTAACCCTCCGGCCGCTCCCAGCTGGGCTGTGCCAGCCCCTCACTGGGGTCGGAGGTGGCCAGGTGACCCTCGGAGGGGCCAGCTGGGTGACCCTCGGGCAGGCCATCTGGGTGACCCTCGGAGGTGCCAGCCAAGTGACCCTCGGAGGGGCCAGCCGGGTGACCCTCGGAGGGGCCAACTGGGTGACCCTCGGAGGGGCCAGCTGGGTGACCCTCAGAGGTGCCAACTGGGTGACCCTCAGCAAGGCCATCTGGGTGACCCTCACCGGGGCCAGCTGGGTGATCCTCAGAAGGACCAGCCAGGTGATTCTCAGAGGTGCCAACTGGGTGACCCTCAGCAAGGCCATCTGGGTGACCCTCACCGGGGCCGGCTGGGTGATCCTCAGAAGGACCAGCCAGGTGATTCTCGGAGGTGCCAGCTGGGTGACCCATGGAGGGGCCAGCTGGGTGACCTTCGGAGGGGCCAACTGGGTGTCCCTTGGAGGGACCAGCCGAGTGACCCTCGGACGGGCCATCTGGGTGACCCTCACCGGGGCCAGCTGGGAGACCCTCAGAGGTGCCAACTGGGTGACCCACAGAGGGGCCAGCCAGGTGACCCATGGAGGGCCCAGCTGGGTGACCCTCGAAGGGGCCAACTGGGTGACCTTCGGAGGTGCCAACTGGGTGACCCTCGGGCAGGTCATCTGGGTGACCCTCGCCGGGGCCAGCTGCGTGACCCTCAGAGGTGCCAGCTGAGTGACCCACGGAGGGGCCAGCTGGGTGACCCACGGAGGGGCTAACTAGGTGACCCTCTGAGGTGCCAACTGGGTGACCCACAGAGGGGCCAGTCAGGTGACCTTCAGAGGTGCCAGCCTGGTGACCCTCGGAGGGGCCATCTGGGTGACCCTCGCTGGGGCCAGCCGGGTGACCCTCAGAGGTGCCAGCCAGGTGACCCTCGGAGATGCCAGCTGGGTGACCCACAGAGGTGCCAACTGGCTGCAGGAGGGTCACTGCTTTCCTCTGCCTCTCCAGCGAGCCCTCTCCCGGGGCACCGCTGCTGTCACCGCTGTCACCGCGGGGCCGCGGCGCCGGCTCGGGACCCTCGGCCACCAGTGGCTCTGGAGGCAGCGGGGCCCACGCTGGGACGGAGCCGCCACCCTCCTGGGACAGCGTGTCCCCGGAGAAGTCCTCGGTGGCATCCGCGGGTGGCCGCGGGGAGTCCCCGCGGGCGCTGGGGACGTGGGGCCGAGCCCCACCCGTTGGGACGAGAGCGTCGTGGGGAGTCACAGACACAGGCAGGGATGGGGAGGGCACAGGGGATGTCCCTGGGGGGCTCTCGGCATTGCGGGAGCTCCACAATTCCCGCGGTGAATCCCTCGGGATCGGCGCCTGCGGGGCGGTGGCCGGTGCCATCAGCCCTGCAAGAGATGGCACAACCATGGGGCCCCCAAGCTGGTGCCAACTGGGACCCCCGGGCCGATTTTGGGTATCACTTACGGGCACCGATGTCCTCCTGCACCGCGTTGGGGGACACGTCGGGGCCCTCCCGCCGGAGGCTCGCGGTGCCGGCGCGGGGAATGCTCCACGTCTCCACCGCGTTGGCTGCAGCTCCCTTCGCCTCCAGCGCCAGGACTGGCGCCTGGGTGACCATCCTCTCTGGGTCCCCAACCTCCGTGGGGTCTGTAGTTGTCACCGTGGGGTCCCCAGATGGCACCGCGGGGTCCCCAGATGGCACCGCGGGATCCCGGCTCTGCTGCTGGAGTTGGAAGTAGCGCCCGTTGAGCCCAGCGTGGCTCCTCCTCGGGGTGTGGGAGCTGGTGGAGGGCGGGCTGGGGGTCTCTGCTGCCGTGCTGGGGACTGTCCCCACGTCAGGTGGTGCCAGTGATGAGCTGGTGACGTGCTCCCGGGCTGGGCTTTGGGAATGTGGCCGGAGGGTGGCGAGGGGGTCCTCAGGGTCTTCTTGTGCCAGCAGCGCTGGGCTGGCACTGGCCAGATCCTGCCAGGAGCTCTCCGGTGCCCGATCCACCACGTTGAGAGCTTCCTCCTCGTGGGGCCACGCCAGCGAGGAGGCCGTGGTGGGCTGCGGGGGTGTCCCCTCACCCGGTGCCAGGGCACCCCCCGGGAGGTCACCACGCTGTGCTGTCGCCTCGGGGCTGGCGCTCGCCAGGCGCAGCTGCTCATCCTCCTCCTCCTCCTCCTCCTCCTCCTCCTGGCTCAGCGGTGGCAGGAGCTCGTGGGGGTCGCGTGGGGTGTCCCGGGTGTCCCCCGAGGTGCCAAGGTCCTCGCTGTGCTCCACCAGCACGTTGTTGCTGCCTGGCGGGTCAAGCGCAGGTGGCACCGATGGCACCGTCTCCTCCGTGTCACTCTGCCCTGCGGCTGCGGTGACACCACGGGCGTCACGGGCATCCAGGGCATGAGTTAGGGTTAGGGTTAGGGTTAGGGTCCCGCAGCTCCCCTCGAGTGCCAGGCACTACATTCCCCAGTCTCACACCCAGCCAGGGTGGCACACAGCGCTGGGCTCCCTCCCGGCGCCGCTCTCCTCGTTGATCTCATTAATTCCCCAATTAAATATTTATCCACAGCAATTTTCCCGGCCACGCCCGCTGATTCCCAAGGGAATCCCAGGGCTGGTGGGGGGTCTGGGAGGGAGCTCGGTGGCATCACGGCTGGTGCCCCTTACCTTTATAGCAGTAGGCATCGAATTTGGAGGCGGCGGGGGGGAAACCGGTGCGGTTGGGGAACTGGTAGAGGGTCCTGACCCCCGGGGTGTCTCCCCCGCACTTCCTGCGGGGCACCCTGATGGGGTACCGCACGCTGCCATCTGCCAGCCAGCCCGGGTCGCACTGGTCCAGCCCCTCATGCCACGCCAGGTACAGCTGCCCAGTGGTGGCCAGCGATGCCCCCCGGCTCCGGCAGTGCCTGCGGGCGCCCTGCCAGGTGAAGCGTCCTGGCACTGTGGCGTAGAACACCGTCCCTGCAAGAGAGCAGAGGCGTTGGGGACATGGGCACGGAGAGCCGTGGTGGTCCCCATGGCTCTGAGCTCAGTGGTGCCTCCTGCACTTGGGCACTGTGGCCACGCTGTGCCAAGGATGGCACAGAGTGCTGGCACGGCCCTGACACCCAGCCCTGCAGCCAAACCCCAGCAGGTGAGGGATGAATGGAGAAGTCTGCGCTGCCAGGCATGCCATGGCCATGGAGGGACATCCCTGGGCACCCAGCTGTGCTCTTGTGCATGCCATGGCCATGGAGGGACATCCCTGGGCACCCAGCTGTGCTCCCAGCTATGGGAGAACATCCCTGGGCATCCAGATGTGCTCCCAGCTATGGGAGAACATCCCTGGGCACCCAGATGTGCTCCCAGCCATGCCATGGCTATGGTGGGACATCCCTGGGCACCCAGCAGTGCCATGACTATGGTGGGACATCCCTGGGCACCCAGCTATGCCATGGTTAAGGTGGGACATCCCCGGGCACCCAGCTGTGCTCCCAGCTGTGCCATGGTCACAGAGGGACACCACTGAGCACTCAGCTGTGCTCTTGTCCATGCCATGGCCATGGAGGGTCATCCCTGAACACTCAGCCATGCTCCCAGCGGTGCCATGGCTATGGTGGGACATACCTGGGCACCCAGCTGTGCTCCCAGCTATGGAAGGACATCCCTGAGCACCCAGCTCTGCTCCCAGTGGTGCCATGGCTCTGGTGGGACATCCCTGGCCACCCAGCTGTGCTGCCAGCTGTGCCATGGCTATGATGGGACATCCCTGGGCACCCAGCTATGCCATGGTTATGGTGGGACACCCCTGGGCACCCAGCTGTGCTCCCAGCTGTGCCATGGTCACAGAGGGACACCACTGGGCACTCAGCTGTGCTCTCGTCCATGCCATGGCCATGGAGGAACATCCCTGAACACTCAGTCGTGCTCCCAGTGGTGCCATGGCTATGCTGGGACATCCCTGGGCACCCAGCTATGCCATGGTTATGATGGGACATCCCTGGGCACCCAGCTGTGCTCCCAGCTGTGCCATGGTCACGGCGGGACACTACTGGGCACTCAGCTGTGCTCTTGTCCATGCCATGGCCATGGAGGGTCATCCCTGAACACTCAGCCGTGCTCTTGCCCATGCCATGCCCCCTGAGGCCCCCCTGGCCCCTCCCCGCCCGCAGCCCTTGCCTCGCAGCTCCCGGCTGTAGCAATACACGTCGTACTGTTCCCCGGGCTCCCTCTGGCCGTAGCTCCGCACACCGGGCAGGCTGTTGCGGTCCCCAAAGCAACCGGGCCGGGACTGTGTGATGGGGTACCTGTGCAGAGGGCATGGTGAGGGGGTACCTGTGCAGAGGGCATGGTGAGGGGGCACCTGTGCAGAGGGGAAGGTGAGGGGGCACCTGTGCAGAGGGCATGGTGAGGGGGCACCTGTGCAGAGGGCAAGGTGA
>JAWWLY010000079.1:1592478-1603987 GCA_035041215.1 Gymnopithys bicolor | reverse complement strand
GCGGCCTGGTGATGGTGGGGGGGTCGTGAGAGAGGAGGGGGCGTCCTTGTAATAGGGTGGGGTCCCTAAGAGGGAGAGGGTGTCCTTGTGATGGGAGTGGGGTCCCTAAGAGGGGGCAGGGGGGCCCCTAAGATTGGAGGGGGGTCCCTGTAACGGAATCAGGGTCCCTGAGAGAGGAGGGGGACACCCAGCAGGATTTTAGGGTGTCTCCAAGGAGGGGACCCTCTTCCAGCCCCTCAGCACCCCAAAATCCCTCCCAAGCCATGAAAGGTGCACCCAGCAGCATCTTCCATCCCTTCTGCACCCCAAAATCCCTCCCAAGCCATGAAAGGTGCAACCAGCACCCCAAAATCCCTTCCAAAGCCATGCAAGGTGCATCCAGCAGGATCTTCCAGCCCCTCAGCACCCCAAAATCCCTTCCAAGCCATGCAAGGTGCACCCAGCAGCATCTTCCAGCCCCTCAGCACCCCAAAATCCCTCCCAAGCCATGCAAGGTGCACCCAGCAGCATCTTCCAGCCCTTCTGCACCCTAAAATCCCTCTCAAGCCATGTAACATCTTCCACCCCCTCAGCACCCCAAAATCCCCCCCAAAGCCATGAAGGTGCATCCAGCAGCATCGTCCAGCCCTTCAGCACCCCCTTAGAGCCCCCCCGGGGGTCTGCAGGGCCGCAGAGGGGCTGGAAGGGGATGACAATGGACAAAGGCTTGAAAAAAAACCCCACAAAAAATGGGTGAGACGCTCCAAAGAGCTGCACTACCAGAAACGACCCCAAAAACGGGGCAAGAAAAGCATCACTGAGCTGTTGGGGAAAGTGGAGGGTGGGAGGGTGTCACCTTCCCGCCGGTGACTGAAGAATGCCACCCTGTCTGCCACGACTTGGCACCAAATACCACATCCCCCCTCCTCATTTTCCCCATAGGATGGATCCGTGGAAACCCGAGAGCAAAGTTCTCATTTCCGACTCCATTGTGCCAGACTTTTCGTGGCGTTTCCTGCCTTTTGTGAGCCCCCCCTGCTCCGGCACAATCCCGGCGTTGCCGGCACACAGAGCTCCTCTGTTCCCCTTCTTTATGTGGCTGCAGCTGGCGGCCCCACGGAGGTGCCCGAGCCTGGGGGACAGCGACAGGGGTTAATGTCCCCCAGGGGGTTTGCCAAGGAGAAGAGGGGAGAGGGTCACAGAGGAGCTGCTGGAACCCTCATGTCGTGGCTTGTTCCCTGTCCGAGTGGATCCAGCCACCCCATAGGGTTGTGATCCTGCTCTCCTGCTTTGGAAAGGGCACCCATGGGTGCCCTTTGGGTTGTTGGGAGGAGGGGGCTGCCCCTGCTCAGAGAGGGTGAGTGGTGGGGACAGGACCTTGGGATGGAGCTGGTTCTGAAGTTCTCACCCTGCTCATGGAAAAGCTTGGACACCCTCTGGGGAGAAGATGCTCCTGGTGTCCCCCACCCACCACAGCAAGACCTGCAACCCAAACCCTTCCTCCTGCTCTTCATCTTCCTAAACTTCACCTGGAAGTGCCACGGCACAAGCAGGGCCTGACCCCCACAGTTCACTGTGCACGGGGCAGGGATGAGATGGGCTCATCCAGGAATCCAACTGCTTCCCAGTGGGAATGTTGGGGCCCCCCTGCACCCACCTCCCACGGGCCACCCTTCTCTAACCAGCACCAGTGACTCAGCTGCTCCCACCCAGCCCAGGAAGGGGAGAGCAGAGCCAGAGCCACTCGGGGACTCAAAGCTTCCCACGGGCTCGAGGCAGATGAGGAGGGAACAGAGGGATCCTGGGCACCCACCCAGCCCCCTCCCAGGGGGCACAGAGCTCTGGCTGTGCCCTGGCAGAGGCAGCATGGTGGGTCTGCCTCTGGCCAGTTGTGTGGCAGAGGAAGGTGCCAGCAGGGAGTTTGCAGAGCTCTCCTCTGGAGTGGAGATAAACGTCACAGCAGCCACCAGCCAGAGCTGCTCAGGGATGGGCATTCCATGGACACCTCTCCCCCCTCTCCAGCAGCTGCTCCACGCCTGGGAATGCAGCCCAGGACCAGCTTCTCCACTGGCACCACTCTGAGGTTCCAGTGTCCTCCTGGCTGGTCTCTCCAGCTGGGAGGTGACTTCGTGGGGTCTCATTGCTCCCCCCGAGCCCAACTTGGGGTTCCAACATCCCACCATGGCCAAACCTACACCTGGTGGCATGGAAGGTTGTCCCCATGTCCCCACCCTTGGCTGGGCTGGGGTCCCTTCCACACCCCCAGCCCCAAACCCAGTGGCATCACCCCGAGACCACCGAGCTGCTCCCACGAGGCACCACCAGGTCCCTGCTGTGCCCCATGTCCCCAGCCCTGCCAGGGACAGGCCTGGTGGCCCCAGGGCACTGCTGGTTGGGGTGACCCCTCCCCTTGGTCCCTCTGCCCCAGCCCCAGCTCCGACAGGATCTGCACCGAGCAGGGACGGAGCTTCTTGCCGGGTTTCTGGTGAAATCCTGCAGCAGTGTTGCCGTGACGACCCTCCTGCAGTTTCCATCCAGAGATGTTTTCCTTTGTTGTGACAGGGACGTGGGGAGCGGCCCCGGGCGGTTGGGGGGTGATGATGAGGGTGGGGGGCTCCTGCTGTGGAGGGCAGAGACCTCCCCCGGCCCTCGGGAAGACCCAGCGGGGCTGCAGCTCCACGGTAGGACCGGGGGGGTCCCCACAGTCCCCACAGCTCCAGCGCTGCCCTGGCTTGGCCCCAGCCCCCCCCGGGGACAGCAGAGGGGCCAAGAGCCGAGTGACACCAATGGGACAAGTCTCAGCCGGGCTTTGCTCCCACCAGGAGTCAATAAGGGGGTGACATGGCCAACCTTCAGCGTGGGGACAGGCGTGGGGACACCGCGGGGTCCCGATGGGGATGGAGGGGTCGGGTCTGTGCGAGCAGGTGGTGACCCCCCTGGTGGCCCCCAGGGCAGGGCAGGTTTGGAGGTGGCGGGGTCGGGATCCTCCCGAGCTGCCCAGTTTGGCAGCTGGGGCGGCGGTGCCGTGACTGGGGTGCTGAGCAACCCGGCCACTGCCACCCCGTGGGTGCTGAGCACCGGGGCACGGGGTGCCAGGGACCCTCCCCGTGCAGACATGGGCCCCGTAGCCCCCCCAGCTCCAGCGTGGCCGTGTGCCCCCCATCCCTGGGAGGGGCACGGGGGGCACCCCGTCCCGCGCCCCACGGAGCCGCTTGTTATTCCGCTCAGGTCCGCCGGCGGCTAATGAAGCTCGTTCCAGGAGAGCTGCCACATTCATCAGGATTGCAGCTCATTAACGAGGCCTCTGCCACCGCAGCTGGGGCCAGCGCTCGGGGCACTGGCACGGGGACAGGCAGGACAGACGGACGGACAGGGCACTCCATGGCAGGGGGAACCAGCAGCTGGGGCCTGGCCTGGCTGAGATGCTCGTCTGAAGTTGGGCAGGACCCACCCCAGCCCAGCCGTGGATCCGCTCCGGAGGGGACGGGATGAAACCCAACACCCACCCCGGGTCCAATTCCATGTGGTGCTATCCCATCGTCCTGGCTTGTCCCAGCTTTTGGCCAAACCTGCCCCATGGCACGAGCTGGGCATGGCAGCCCAGGGGCTGCAGAACGCCCCCAGGGCTGCAGAGATGCCGCCCTGCCCAGGCCCAACTTCCCTCGGAACCCACCAGCGAGATGCATTGATTTTATTTTCTGTTTCCATGGCAACCGCCTCCTTCCCTTCCCCCTTCAGCAGCCGGACCCGATCCTCACCCTCGGGCACCACCCACCCTGCACCCACCCTGCACCTTGGGCACAGCCCCTCCCTGGGCATCCCCGCGGTGCCAACGCCACCAGCTCACCCCTGTGCCCTCCACAGTGCCAGAGGGTGACTCTGGGGGAGCAGGGTTGGCATGGGGGACACCCACCTCTGACTCCAGCAATAATTAGCAGCAGGGCTGGCAGGATGCTGTGCTGGCTCATTAGCCAGGGCAGTAATTGCACCCCCCCTCGGTGTGGGGATGCCGAGCAGCGTCTCCCATTAGCAGAGCCAAGCTCATTAATGGCACATCCCACCCTCACACCTGCTCACACGATGTGCCACATCTCTGGTACCCCCAGCGTGGCAGGGAGGGCACCAGCACCACAACAACCCAGCCCCGAGCCTGGTGCCCTCATCCCTCGGCACTGAATGCCAGTTTGTGTCTCAAACCCAGCGTTATAACCACACAATCACAACGACATCCTTTCCCCTCCCCGTTCCAAGCTCACACCCCTCACCCTGCCCAGCTCCTTCCCAGCGCGGAAATGCCACCACTTTGTCCCTTGGCATCGATTACATTCGGCTGTGCCAAGCTCTGCCCCTCCCAGCCCACCCCCGGGTGACCCTCCCGGCCCCTCTGCCCAGGGGAGGGTTTGGGTTTTTTTATAAATAATAAAAGCACATCCCGGAGAACAGGCCACGGAATTCCGCCCGTGCCGCATCCACCGGGAATCTCCCGGCTTTACACGGAAGTGGGAATCAATCAGCACAAGCAATTAATGGTGAGTGGCACAACACCCTCCTCTTCTTCGGAAGCGGCTCCCGGGGGTGCTCAGCGAGCCCCACACGCGGCACCCGCCGCACAAAAGGCACCGGCAGCGCTTCCTGCGCCGGCGGCACGAGGAGGGCACGGCTCGGTGCCAGCCCCGCGGGGGCAGCGGGCTCTGGATCCGGGCCGGCGCCCGCTTTGGCATCAGCCTTCCCATTAGCTCTTGGATAACGTGGCAAGGCCCCCCCTCGGGCGGCGGAGTGTCGGGCTGGATGGCAGCCGGAGCCAGCGGCGATGCCAGCCTGGCACAGCCCGGCGGGCACAGCTGCACCCAGCGCGTTCCTCGACAGCCAAGGCGGTGCTGAGGCCGGAGATGCCCGGGCTGGAGCGTTCCCAGGGGCTGGAGGGCTCTGAGGGCACCGGGAGGGGGAGGTGGCTCCGGGAGGTGACGCGGGCGGGGGTGGCACAGAAGGCAGAGCTGTCCCCGCGACGCGCAATTAGCCCAGGGGCAAATGAGGCTCCCGCGGTTTTTGACCCAATTTCTCGGGCGAAACTCGGCGGGGGAAGGAGGGGAGGAAGGAGGAGGAAGGCAGAGTCTGTCACATGTGTACTGGTGTGTGTCACATGTGTCAGTGAGCACGCTGGGCACACACATGTGTGCTCATTGACATGTGCACACGTCCGGACACACACGTGTCCTGGCTGCCATGTGTGTGTGCACAGCCACACTGACATGTGTGCACACTGACACACGTGTGTGCTCACTGACATGTGTGCATGCTCAGGAACACACATGTGTGCACACTGACACATGTATGCACTGTGACACACGTGTGTGCTCACTGACATGTGTGCATGCTCAGGAACACACATGTGCTCACTGACATGCGTGCACATCCAGACACACACATGTGCTGCCTGCCATGTGTGTGCACAGCCACTCTGACATGTGTGCACACTGACACATGCATGCACTCTGTCACATGTGTGTGCTCACTGACATGTGTGCATGCTCAGGGAGACACACATGTGCTCACTGACATGCGTGCATGCTCAGGAACACACATGTGCTCACCGACATGCGTGCATGTCCAGACACACACGTGTACTGGCTGCCATGTGTGTGCGTAGCCACACTGACATGTGTGCACACTGACACGTCACATGTATGCACTCTGACACATGTGTGTGCTCACTGACATGTGTGCATGCTCAGGGACACACATGTGTGCACACTGACATGTCACATGTATGCACTCTGACACGTGTGTGTGCTCACTGATGTGTGTGCACAGGCACACGTGTGTGCTCGCTGACACGTGTGTGCTGACAGGTGTGGGCATGCTCAGAAACACGCGTGTGCTCACTGACACGTGTGTGCTCACTGACACGTGTGTGCTCACTGACACGTGTGTGCTCACTGATATGTATGTGCTCCCCAACACGTGTGTGAGCTCCCTGACACGTGTGCTCATTGACATGTGTGCTCCATGACTCGTGTGTGCTCTGTAACACGTGTGTGCTCCCTGACATATGTGTGCTCCCTGACACGTGTGTGCTCCCTGATGTTGGGGTGGGCAGGGATGCAGGGATGGTCAGGGATGCAGGGATGGGCAGGGTTACTGGGATGAACAAGGATGCTGGGATGAAGAGGGATGCAGGGATGAACAGGGTTACTGGGATGAACAGGGATGCTGGGATGAGCAGGGATGAACAGGGATGCAGGGATGAGCAGGTTTACTGGGATGAGCAGGGATGCTGGGATGAGCAGGGATGCTGGGATGAACAGGGATGAACAGGGATGAGCAGGGATGCTGGGATGAAGAGGGATGCTGGGATGAAGAGGGATGCTGGGATGAACAGGGTTGCTGGGATGAACAGTGTTACTGGGATGAACAGGGATGCTGGGATGAGCAGGGATGCTGGGATGACAGGGATAAAATGGGCTGTGAAAGATGCTGGGATGTGCAGGGATTCAGGGATGAACAGGGTTACTGGGATGAACAGGGATGAACAGGGATGGAGGGATGAACAGGGTTACTGGGATGAACAGGGATGCTGGGATGAGCAGGGATGCTGGGACGAACAGGGATGAACAGGGATGAACAAGGATGCTGGGATGTGCAGGGATTCAGGGATGCCGGGATGAGCAGGACTGCTGGGCCGTGTAAGGATTCTGGGATGTGCAGGGATTCAGGGATTGCAGGGGTGTACAGAGATTCCAGGGTGAGAGACTCAGGGATTCCGGGATGCAGGTACACGCAGGGATGCGGATTCAGGGATTCCAGGATGAGGGATTTAGGGATTCCGGGATGCAGGTACACGCAGGGATGTGATTCAGGGATTCTGGGATTTGGGATTCAGGGATTCCGGGATTCAGGGATTCCAGAATGCGGGATTCAGGGATTCCGGGATGCGGGATTCAGGGATTCCTCCCACCCTCCCTCTCCGTCTCTCCTCTGTCGGTGCCACTCGCGTCCCCCGGGGTGCCCCCCGTACCGGGGGTGGGGGTACCCCCGTTCCCAGGGACACGCGGGGTCGGGACGGACGAGGCTTTTGCAGAGGGGGCGAACACGGTGAGGGCCGCACGGAGGGGTCCCGGGGATTGGGTGCCGCATGTCCCCACCCCGAGGGGTGCGGGGGGTCCCCGCAGCGGGGAGGGCGGAGCGGGGCGGGCACGGGGGAGGTACCGGACACCGGGATGGGGAAGCGGCTCCGCCTCTTCCTGCGGCGGGCGGTGAGTGCGGGGCGGCCCGACGGGACGGGGGTGGGCGGGGGTAACGGAGCTGCCGGGGGTCCCCAGTGCTGTCCCAGGGTCCCCAAGGCTGCTTGGCGGTCCCCATTGCTGCTCGGGGGTCCCTAGTACTGTCCGAGTGTCCCCATTGCTGTCTGGGTGTTCCCTGTGGTGTCCGAGTGTCCCCATTGCTGTCTGGGTGTCCCCAATGCCTCTTGGGGTCCCCGTCGCTGTCTGAGGGTCCCCAACACTGCTCGGCAGGTCCCCAGGACTGCCCGGGGATTCCCAGTGCTTCTCGTGGTCCCCAGCACTGCTCGGCGGTTCCCCAGGATTGCGCAGGGGCCCCCAGTACTGCCCAGGTGTCCCAAATACCATCCAAGGGACTCCAGTCCTGCTCAGGTGTCCCCAGTGCTCCTTTGAGTGTCCTCAGTGTTGCTCAGGGGCCCCCATTAGTGTCTGAGGGTCCCCACTGTGACTTGGGGGTCCCCAGTGTGATCCAAGGGTGTCCAGTCCTGCCCAGGTGTCCCCAACACTGCCCAGGTGTCCCCATTTGTCCCCTCCCTGTCTCCATCTCTCCGCAGGCAGCGATGCCGCTGGAGCCCCTGGTCTGTGCTGACACAACCACGCGGTGAGTGCTGGGCCCTCCTGGGTGTCCCACGCTGTCCCCTGGCCCTGGGAGGGTGTCATGTGCCAACCCTGCTGTGCCCACGGTGCCCCGGGGGTGGTGGCATCTGTCCCTGCAGGGTGAGCTCTGTCCTGAACCGGGATGGGAAGCAGTTTGGGAAGAAGCACATGTTCGACACGAGCGAGGAGACGTGTTGGAACTCGGACCAGGTGAGGGGACAGGGGAGCCAGAGCGGGGGACAGGAGCCCAGGGGTGGCACAGGAGCCCAGGGGTGGCACAGGAGCCCTGCTCTGCCCCCACTGACAGTGCCATTCCTGCCCCCAGGGCACATACCAGTGGGTCACCCTGGATTTCCCCTGCCCCGTCAAGGTCTCGCAGCTCCACATCCAGTTCCAGGGGGGCTTCTCCAGCCGGTTGTGCACTCTGGAAGGTGAGGTGTGGGGGTGTGGGGGTCCTTCTGCCTCAGTTTACCCACACCTGAGCCCTGCAGGGCTGGGAGTGAGGCCCAGAGGGATTTGTTGGCCATTCCCCAAGCCCAGGAGGGGCTGAGGCCCCGAGCAGCTCCCCGGGTGGGTAGGGAGGAGCTGGGGAATCTCTGGGTGCTGACGGGAACCCGATCCATTGGATGCAGGGAGCATTTTGGGACAACCCCTGGAGGCTCCACAGCACCTGAACCTCCACCCTCCCCCTCCACAGGCTGCAGAGCAGGTGAAGAACTGGTGAAAATATCCGAGCTGTACCCACAGGACAGCAATGCCATGCAAATATCCTTTGGCACGTGTGGGCTGGGTGGGTGGGTCAGAGCCCTCTGAGGCTGTGGAGGGGCAAGGGCACAGCTGGGCTTTCAACACCTGGGAACCTGCTGGGACCTTGCCCCAGGTGTGCCCCCTCACTGGCTGTTTTATTCCTTAGTGGGGCCTGCACACATTCCAGGTGGAGGAGACGGTGCTGGAGAAGCTGAAAATCACCTTTGAGAACAGCACAGACTTCTTTGGGAGGATCGTGGTGTATCACCTGGGGGTGCTGGGGGAGAGGCTGTAGGACAGTGTGGGGGCTGCCCCCACCCCTGGGGGGCTCTGAAAACCTGCCCCAGCTGCCCCCACCCCTGGGGGGCTCTGAAAACCTGCCCCAGCTGCCCCCTGAGGTGCTCAGAGGGAACCCCCAGCCCACGGGAGGGCAGTGACAAAGGGACACTGGTGAGGGGATCCCCGTGGGATCCCTCTGGTGGGACTCAGGTGTGTGACCAGATGAATAAATGGTGTCCCTGCTCCCTCCTGGCTGCTCCTTGGGAAGTGGCACCCCAGGGCTTGGCATGTGATGGTTTAATCAGGAGAGAAGTGTCCCCTGGGGCTGTCTGTCACCTTTGCTGGCCACCCCTTGGAGTGGCTCCTGCCCAGGATGGCAGCGTGCCAGGGCTGTGCCACATTCCCAGCTGGCTGCCAGAGTGATGATTCCTCCAGGATTTTCCTCCTTCCTACACCCACAACCCTGGCTGAGTGCAGGGAAGGCTTGGCAGGTTTATGGGAGTTTCTGGAGAAGATCCCAGGGTGTCCAGGGGGGTTGGCCCAGTTCCCCTTGTGGTGGTTCCCCAGTAACTGGGATTGGGAACAGGAGCTGTGACAGGTCAAGGCAATGGACAGGACTCCCCATGGCTGCTTTAGAGTTTAATTCCAAGCATGGGATGCTGGAAAACACGGAGCAGCTGAGCCTGGATAGGGCAGAAATGCTGCTGCCCTGAGGAATGAATGTCCCTGATGTGAGGCACTGCAGCTGTGCCACCCCTGGGAGGGGCCTGGATCCACGGAGAGCAGGGATTATTCCCAGATTCCTCCTTGCCTGAGCATCGTGCCAGGGCTCAGTGGTTTCAGTGTCCCAGAGCAGAGCTGGGGCTGCAGCCTCGTGTCACTCCAGCCCCTTGTTCTGGAACAGCTTCAGGATGTGGTTCTCAATAACCTGCTGGACTGAAGGAGGGAGGGAGAGAAGTGGAACCCAGGGAAGCCAAGCCTGGGAGGAGCCACTGCTGCTGTGGGAAGGATCTGGGCACTGCTTTGCTCCTCCAGGGGCATGTCCCCACCTCCCCATCCCAGCCCCAGCCCCAGCCCCAGCACAGCCCTGCTTGGAAGTGGAGCCTGAGGATTTGATGTCCCTGCATGGCAGGGCTGTGGTGGGAGGTCAGAGAAAGGCCCAGGCAGTGCTGGAAGCTGGGAATTGCCCAGAGGCTGTGCAGGGAGGGGAGAGGAGGGGACACTTGCCTTTCTTGTGTCCCAGGGCCACGGCCAGATCCATGGGGGTGTAGCCGGAATCTGCCTCCTCCGTCAGGTCAGCGCCGTGAGCTGCAAGTGGGGATCAGGGCAGGGGGTGGCACTGGGGGAGGGGACCCCCAAAAGGACACCCCCAGGGGTGTCACTCCCTTCCCAAGGCAGGGGAGGAGCAATTTTAGGTGCAGGGGTTCCCCTTACCCAGCAGGGCCTCCACACACTTGACGTGGTTCCCACGCACGGCGTAGAGCAGGGGGGTGCCACCGTTCTGGGGACAGGGACGGTCCTTCCTGAGCCCACACAGCTCCTGCTCCCACCACAGCAGGAGGTCCTGATCCCCTGGGATCCCCCTTCCACCCCCTGGGATCCCCCTTTCACCCCTGGGATCCCCTTTCCACCCCCTGGGATCCCCCTTTCCACCCCCTGGGATCCCCTTTCCACTCACTGGGATCCCCTTTCCACTCACTGGGATCCCCTGTCCACCCTCTCCCAGCTCCAGAGTTGGATCTCTCCTCCATCCTCTCCCAGCTCCAGAGTTGGATCTCCCCTCCACCCTTTCCCAGTTCCAGGGTTGGATCTCCCCTCCATCCTCTCCCAGCTCCAGGGTTGGATCTCCCCTCCACCCTCTCCCAGGTCCAGGGCTGGATCTCCCCTCCACCCTCTCCCAGTTCCAGGGTTGGATCTCCCCTCCACCCTCTCCCAGCTCCAGGGTTGGATCTCCCCTCCACCCTCTCCCAGCTCCAGGGTTGGATCTCCCCTCCACCCTCTCCCAGCTCCATGCTGGCTGTTTTCTCCCACAGCAGCTCTGTGCAGGTTTTATTCTTTTCATATACAACACTCTAACTTTTAAATGGTGTGATTTAGAAACACCCTTCACCTCTGCTCGCTGGTTCCTTGTGGCTGCTGCCACCACCAGCCAGGAAAACCATTTAAAATGATTATCCTGATTAATTCCTTGGAACAACCACATGAGCAAGGCTGGGAGTGCTGGGAGCCTGGGAAGCATCAGGCTGGAACGAGGGGAAATGAGCTTTGTGGAGGCCTGTGCTGGTGTCCCTGTCCTGGTGTCCTTGGTGTCCCTGTTTTGTCCTGGTGTCCCTGTTCTGTCCTGGTGTCCTCGATGTCCCTGCCCTGGTGTCCCTGTCCTGGTGTCCTTGATGTCCCTACCCTGTCCTGGTGTCCCTGCCCTGGTGTCCCTGCCCTGCCCCAGTGTCCCTGCCCTGGTGTCCCCGGTGTCCCTGCCCTGCTGTCCCTGCCCTGCTGTCCCTGCCCTGGTGTCTCCACCCTGCCCTGGTGTCCCTGCCCTGGTGTCCCTGCCCTGGTGTCCCTGCCCTGGTGTCCCCGGTGCCCTGCCCTGGTGTCCCTGGTGTCCCCAGTGTCCCTGCCCTGGTGTCTCC
>JAWWLY010000079.1:1480680-1534390 GCA_035041215.1 Gymnopithys bicolor | reverse complement strand
AGCTTTGCACCCAGGGAAAAGGTGGCAGCCCTGGGCTCTCAGGTGCCAATGGTGGGGCCCCATTAACCCTAGAAAAGCACAATGGCTTTCTGTCATCGCAGTCCAAGTGCTCCCAATGAGGGACTGAGTTTTGTGCCAAGAGAATAGATGGAAACCTTGGGCTCTCAGGTTCTAGTGATGCTGCGCCATGAACAGTCAAAAGACACCCAAAACCTAACCGTAAGACAAACAAGAAGCCTAATCCTAACACTAACCCTAACCCTAACCCTAAGCCTAACCCTAACCCTAACCCTAACCCTAACCCTAACCCTAGCCCTAAACCCTAACCCCTAAACCCTAACCCCTAACCCCTAACCCCTATCCCTAAGCCTAACACCTAACTCTTAACCCCTAACCCCTAATCCTAACCCTATCCCTAAACCGTGACCCTAACCCTAACCCTAACCCCTAACCCTAACCCCTAGCCCTAAACCCTAGCCCTAAACTCTAGCCCTAACCCTAGCGCTAGCCCTAGCCCCTAGCCCTAGCCCCTAGCCCTATCCCGAGCCCCTAACCCTAGCACTAACCTTAGCCCTAACCCTAACTCATGCAGGTTGAAAAAGGGCCCACGGTGGTCCAGAGGGGATTTAGAGAAGTCCAGGATGTTCCAGGGGCTTCCAAAGCGGTCCCACTAGCATCCATGGGGGATCAGGAGGGTTACCGGTGGTTCAATGCCATTCAGACACTTACCAGTGTGGTGAGTGGGTTTCAAGAGGCTCCAAAGAGCTTTCAGGGGGGTGCGAGGGGGTCCAGAAGGGGTTTGGATGGTCCAGAAAGGGTGCAGGGGTGTCCCAGGAGGGTTTGAGGCAGGTCCAAGAATGTCTAGGGGGCTCCAGGGGTGTTTCCGGGCTGTTCAGAGGGGTCCAGGGGCATCCAGCACTATCCCAAACTGTCCAAGTGGGTCCAGTGGGATCCAAGACAAACCATCGAGGCCCAATAAGGGTCCACAGCAATCCAGAAGGTATTCAGAGAAGTCCAGGATGTTCCAGGGGCTTCCAAGGGGGTCCCACTAGCATCCATGGGGGATCAGGAGGGTTACTGCTGGTTCAAAGCTATTCAGACACTTACCAGTGTGGTGAGTGGGTTTCAAGAGGCTCCAAAGAGCTTTCAGGGGGGTGCGAGGGAGTCCAGGAGCGGTTTGGATGGTCCAGAAGTGTGCAGGGATGTCCCAGCGGGACCAGGAGGGTTCGAGGAGGGTCCAAGAATGTCGAAGGGGTTCTTGTGGTGCTTCCAGGCTGTTAAGAGGGGTCCAGGGACGTCCAGCGGTGTCCCAGATAGTCCAGGTGGGTCCAGTGGGGTCCAAGACAGACCATCGAGGCCCAAAAAGTGTCCAGAGCACTTCAGAGGGGATTCAGAGAAGTTCAGGATGTTCCAGGGGCTTCCAAGGGGGTCCCACTAGCATCCATGGGGGATCAGGAGGGTTACTGCTGGTTCAAAGCTACTCAGACGTTTACCACTGTGGTGAGTGGGTTTCAAGAGGCTCCAAAGAGCTTTCAGGGGAGTGCGAGGGGGTCCAGGAGGGGTTTGGGTGGTCCAGAAGTGTGTAAGGGTGTCCCAGAAGTTCCAGGAGGGTTTGAGGTGGGTCCAAGAATTTTGAGGGGGCTGTAGGGGTGTTTCTGGGCTGTTCAGAGGGGTCCAGGGGCATCCAGCGGTGTCCCAGACTGTCCAGGTGGGTCCAGTGGGGTCCAAGACAGACCATGGAGGCCCAAAAAGGGTCCAGAGCAATCCAGAGGCGATTCAGAGAAGTTCAGGATGTTCCAGGGGCTTCCAAGGGGGTCCCACTAGCATCCATGGGGGATCAGGAGGGTTACCAGTGGTTCAAAGCTATTCAGACGCTTACCAGTGTGGTGAGTGGATTTACAGAGGGTCCAAAGAGCTTTCAGGGGGGTGCGAGGATGTTCAGGAGGAGTTTGGATGGTCCAGAAGGGTGCAGGGGTGTCCCCTCAGTCATTTCCGGATCCGAAGGCCCAGGCACAGGTGGGGGATGGGCAGGGCAGTGACACCTGCCTCCCCCCCAGGATCTGGGGGGTTCCAGGTGGGCACTGGGGGGGGCGGGGCCTGACCTTGTGCCATCCCCTCCCCCCTCCAGGCCCTGCTGCCACTCAAGGCTCTACTGAAGATGCCACCCCCACACCAGGTGAGCACCGGACAGGTGAGTCCTGGGGGGCACTCAGCTGCCACACCTGAGTGGTGGGTAATTATGATAATAGGGTAATTACGGTAATGAGGGTAATTATGGTAATACAGGTAATTATGGCAATATTGATAAATACAATAATAAAGGTAATTATGGTAATACAGGTAATTACGGTAATGGGTAATTACGGTAATATGGATAATTACGATAATATGGGTAAGTGCGGTAAGAAGGGTAATTACGATAATAATGGTAATTACGGTAATGAGGGTGGTTATAGTAATAGCATAATTACGGTAATGGCAGTAATTACGGTAATGGTGTGATTACAGTAATGGGCAATTATGGTAATATGTGTAATTATGGTAATACTGGTAATTACGGTAATATGGGTGATTATGGTAATGTGTTATTACAGTAATATGGGTAGTTACAGTAATAAGGGTAATTACTATAAGGCGTAATTACGGTAATGGCGGTAATTACGGTACGAAGATTCCTCCCAGGGAAAAGGTGCCAGGACAGAAAGCCATTGCTCCTTTTCTAGTGTTATTGGGGCCACATCATTGGCACTTGAGAGCCCAGGGCTGCCACCTTTTCTCTGGGCACAAAGCTCCGTCGTTCTTGGCACGTGCGGGTCCGGGAAATTGCCATTTTTCAGCCCAGAATTGAAGACGGACGAAGATTCCTGCCAGACCCCCTCCTGCCCCCAGAACATCCCTCCTGCCCCCAGAACATCCCTCCTGCACCCAGAACCTCCCCCTTGCAACCAGGACACCCCCCCCCTTCAGCCTGTAGGGCATTGCCCTGGTCACCAGTGCCTGCCTGAAGGGTACTGCTGGTGGTTGCACTTGCCTTGTCTTGGCACCCAACCCTGTGCCTGTGCCTTTGGGTTCCTCTCTGCATCCCCATGGCACCCTCAGCTGGGCCCTCCCAACCTGGAATATTTGCATTATCCTTGGAATCACCATTTGGGGAAGGGAGGAGGGGGCTTTGCTCTGTAAATGTGGCCCCCTGGCACTTCCTTTGTGCCCCCTGGCGCTTCCTTGGTGCCCCCACTCCTCCCCGTGCCATGCTGGCCCTCAAAGGGCCCCTTGTGCCCGCCCTTGGCTTGGCAGCTCCTCTCAGTGAGGGGTTTGTTCATGGCCCAGCCTGGGATGAATGTGCCCTTTGTGGAGCTGTCTGAGGAGACCTGAAAGAGCCCTGTGTGCCCAGGGCAGCCTTTGCCCACTCCATGGGCACTGAGAAATGGGCTGGAAAACATAAAGAATCAAAGCAAGGGGCAGAGCAGGGGGCAGAGGAGGACTTGGGGTGGGGGCCCACGGTGGGACCTCCTTTGTGTCCTCTCACTGCTGCCCCAGAGAAGTCAGAGGGTCCAGCATGACTCTAAATGAGATTAAACTCATTTCTGGTTTGTCTTCTCCTCAGGCTGGTTCAAGTCACAGCTTGGTGGTGCTGGTGGAGGTGGCATTGAGGGACATCATTCCCCAGGGGTGACATTTGGGAGGGGGTGTTTGCATCCCACCATTCCAGACCCTTCTTAAACTGCAGTAGGTGTCCAAACCGAGCTGTGGTGGCACACCTAGGCACACCTGGGCACTCAGGGGGCTGTGAGGAGGGAGTGGATCTGCTGCTCCTCCAAGGCTGGTGGTGAGAGGTGAGGAAAGCACCAGGAGAAACATCTCTTTGGATATCAGGGGAAAAACCTTGGAGGGTGAAGAGGCATTGAAAGGAGAAGATTTGGTCTGGGAGTTTAAGGTTTGATTTGGGATTTTAAGGCTTGACTTGGGATTTTAAGGTTTGATCAGGGGCTTTAAGGTTTGATAAGGTATTTTGAACACAGAGCAGCTATGCCTTGTTGGCCAACGCTGCCAATGTGCTGTGGACACCTTCCAAACCCCACGACCCCCCAAAGGGCACTTTTCCACCACTGTCCCCAGCTGCCACCTCCTGAGACACATACCCTGCAATTTATCTCCATCCCTTCCTCCTGGGGCACCTCCAGCCTGTTCTCCAGCCCATCCTCCGACCACATCGTGGGTACACACCAAAAAAAACCCTCCATGGTGGCTTAGGGACACCCAGCGCTGCTTTAGGGACACCTAGACCTAATTTAGGGACACTCAGCGCTGATTCAGGGACACCCAGTGCTGCTTTAGGGACACCCAGCGCTAATTTAGGGGCACCCAACGCTGCTTTAGGGACATTCAGCACTGTCTTAAGGACGTCCAGCGCTGATTCAGTGTCACCCAGCGCGGCGCTGCCCCCTCCGGGAGCGCCGGGCGGGGCCGGGCCGTGCCGAGCCGTGGCGTGGCGTGCCGAGCCGTGGCGTGCCGTGTCGCGCCGGGGGGGCGGCTCTTGCCGTGCCGAGCCGAGCAGCGCCGTGCCGTGCCGAGGGGCGGCTCTTGCCGCCCGTGCCCGCGGGGAGGGGGGAGCGCGCCCGGGAGCGCGCACCGTACGCGGTCCCTCCCGGCCGAGCGTGCGCGGGGCCCGAGCGCGGCCGTGGCAGCGATGCCGCCCCCGGAGCCCATGCCCGGCTACGGGGCCCTGGTCCGGCGCGGGTTCGGCAGCCTGGCTGCGGCCGCCCGGGGCTGCGGGGACTGCGGCTGGGAGCGGGCGCGCCGCACCTGGGCCGACAGCGCGCACCTGGGCTGGGCTGAGGTGCTGCTGTGCGCGGCCGGCGCGCTCGGGTGGACAGCGCTGCGCTGCGCCTGCTGCCGCCGCCTGTTCCGGGTCAGTGCGGGGAAACGGGCATGGGGATGGGGGGGACAGGGGTGCGGGAAGATGGGGATGGGGATGGGGGGGAGGGGGCATAGGGGAAAACGGGGATGGGGACGGGGGGCGAGCGGGGATGGCGATGGGAGGAAATAGGGCTGAGGATGGAGTGCGACCGGGGATGGAGGAAAATGGGGATGGGGATGAGGATGGAGGGGGAAAACAGGGATGGGAGGAAGCATGAATAGGAGTGGAGTGGGACTGGGGACAGGGATGGAGGAGAACGGAAATGGGGATGGAGGAGAACGGGGATGGGGATAGGGGGAGTGGGGATAGGAGAGGCCGCGGGTAGAGATGGAGGGCACAGGAGATGGGAGAGGCCTGGGATAGTTTGGGGGGGGCATCGGGGATGGGGGAGGTCTGGAATAGGGATGGGAGCCACCGGAGATGGAGGGGCTACTGGGGCTGGCCGCCTCTCTGGGGTCAGTCCAGGGGTCACCCACCCCCACCTGCGGGGTGGGACGCGCGGGGAGCGCCGTCTGCGGCTTTCGGGGGTGTGAAATGCACCCCACGCCTTCCCCAGGGCTGCATCGCGAAGGAACGAGCGTCCCCCTCGCCCAGCAGAGCCGCCCCCGCCCCTCTTTTCCCGCCCCCCTTCCCATCCCTGCATCCCGACCAGGCGGAGGGTTATTCCTTCCAGGTTATTCCCGGTTTATTCCCTGCCCTTCCCCCGCGGCCGCATCCAGGAG
Source organism: Gymnopithys bicolor (assembly GCA_035041215.1). Classification (NCBI taxonomy): domain Eukaryota; kingdom Metazoa; phylum Chordata; class Aves; order Passeriformes; family Thamnophilidae; genus Gymnopithys; species Gymnopithys bicolor. The sequence goes on along the minus strand of JAWWLY010000079.1, from coordinate 1,528,750 downwards.
GAACGAGCATCCGTCTCGGTCCCTCCCCCTCTTCCACATCCCCATCCGCCGCATCCCGAGCCTCATTTATTCCCTCCGCGTTATTCCCGGCGCGTTGCTCTGCCAGGCCAAGGAGAGGGGCCCATTTCTGCGTGGTTTGCGTGGGCAATGCCTTTCCCTTCCCTGCCCGGAGGGATGCTGGGCATACTGGGCATGGTGGGCAGGGCCGGCTCGGGGCTACAGCGCCCGCGGCTCGGGAGAATTCAGGGATGCTCCGGGCCGGCTCTCCCGCCCTCCAAAGGGACCTGCTGGCATTGTCCCCTCCCCTAACGCGGCACTGGGTGAGGGACAGGGACCAGCTCTGCTTCCTTTCCCTCCGTGACAAACCAGAGCTCTCCTCTCCCCACAGGGGCTCCAGCCCAGCCCACTTTTCCAGCTGCTTTCCCAAGGGATGCTCAGGGCTCTGCTCAGGGCTTTAAAGGCAGTGGGGATGGAGGGTTTGGGGTCAGGGGACACTCTTGGGGACACAGAGGACGCCCTTTTGCCACCTCCCCGCAAGCAAACTGATACAAGGCCATGAGCAGCTCCAGGGCCTCATTCCTTGGCCTCCTCATGGATCAGGAACCCCTCCCTGCATCCCAGTTCCGAATTCCTACCCTCTCTGCCCTCAAAGGGGCTCTTCCTTTGCTCTCTTTGCCCATCCAGGTGGGTCCTGGCCTTGTGCAAGGTCCACCCCAAGCCCTCTGAAGCCTTTGGAAGTGGTTGGAGGCCAGGAATGTTCTGGGGGGAACTGTGTCCCACCAAATCTCCCCCCAGTTTCCTGCCCTCCCTGTGTGGCATGGGCAGCACCACCCCTGGGCTGCTGGGACACACTGGAGGGCATTCCCTCTGGGCTGCAGTGGGAGGTTCTGCCAGAGTGCCACTCCCTGGGTGCCCTGGAGTGTCTTGGCAGGGAAATGGGTCCCCACTGGGTGCTCTGGGAGGGTCCTGGCAGCTCCTGTGGGGAAATGGCTCACCCCGGGCTCCTCCTCCTCCTCCCCCAGGACCCACAGATTTCATCCCTGGCACCAGAGGTGCCACAGCTGGGGGGAAGGAGCAGAAAATTTCATGTGCAGGAGTTTGCTTTGGGTTTGAGGGTGGATTTCCACTTGTTTTGCTGCTTTAGACCTGGTTTTCTCATCCTTCCTTCTTTAAAGTAGAATTTTAGTCCCCATTGCTGCTTCTTCGTGAAATTCTCAGTGCGAATACAGAAAGAGCTTATTTTGAGGTAGGAAAATCCCAATTAGCTGAGAAATGTGGATTTTTATGGCAGGGAAAGACCCCCAAAATCAGCTGTGGGGATGGGCAGAGACCTGGAGGGTTTATCCACCCCTTGGGGGTCTCAGGTTTCTGATTTCTGAGAGCACAAACTGGATGTTTTATCTGTGGGAGCTCCATGGGGCTGCAGGAAACCCCCAGAAATTAATCGAGTCTGGGAAAGTGCTGCCACCCCTGGGATCTCCCTTGGATTGTGTGCCCACCCTCGTGCCCTATCTGCCCGAGCTCAGCCAGCCCTTGGCTTATCCCCTCTGTGCCACCAGCCAGCCCTGAGGAGTTTGATTAAAAAGCATCAGCAACCTGAGCTCTCCCTTCTCTCTCTCTCTGTGTTATTTAAACATCCTGGAGAGCACCTGAGCCTGGCACTGCCAAGGCCAAGCTCTACTGGAACACCTGGAGCTCAGGCAGGGAGGGCACAGTGGATCCAGGCACAAGGATGGGCTGGCACAAGGTCTGGCAGAGGCTTCCAGCCCCAAACCACCTGAGCCACCTCTGCTGCTGGGATTGGCATCCCTGAGGGGAACTGGGAGGATTGGCATCCCTGAGGTGAATGGAGGAATGGAGGGACAGGACACAGGGAGTGGCTTCCCACTGCCAGAGGGCAGGGATAGGTGGGATATTGGGCAGGAATTCCTGGCTGGGAGGGTGGGCAGGCCCTGGCACAGGTTATTCCATGGATGTCCTATCCCTGGGAGTGCCCAAGGCCAGGCTGGACCAATCTGGGACAGTGGGAGGTGTCCCTGCCCATGGCAGGGGTGGCACTGGATGGGCTCTGTGGTCCTTCCACCACAGATTAGTCTGGGGTTCCTCAGCCTCTGTGCCTCATCCCTGGGGTGGCAGGAGGTGGCAGGTGGCCCCATCCAGGCTGGGCACAGAGGGCACAGCACGACACCCCCAGCCCTGGGATGCCACCCACAGTGCCATGGGAAGCTCCTGGAAGGGACAGGAGATGCTGGTGGTGCCCATGCTTTGATGTGGAGCTCTGCTGCTCCTCATTGTCACTGCTGTGGAGCTGCCAGTTCCGAGGACTGGCACTGCCCCGTGCTAGCCCTTCCTTTGTGTCCCTCCAGGGAACTGGCAGTGCCCAGGAGCCAGGCCTGGCAAGTGTGGGGCTTGGCCAGTTCCTCAGTGCCAACCCACCCCTGCCAGGCTGCAGGAAGGACTCATGCCCTGCAGGTCATGGATTCGAGGGCACTGGCAGCAAAAAGGGAGAGAGAAACTGGCAGCAAAAAGGGAGGCAGTGCCGTGGGCAGTGCCAGCTCCCACCGGTCACCTCTTTGCGGCTCCAAACCTCCCTCTCTGTTCCCCTTCTCCCTCCTTCCGGCCCCTAATTATACGTTAATTGCCGCCGTCAATCAGGAGGGGCGTGGGGAAGGGAGGAAAGAGGGGAGGTTGCCCTTTAAGCCGTGCCGTGCCAACCACCCTGGGCACTCTCAGCCCTTCCCAGCGCGGCCCCGTCGCCCTTAGCAACGGGCATCTCTGTGCCGTTGCCATGGCAACCCAGCGGGGTGATGGGAGGGCATCGCCCGCCCCGGGGCAGGGCCAGAAGTGCCCTTGTCGGAGCGCCCCCTCCGCGGTGAGGGGTGCCCTTGCCACCCTCCCCTGTGTCAGCTCCAGTGCCAGCTCCCCTCCCTGGGGCATCCTGGGCTGGTGGGAGTGCCCCTGCCCGTGCCAGGGGGTTTGAGCTACACCCTGAAAGTCCTTCCAACCCACAGAATTCCAGGAAAACAGGAATTGGGGCTGTGCCTAAAGGATGCCACGGGCTGTGCCCACGTGCCAGCTCCTTCCACGCAGACACAAATAATTGATGCTTTCTGGGCACAGGACTTTGTGCCTCTGCATTATTGATGCCCCCCTGGAGCTCCCTCCCCTTTGCCCTCCCCTTGGCACAGCCCTTGGCAGCAGTTCCTGCCCCTGGGGGTGCCCCTTCCAGCTCTGGGCAACTCAGAGCTGGGAACAAACCCCTTCCAGGCTGGCACAGAGCTTGGAGTGGTGCCCTCTGGAAAGCAGAGCCAGAGAGGGGCCCAAGGGCAGAGTGTGGGGACAGCTGGCACCTTAATTTAGCCCTGGGGGCATCGAGGGGGCACCTGAAGTGCTGACTTGGGCCAGGGTACAGTTACTGGGCAGGAGGTTGGTTTTCATCTGCCAGTCCCTGAGGGGATGCCATCAGTGCCCTGAGCAGTGCCCCCTGGGACTAGCAGGGCTGGCAGGGGAGGAGGAGCAGGAGAGGGGCCTGGTGTTGCCCAGCTGGCACAGAGGGAGAAGAGCCCTGGCTGGAGCCCCTCAGAGCGGGGGGCACATATGGCATCGCTCCACACCTGGCACAGGGGGCACAGGTGGCTGCTCCATGCTGGGCTTTGCTTTTCCTGCGGGTTCCAAGGTGTGCCAGGGCCTGGAGGGGGCTGGGTGGGCCCTGCCACCCCAGGGAGTGCCCCCTGCCACCTCTGGCAATGCCCCCTGTCACCCCTGCCACTGCTGGCAGTGCCTCCTGCCAGTCCTGGCAGTGCCCCCTGTCACCCCTGCCACCCCTGGCAGTGCCCCTGCCACCCCTGGCAGCTCAGGGTGAGGTGTTTTATTCTCATTCACTCCTTCCCTACCCTTTGTCCCCTGGTTCTGGTTCCCAGGGGGCAATGCCAGTCTGGTTTCAGCACTGGGCACCTGCAGAAGTTGCTGGCAATGTGGGTGCTGCTGTGCCAACCTTTCCTGCCCCTCTCCCTGCACAGTTCCCCGTGCTGGTGGCACCTCGTGCCAGGCTGGTTGGCACTGCCCATGTGGCCAGAGCTCTGCAAAGCCCTTCCTTGCCCAGCTGAGGGCTCCTGGCTGGCAGCTGGCACTGCCGCAGGGTCCCTGTGCCCAGCCTGGTGCTGTTGTTCCTCTCCTGAGTCTCCCTGTGCGGATGGGGCTTTATTTTTATTTTATTAATCATTTATTAATCTGTTCTGCCAAGCCAGCTGTGCCCAGCCCTGCTCCTGGCAGGGCCTGGCATGGGGGATGCCCACACTGTGGGCACCAGGAGGGATCTCTGGGCCCTTTTTCCCCTCCTTGACCTCCTTCCTGCCCTGAGAAAGGGCACAAAAACGGATGTCACACCCCTGGGGTGGCACATGGGGCTCAGCTCTGTGCCCTGAGCCCTCCTGGTGCCCTCCCTGATGGTTTGCCCCCTTGTCCGTGCAGCCTCTCGGGGAGTGGTGCCACCTGCAGCCCAAGGATGCTGCCAAGATGCCCGAGAGTGCCTGGAAGCTGCTCTTCTACACCCTGGCCTGGTCCTACGGGCTCTACCTGCTCTTCTTCACTGACTACACCTTCTTCCACGACCCCCCCTCTGCCTTCCAGGGTACAGTGGGGGCCTGGCATGGCCTGGGCATACCAAAGGGGTGGGTGGGAGGAGAAGACAGCTCACTGCTTCTCCTGTGAGTGCAGGAAGGGGCTTCTCTGGTGCCTTCAGAGGGGGCTGAGCAGATAAATCAGGAGAGAATCCACCCATGGAAGGATTTCGGGACCTTAAAGGTCACCTTGAGGTGGGCAGTGCCACCAGGTCAAAGTTTCTCTCTCAGCTCTAGTAGAGGGTTCTGTGCCAGGGGCAGAGTTTGGCAGCCACGAGAGGTGAGGCCCCTCTAGGCACCCACCCTGGGGGGGAGCTGCAGCCCCCCGAGGCTCAGCTGGGTGTCCCTGTGCCCCCCAGGCTGGCAGAAGGGCATGGAGGTGCCCAGGGACATCGCCATGGCGTACCTGCTGCAGGGCAGCTTCTACGGGCACTCGCTCTATGCCACCGCCTACCTGGACACCTGGCGCAAGGACTCGGTTGTGATGCTGCTGCACCACGTGGTCACCCTCACCCTGCTGGGCACCTCCTATGCCTTCAGGTGAGCCCTGTGCCCCCATGCCACGTGAGGCACCTCTGCCACCTGCAGGTGAGGTCCCTCTGCTATCTGTCCAGGTGGGACCCTCTGCCTCCTGCCCAGGTGAGCCCCTGTGCCCCCTGCCCAGGGAGGACCCTTTGCCACCTGCCATGGGGGGACTCCCTGCTCCTGCCCAAGTGGGCATCCTCCTATGCCTTCAGGTGAGCCCCTGTGCCCCCTGCCAGGTGGGACCCTCTGCCACCTGCCCAGGTGGGACCCTCTGCCCCTGCCCAGGTGAGGCCCCTGTGCCCACGTGGCTGTGCCACCTCTGTCTCTCTGGATTGCTCAGGGAAATCTTCTCCTGGCACGGTGGGCTCAGAGCTGGGCTGGTGAGGATCTCCCTTTCTTTCAACCTCCTGAGCCAACCCAGTTCTCCTGAGCCCCTGTGCCAACGTGGCTGTGCCACCTCCACCTCTCTGGGTTTCTCAGGGAATCTCCTCCTGTCCTGCTGGACTGTGGGTGCCAACCCCCCCCCATCCCGCCCACGTTTCTCTGCAGGTACCACAACGTGGGCATCCTGGTGCTCTTTCTGCACGACATCAGTGATGTTCAGCTGGAGTTCACCAAGCTCAACGTGTACTTCAAGCACCGGGGAGGGACCTACCACCGCCTCAATGATGTCCTCTCCAACATTGGCTGCCTCACCTTCAGCCTCAGCTGGTGGGTCCGTGCCCCTCCCAACCCAACCCAACCCAACCCAAAAAACCCAACCCAACCCAAAAGACCCACCCACACCAACCCCACCCCTCCTGCCCAGCCCTGGTGAATCCCACCCCCTCCCACCCTCCTGGGATTTGTGTGGTGGGAGCAAATCCTTTCAAACTAGGTTTGGGGAGAGGTTCCCACAGAGGTGGCCCCATGCTGGGCTTGGAATGTCTCTGTAGTCACTCTTTGTGTTTGGAATCCTTCCGGAGTCCCTCTTTGGGTTTGGAATGTCTCTGTAGTCCCTCTGCCGTCTGTCACCACTGAAGTGGCTGTGAAGATGTGACAAATGCCCCCCGGGGAGGAGGAGGACCTGTCTCCATCCTCCCACCCTTCACCAAGAGGAGGAGGAGCTGTTTGATCCTCCCACTCTTCACCAGGAGGAGGAGGAAGGTGGAGCTGCCCCACATTCCAGCCCTGCTGTTCCTCTGGGAGACAACAAGGACAAAGTACAGGAGGGACAGGAGTGGCTTGGAGGTTGTCACCCCTTGTCCTTCTGGCCTTCTTGTTCTTCTCCCTCTCCGTAGGCAGCAACGGCAGGCTCAGACTGGCAGGAGGTTTGTGGGCATCAGCTGGGGGTGCCCAGGACTGGGAGAAGCTTCCTGGTGTTCTCCCCTCCTGTTGGCACAATGGGCAGTGTGGACCTGCCCTGAGCCCACAGGGCCCACAGGGATGGTGTTCCCCCTATGCCAGGGGGTGGTGGAGCCAGGCTGATGCCAGGCCAGATGCCCAGAGCAGGGATTGGTCCCCCTTCCCCAGGGTGTGCCTGGAGCCACGCTGATGCCAGGCCAGATGCCCAGGGCAGGGATTTTTGGAGCAGAAGCTCTGCTGGCTCTCTTCTCCCCTGGGGGCACTAATGCCACCCCTGCTGTGCCCTGGCAGGTTCTGGTTCCGCCTCTACTGGTTCCCCCTGAAGGTCCTCTATGCCACCTGCCACTCCAGCCTCCAGCTGGTGCCCGACATCCCCTTCTACTTCTTCTTCAATGCTCTGCTCCTCATCCTCACCCTGATGAACATCTACTGGTTTCTGGTGAGTGTGGGCACCTCTGGCATCTCCCTGGTGCTCCAGGAGCTGCAGGAGGGAGGGCACCAAGGCGGGGCCTGGGGGCTCCAAGGGGAGGGGATTGGCACAGGCTGGGGTTTGATAGGTGGGCAATGTTCTGGATGCCACCAGAGCCTGGGCACAGAGTGAGTGGAGGCATCACACCAGGGATGAAATCAGGGAGTGGCAGGAATTCTGAGCCACACCCATGCCCAGGCTGTGGCGGGGAGGTGGCACCAGGGCCTGAGTGTGTCTGTGCCCACAGTACATCGTGCTCTTCGTGGCCAAGGTCCTCATGGGGCAGGTGCAGGAGGTCAACGATGTCCGAGAGTACGATGTGGAGGGCACCAAGAGCACCAAGAAGAAGGAGGGTGGGCATCAACTGCCCCAGGCTCTGAAGGAAGGGTAGGTGGGCATGGGGGGCACACATACAGCCATGACATGGCTTGGGTTGGGTTGGGAGGAACTTAGAGCCCATCCAGTGCCACCCTTGGACACTTCCAGGGGTGGCAAACACACACAGGGCACTGAATGAGGGCAAGGGATACTGGTGACCTCCTGGGCACTGCAGCTGCTGGCACAGGGGGGTGGGAGATGGGCATAAGGCATTGCTGCAGGTGCCAGGAGGTCCTTTATTTCCAGGCCTGGGCATTGCCCACCTGTGCCCACCCCAGGAATGCCCCCCCAGCCCTGCCCTCTGGCACTGGCACTGGGCCTGGGGCTGCTCCCTCTGAGCTGCCCCTTCCTGTGGGCAGCACAGTCTGGGTGCCACAGGTCAGCCCTGGCAGGGTGGGGACAAAAGGGGACAATCCTGCTGGGCCAGTGAGGGGGCACAGCTGGGGTGGCACAGCTGGGCTGGAGGCACAGCTGGGGAGGGGGCACTGCTGGGCTGGGGGCACAGGGGGCACAGCTGGTGCCAGGCTCAGGGTGTGCTCTGCTCTCCACAGGCTGCACCTCAAGAACGGGCTGGTGAAGGACAAGAGGTTGTGACGGCAGCGTGGCCATGCCAGGGGCAGCTGGCACTGACCAGCACCTGGGACTGACCAGGACCTGGCACTGACCAGTACCTGGCACTGACCAGGACCCTGCACTCAGAGCCCGCAAAGGAAAGGCATGAGGAGAACTTGCCCCCTGATGCCCCTTCCCTGCCCTGTTTTGGGGAAGAGGTGCCACTGGCAGGATCAGGCTGTGCCCACCTGGGGCTGGGGGCTCTCTGGGCACACTCCAGCTGACATACTGGTGGGTTTTGCTGCCTCAGGTGGGATTTGGAGCTGGCTGGAGGTGCCCTGGTGTTCCTGCTGTGGCTCCACCCCTTGGCAGTGCCCAGTCCTGTGGTGATCCCCTGACTCTGCTCTTGGACCCTCCCTTGGCACCTCCTGGGCACCTCCTGAAGAGTCCACACCAAACTGGGCATGGAAACCCCTTCTCCTCCCCTGGCAAAGGCAGCCCAAAGCCAGCTATGCCAGCTGCGCTCCAGCTGCCAGGCAGGGGCTGGGCAGGGGATGAAGGGCAGCTCAGACCCCTCCTCCTCAGGAGGGGTCCCTGGCACAGTGCTGCCCACCTGTGTGGGGCACACACAATGCCCATGGGCAGCTCCGCCTGGACAACCATCTCTGGAGTGTTTTTCCACTCTCCTGTGCCACTGGCTGAGTGCCAGGAGGTTTAATTTGCTTTAAAAACCCTGTGTAGGTTGTAGAGTTGCTCCAACCCCAGTGCCAGCCCTTCTGGGGGTCCCTGGACCCTTGCCCAGCTCATGCCCAAGTGAAGAATGAAGAGTTCCTGCTCCCTGTGTGGCATTTCTGGACAGCTCCAACCTTGGGGGTCTCCAGGTTGGTCTGGGGGTCCCTGCCCTGTGGGTCTGAGTTCCTCAGACCCAGCTGTGCCCTTGCTGTGGTGCCCCAGGGCCTGGACCTGCAGCTCCTGTGCCCTCCCTGCCCGCTGTGGGCACAGCAGTGGGGTCAGGGCATCCTTTCCAGAGGGCGGGCCCTTGTTACGTGGGTTTTCCATGGTTGGTCTCTCGTGTGGGGCTGGTGGGAAGGGCCTCAGGCTGTAGCAGAACCCACCACCTCCTCACCCACCCAGCAGGTGCCAGGGGTGCCCTCTCAGGGCTGGAATTCCTTGGCTTTCTGTGGGATTTGCAGGGAATGAAGGGAACTGGGGCAGCAGCAGTGCCAGGGCTGGGGGGTGAGAGTCCCTGGGCACCACCTGGGGGGCATAAACTCAGTTTGATGGTGTTGGCTCTGAGCTTTTTTGGTAGGGTGTGGCATGGGGGGTGCTGGAGGCAGCTCTGCTGTGATGACCAGGAGGGCACTGGGGGTGTCACCAGGGGGGCACAAGGACCCCTCTGCATGGCTGGGTGGGTGCTGGTGGGTGCTGGGTGGGCCCTGGTGGCCTTTGGGGTGGCCCTTTGGTCCTTTGAGGAGCAGCAGTTGATGGTCTGATGTGCTGGGACTTGATGGTCTTAATTGAGAAAAGTGTTGGGTGCTGTGACTGAGTTTAAAAAAAGCTGATTAGGAGGGAGGAGGAAGAGGAGGAGACTCAGCTCTGAGTGTGTTCTGGATCCAGGTGGGAATTCTGCAGCACGTGGGACTTTGGGTGGGAAGAGCAGCCCCTTCGCTGCCCCCAGGGATGTTTTTGGGTGGGAAGAGCAGCCCCTTGGCTGCCCCCACGGCCGCTGCTGTTGGTTCTCCACGATGTGGAGATGTGGGAGAGGCTTTGGGACCCGCAGCACCAAAGGGTTAACAGGTCCTGCGGAGCCTGGAGGGCCTCACCCCTTCCGCCCAACCGCGGGAATCCCTCTGTGCTAATTGAGCACTAACAGATCAAAGGCTCCAATCAGGGCACCAACACCCCCGTGGCCTCCCCTCGGGTCTCTTTGTCTGGAGAAGAAGAGCGGAGCAATGTGGCTTCTCCCCAGCGTGGTGTGGGCTCTGCTGAGCTCCATCCTGGGCTCGGAGCTGAGTTTCCAGGAGAGCTCCTTGCTGAGGTCGCTGGGGCTGAGCACCAGACCCAGCCCCAAATCCCTCAAGCCGGTGCCCCCCGTGCTCTGGAGGATCTTCCAGGAGAGGAAGAGGCTGCTCTCAGCAGACAAAGAGCCCGTGGACAACTGTAGGGTGGAGGAGTTCAATGTGCCCGGGAACATCATCCGTGTCTTCTCTGACCAAGGTACAGACACGCCCTGGGCGAGTTTTGGGTGCCCCTGGGGCAAGTTTTGGATACTTCTCGGTCTCTGGGAGGGAGGGGCTTTGCCCCATTCCTTCCCCTCCTGTCTCCTCCTCGGGGAGGGCAGGGCAGTGCCCAGGGTTGGTCTCCAGGAGAAATCCTTGCTGGGTAAAGTCTGGTCCCTCTGGATGCTGGAGGTGGTTATTTATTTGCAGTTTAGGAAGGAGCCCGTGGAGATGGCAGTGGGTGAGGGGGTGTGGCAGTGCCAGGCTCTGTCCTGGACCCTCCCAAGGCCACCCAAAGGTGCTGGTGGGTCCCAGTGCCTGAGTTTGCTTGGTGGGCTCAGGGTGGTGGAGATGACTCCTCCCCGGGGCAGGGAACAGGCTGGGACAGGGATGGGACACTCGGCCCTTTGGCTGCGTCCCCCCTTCTCCTCGTTGTCCCCCTGCCCTGCAGCACATCTGGCTGCTCAGCCTCTCTGAGCCCTTCTCAGTTTGGTTGGTGCCCTCAAGGTCTCCAGGCACCACGGAGCTCCTTTCTCCTGTGGTTCCAGCTCTCCAAGGGCTGGATGAACCTCCCCAGATTTGCTGCTCTTTGCTCTCCTTTTCCCTCCCTCCCAAACCCCTCCCTGGCCTGAGGGGGGGTAAAACAACACCCTAAGGTGAGGAGCGGCACCCAGAGGAGATGCTGGAGTGGCTGTGGCATCCCAGTGCCCATAGGCCAGGCCCAGCCTGTCCCTCCAGACCTACTTGAAGGCCATGCCACGGGTCTGAAGGCCATGCCACGGGTCTGAAAGCCATGCCATGGGGCTGAAGGCCATGCCATGGGTCTGATGGCCGTGCCATGGGTCTGATGGCCATGCCATGGGGCTGAAGGCCATGCCATGGGGCTGATGGCCCTTCCTGCAGCTTCATCATCTCCCCCCAACTCTTCCTCTTGCTGTGGAGCTCCAGTGGAACCCAGGGAGGCCCACCCTGCACAGCCAAGGGTCCAACCACTCCCACGTGTATTTCTCCTTCTTTGTCAGGCCCTTTCCTTCCCAAGGAGCAGCCCCAGGGTTGGCTGTGCCTGAGGAAGCTCCTCCTCTTCAACCTCTCCGTGCTGGACGAGCACGAGCGCCTGACCATGGCCCAGCTGGAGCTCAAATTCCACCATAACTCTTACCAACCCTCCAGCCAGGGCGAGGTGTTCGAGCTGAGGCTCTACCAGAGCGCCCAGGGGTCCCCGCAGGACCAGCCCGGGCAGGAGCTGCTGGTGGGCCAGTCCTTGGCTCAGCTGCACAAGTCGCTGGTGTTGGACCTGAGCGCGGCAGCCAAGAAGGGTTGGAGGAGCAGCAGGACCCTGGGATGGCTCCTGGAGATCTCCGGGGCCACGCGGGGCGGCTGCTCCGGCATCGACTCCTTCCTGGACACCTCCCTGCTGGTGGTGAGCCTGGGTGGGCAGTGCCAGGCGCCCGGTAGCAGCAGGAGGAGCAGGAGGAGCTCCGGGCACTCGCACGTCATGCCCAGCAACCTGTGCAAGCCGCGGCGACTCTTCATCAGCTTCAGCGACGTGGGGTGGGAGAAGTGGATCATCGCCCCCCAGGGCTACCTGGCCAATTATTGCCGCGGGGAGTGCCCCTTCCCGCTGGCAGCAGAGATCAACAGCACCAACCACGCCGTGCTGCAGACCATGGTGCACTCGCAGGACCCGCGGGGCACGCCCCAGCCCTGCTGTGTGCCCGTCAGGCTGTCGCCCATCTCCATCCTCTACTACGACAACAGCGACAACGTGGTGCTGCGCCACTACGAGGACATGGTGGTGGATGAGTGTGGCTGCAGGTAGAGGAGCCCACGGGGGTGAAATGCCCCCCGTGCTGCCCTCAGGGGGTGTGGAGTGGCTGGAGGTGGGATTTAGGACTCTTGGGGGGGGATTTAGGACTCTTGGGGGAGTTGAGGGGGGGTTATGATCGAGGCTGGTGCTGGTTGTCCCCTCCCTTGGTGCCCAGGGGGTTGTGGCACCAGGCTGTGAATCCTGAGCTGTTGGTGCTTTGAGTTCTTGGCTTTGCAGCTTTGTGGGTGCAGGACTGACTTTTGGGGGTGAGGTGGTGCTGGGGACGTGGCTGTGAGGGGACAAGGGGACAATGTGACACCGTGGTGCTGCTGCAGGAACAGGGACGGTGTGGGGACACAACCCCTGAGTGACCAAAGCCCTTCCCTGGGGGGAGATGTGGTTTCCTCTCTGCCTGAGCTGGTTTTAGGGTGGGACTGGTGATGGGGGGCCTGGGAGGCAGAAGTTCCGTGGCCCAGAGGTGGTGGTTGCCCAAAGCAGGGAGATTTTGCCCCAGAAATGCCCTGCAGGTTCCTGCAGGGTGGGGGTGCTGGGTGAGGGGGTGGCTGTGGCGTGGGGTGGGCATGGGGGGTCTGGGTGGCATCTTCCCCCCCTCCCCAAGTGCCGCGAGTCAGGATTCATTTATCTCATTTGCAAATCGATGAGCCCGGGGTGGCCTCTGTTCCTGTGTGTCCCTGTGTCCCTCTGTGTCCGTGTCCCTCTGTGTCCGCGTCCCTCTGTGTCCCTCTGTGTCCCTCTGTGTCCCTCTGTCCCTCTGTGTCCCTGCGTGTCCCACAGCAGGAGCCAGGTGGCAGCCGAGCATCAGGCAAGGGCAGAGCCCTCAGGCCCTTGTGCATTTTAGGGTTATTTTGGTTTATTTGCTGCTCTCGGTGCCCACTTTTCCTCCCCTTTCCAGTCCGTGGGCTTAGTTTTCCAGCAGCTCCCTGTGGAAACCTGGGCCCAGCTCCTGTTCCTGTGTGCAGAGTCCTGGGGTGGGACTTCCCTGACACCACTTGGGGTTTCTTTAGAGGAAAAGAACAGGAACCTGAGTTAGACTTGATTTTTTTCTGGTTTGTTTTGAGCTGTGACCCTGCCCCGTGGCACAGCTCGATCTGCTCTGCTGTTTTTGTACCTGATGTTGTGTCACCTTCGAGGTCTGATGAAGTTTTACCCCCAGGGGGAAGCACTGAGGGTTTAACCACCCCTGTGATGGTGTTTTCCCTCACCAACACCCCTAAAATGTGTAGCTGAAGACCCAGATTGGAGCAGTTTGAGTGCTTTGGTTGTACTTTCCTGCTCTTTTCACCCTCCAGGTGTTTCCTGGAAGCTCCAGGGTACTCTTGCTCTGCTCCAGCTCAAACCCTTCCAACCACTTCAGTGTTCCAAGGGCTTAGACTGGGGCTTAATCCAGGGAGTTCAAGTTTTTAAGTTCAGATTTAAGACCAACAGTAAGAAAACCTTCAAGTATTAGTTGTTTTGCACCTGTGCTGGTGGCCATGAGGTGACCCCTGAGCTGGTTCTCCAACCCCATGAAGGGCCAATGTCCCCTCCTGCCCCCAGGACCACCCTGGAGTGGCTACATCGGGTTTGTGCACCGGGTGGTGGTGCCAAGGCCCAGCCTGAAGTTGGAAGCTGTTCCTGCAGAACCCAAGCCCAGCAGGGAGTGCCAGGGGTAGCTTGGCACACCTGTGGCACAGGTAGAAGCCATTCCATGTTTCCTGAAGTTCAAGGGCAGCTTCCAGGCTGGACTGGGCACCTCCAGGTCCAACCTTTCCCAGCTCCAGGGGCTCCCACCCTGCCAGGGCTGAGGGTTGGGGATTTAATGGGTTTCCCAGTTTGTTGCTCACCCCCCACCCCTGCTATGCACACCCCCACTTTTGTACTAGTCTTGTGTTTAAAAACAAAGTAATAATAAACTTGAAGTTTATACAATAATCAGACTAAGCTTTAATGAACGTTGTATGGTTTTTCCTCATTGAAACTTAAGGGCCACCTTGAATGCAAGAGCTGTTTATTTCGTATTTCATCGATGACAAAACAGGTTTTAAAACAAACTGAGACCAAAAAGAAAACAAAAAAAAACAACAAAACAAAGAATCGAAACAGAGTTTTAACACCGTGCTAGCACTGATGTCTGGATTGGTAAACTGCTACAAAAAGGAAAAACCAGCACAAAGCAGAGGCCAAGCATTCCCAGCAAGTGAAATAAAGGGTGAGGGGAGAGCAGGGGGTACATTACTCATGGGGAGCGTTGCACAGAGGGGTCCAGCTCAAACCTAGGGGGGCCAAGTCTATGCCACTAATGCAGCCTAAGGAAGGGAAAAATTAAAACAGCCCTTCGGCAAATGGTAATAAATAAAACAGTCCATCTCACAAGGAAGGAAGGTGGCCTGTGGCTCCATTCTTGCACGTTTTTACAAGTCTAAACTCTGGAGGCTGTTGATGAGAAAAGAATGGGTTGGTTGGTTGTGGGGTTTGGGTTGGGTTTTTTTGCAGTTCTCGGACTCCAAAGGACAAAAGGGTGGCCACGAGTCCTGGGGTTGTGTGTGCACGTTCCTCAGGGGCTGGGGGTGTTCACACCAGGTCTGCTCCGGGGGAGAGACACTCTGGGGCAACTACAGCAAAGAACAGGGCACGAAAAGCAGGTCAACACTCTACAGGAAGGACAGGGATGGAAGGGCTTCCCCCAGGTACAAAACGTGGGGCTTTGACGGCGTCGAAGTACATTCATATGAGAGGTATTTTGAGTTCCCCCCCAAAAAAAGACTAGAAACACTTGGAGCCCTTTGAGTATAAAGCTAACAACTCCATCTTTAAAAACACCCAGGTTAGTGGATCACTCTCTACTGTTCCTGGCCAATTGGGAGGTAGAGGTCAGTCTAATTTAGGGATCTGGTAAAAATGGGTCACTCTGTAGGAATTGTCAATTCTCTGCGCTGTTGCTAAAAAGGTTTAGACAGAAATAAAACGCTCCCAGTGTTCCCATATGACTTGTTTAAGACATGGGTACAACTTAGAAATTGGATGGCTTCTCTTATGTGCTGTTTTCAGGCCTCACTTCCAGCCAGCATGGGTGGCACAGCCGTGCCCACTCCCTGACAAAGCTGCTCCGGGATTTTTTGCTCTCTCAACACCTCAGTCTCTCCACTCTCTGCGTTAATCACCGAAGAAGCCACACCAAAGCCTGACCCATTATCGCTAATTAAACCCAGCTCTCAGAGGCCACCTTCCACCACCTGCCTGCTTTGTCCACTCGTCACAGAGTCTTTCCTTCCCACCCAAAATAATCCCCAGTTTCCACTACTCCTTCCCCAGATCTGTGGAGTAAAGCAGGTCTGTTTGCATGTCCCCTGCGGGGCCGAAGGGCACAGGAACCCATCCCCTTTCAAGCGCAAAGTTCATCTGACAGAAAGGCTTGTTTTTCACAGAGTCCAGACAGTAGCCAATTAAAGCAGACAGAAAACACTTTGAAACCCTCCTGCTGTGCCCGAGCGCGCAGGCTCCTCTCACTCTTAACTGCTATCCCGTGTAGGAAGAAGAGGCTGATTGCTGCAACTTTAAATCACACTCAAAAGTTCTCAAGGTTGGTGTTCTAATTTAGTTTTTGTTTGAAACATTTTTGTTTGGGTTTTTTTTTAATAAGCTTCTCAGAACAAGGATCTCCCAGGTCCACCACTAAGAATTCAGAGACAAACTTCTTAAAACTCAGTGCTCCTTTGAAAGGATCTCTAAAAAACCACCTTGCCACGAAAGACCCGTTCAGAATAGAATGTGGGCGACACGATGACACTGAGATTTCAGAGCCAGTGCTGGACAACAAAACCTGCATCTCAGAGTTGAGCATCAGCTGCTGCATTTCTGCTTGGCTTGCTGTCACCAAGGGACTCTCCCTTTGTCTCTCTCTCTTTCTCCCCTCAGATACTCTGCTTCTACAACGTGAACAGTTCCCTGCTAAAACACAGTACCCCTTAGAAAGGAGAACAACTCTGAGATGAGGGTTTTCCTCTCCCCGCCCGCTCTGAAAAGTCACGCCCCGCTCGCACAGAGAAGGCTGGAATGAAGTGAACCTGCAGCAGGCCCTTCCCTCGAGCTGGGGGGCTGGCTGGGGGGGCAGGGACTCGGCTGAGCACTCCGGATGGGCTGAGGCCGTCGCAGGGAGGCGCCAGCAGGTCCCTCGGGGCTCTCTCTCCTCCTCTCCGGTCAGTCTCCTTGTCTCAGTGAGCTATAGCAGTGGCTCTCTCGCGCGCTCCTTTCTCTCTTTCTCTCCTCTCCGTTGGTTGGTTTCTTTCTCCTGTTGCTCTCACACAGTGGTGCTTCAGTTTTAGCAGTGGAAAACAGGTATCCATTTTATTTTATTTTTTTTATTACCCAGAATAAAATGCTGATGAACTAAGCTCCACGCAAGCTTAGCTCTTCTTCCTCAACCTGGAAGAGGGGAAATAAGAGAAGAGCTGTGTTAGAGACAGCACTGTCACCCCCCAGCAGTGCCCAGGGGCTGCAGGGAGGGGCAGCAGCAGGGCAGGGACCCCTGGAAGAGGTTCTTACACTCTAATACTGTGACAGTCCCGTCACTCCACCATGTTGATATGCTCGTTCTCCCTGGTAAGTTGAGTCCTGTGACAGTGCCACGTCAATCTGGGATTTAAACTCATCACCAAGGTAACTGTCCTGAAAGGGAAAGGCTCTGTAAACCTCCAAGTCATCACCACGTGCTCCCTGACAAAGCAGAACACCAGGGTTAATGATAAAGTGGGAGAGGGCTGGTTTCTTCTTAGAAATCTGCTCTTTTTGGTACAGAATTTCCATAAATAAAGAGGGTTTGGCAGCTCGGAGTCGAGGCTCCAGCTGAGCTCTCTACACTTTTATGCCCCAATGCACTTTGAGAGCCCAACGGTGCAGAAATGCTGCAGCTCAGCCACTGAAAGTGGTCTGAGTTTCATTTCCCTCCTCCTGCCCACAGACCAGCCCCACAAATCCCAGGGAAAGACCAGCCCACCCCTTCCTGCACACAGACCAGCCCCACAAATGCCAGGGAAAGACCAGCCCACCCTCCCAGCGCTGCTTACCTGTGATAATTCCGGTTGGGAGAGCCCAGGCTGACTCATCTGTGAAGGCTGACTCATGGAGATATAGCCCTGAGTCAGTGGCCCCTGGGAGAAGGGCTGGGACACCACATCTTGGCTGGCCTGACTGTTGGGAAGGTTGGACTGACTCGTGCCAGGAATGCCAAAACGGTTCTTCTGGCGCCCACCACGACCAGTCTTCCCTTTGGGAGCCCCACGCCCTGGAGAAGGGGTGATGCCAACCAACAGTGAGGAGCTTCGCTCATGCCAACAAACAGGTCTCCACGAAGCCCTGCTGATCCCTGCAGGGTGGGCTGTGCCCCTCTCCCCTCCATACCTGCAGCAGGGCCGTTGGCCTGGCCAAAGTACCCCGGTGGTGGCATCGGGGGCATCACCAGGTTGAAGGGGATGGGAATGTTCATGGCAGTGACGTGGCTGGGGCCAGCACTGATCATCCCAATCTGGTCGTGGGTCTGGAAGTACATGTTGGAGGGGCGTCCTGGGGAGAAAGGAGGGAAAGCCATGGTGATTTCAGGCATCCTGAGGGTTGGAACATCAACCCATGGTCCTGCTTTTGAGTGGGATGGGAGGAGGATGAGCCACAGATGGGAAGGAGGGGCCAAGCACTGCCAAGAACCACCAGCATTTCTGGTTCACCGTTTGTGCCACACTTGGAAATTCCATAAGCTCATCTAGCACATGTTCATTCGTCCAGTTAGTCCTTTTACAGACCCATCTGAGATTCCTGAAGTGCTTCACACACTCCCTTTCCCCTCACTTTTCCCTGCAGACATTAAGCTGAGGGTAGGCATTCTATACACAGAGAGCAAAATCCAGGCAGACCATAAGCATTTCAAGTCCTTAAATTCCATGGGTTTTTTTGTAGTGGCTGTTCTAACATTTACAGGTTTAAAGTGTGTAGGACACCACACCCCAAGGACCAGTAAGGGCGGAAAAAAACAAAACAAACAAAAAAAATCAATCTCTAAAGGTGCTAATGGTGGTAATTTGCTTTACCTTGGCTGCTCCTGTCGTAGACAGATCCAGGGATAATGGCCTCCCGGGCATCATACATGGCAGTGGTCATGAAACGGGCACCCTGCAAGGAGCAGGGCAGTGAGACACAGCCTTGGCCTTGGGCACTCTGCACTGCAGCCTCAGTGCAGTGAAAATCCAGCAGAACCCCCCAAAACATGCAGAGTTTCCAAGGGTTGGGGAAATGAATCCCTTCCAACACACAGGAAACCTCTGGTTAATATTTCAGCTCCAGCCTGACCACGAGGAGTAAGATTTTGCTTTACAAATTTTTCAAATTTGGGGAGTTTTCAGTCTGTTTTTAGGCTCTGGTGACAGTTTTTCCCTTGCTCTGTTCACACCACTGTCCTGTGATGCCTGACAAGCTTCCCCCCAGTAACTACTTATTTTATGTTAAACAAGCCAAGTATAAAAACTTGCAGCTTGAGGCTTGAGTGCAACGCTGTGAAGTTCCTGTACCTCATGAGCTTGTCATCTCCACACAGAGCAGCTCCTTTGTGTTTCATTCACCTCACAACTCATCCCTCAGAAAATCTAGCACTTAAAAAGCCCCCAGAAGACTCCAGCAGCTGCTTTCCTGGGTCCCACCGCACCAAAAGGCCACAAGGAGTTCCAAACAGCCCCCAAAAGACGCAAGGAGCGGCTTCCCCGGGTCCCGCTGCACCAACAGGCCACAGGGAGGAGCTCCAGGACTGCGCTGGGACTGCTCATTCCAGCCATTCCTCACCGAGCACCGCCCCATCGGCCCCACAGCCCCAGGGGCACTCACGGGGTTGATGGTGTTGACCAGCTTGCGAGGTTTGCTGAACTGCATGAGGCTCTCCCGGAGGTTGTTCAGAGGTCCCTCCACCAGCACCTTCTGCTCCTTGTAGTAGTTTAGCAGGTGGTTCCAGAGTGGCTGCTTGGACAGGGCTTTGGGGTTCCCAACAATGATCACTCCATACCTGTGCAAAAGCAGAGAAACTCAAATGAACTCTGTTTAAAAACAAATAAACCCACATGAGGTACTGATGATGTCAGCACAGCCTCCAAATCCACCTCTGGCACCAAACTGAAGTGCCCAAGAGCAGGAGGAGCAAGTGCTTTGTTTACAGCAGATGTTTTCCACAGTGTCACAAAACACCTGGAAGGAGATTGCTGCAGCCAGTTGCTCAATAATCACAAACTTCCTCCTTCCTTCAGGCTTGCCCAACTCCTCAGTGTGTTCCACCAGCCACGTTCTGCTGGTTTCAAAGCTTCCAGACACCAAGGAAGCCAAACCAACCTCAACTCTGGGTTCCACATCACCTTTCTTGGCATCACATCCACCAGAAGCCAAACAGTCAACAAATGGTTGTGGGAAGGGATGAAGAGGCAGATAAAGAGAAGAGATCTGCCCTGGAAACAGAGGGGAGTGACAGTGACTTCTGAAAACTGCTGATGCCACATGGGAACACTGGCTGGGATCAAATAAAGATGGCACAGATTGGTTTGGACTGGAAAGGACCTGAAGGATCATCCAGTGCCACCCCTGCCATGGGCTGGGACACCTTCCACCAGCCCAGGTTGGGATATCCAACCTGGCCTTGGACACTTCCAGGGATGGAGCAGCCACAGCTGCTCTGGGATTCCCTTCCTGCCCCTCCCTAACCCTCACAGCCAGGGATTCCTTCCCAATGTCCCATTTAACCCTGTCCTCTGTCATTTTGAAGCCATTCCCTGTTTCCTGTCCCTCCATCCCTCCTGGAGCTCCTACAGGCACTGGAAGGTTGGTCACATCTTGACACCATCCTGTCACCATGTTCATGGAATCAGAGAATCCCAGACTGGTTTGAGTTGGAAGGACCTTAAAGCCCATCTAGTCCCACCCCCTGCCATGGGCAGGGACACCTCCCACTGTCCCAGGTTGGTCCAGCCTGGCCTGGGACACTCCCAGGGCTGGGGCAGCCACAGCTACTCTGGCCAACCTGTGCCAGGGCCTGCCCACCCTCCCAGGCAGGAATTCCTGCCCAACATCCACCTGGCCCTGCCCTCTGGCAGTGGGAAGCCATTCCCTGTGTCCTGTCCCTCCATCCCTTATCCAAAGCCTCTCTTCATGCCCCCTGCAGGTCCCTTTACCTGGCTCTTGTGAGGGCCACGTTGAGCCTCCTGGGGTCATTCAGGAAGCCAATGCCCTGGTGCTCGTTGGCTCTGACACAGGAGAGGATGATGAAGTCCTTCTCCCTGCCCTGGAAGGCATCCACACTGGCAATTTCCACTTCCTGCAGCAGAGGAAAACACGTCAAGCATGGAGCAAAACAGTTCTGGTACCAAGAGGCATTACCAGACCATGCACTGAACCCTCCCAGCACTTCACAAAAATGTTTATGTTTGGGAGGAGGAATGATTTGGTCATTCCACTGGTCACTAAATAGTTTCCCTGGAGGAAAACAGAGGTTCAGTTTAGGAGAAACTGCTTTCATGTTCACTGCTTTATGGCTCTCCTATTCCCCCTAAACTGGAGATCAGCCCTTTGCTGGGATGTTGCCAGAAAGAATTCTGACTCTTCCTAAATTGCATGGGAAGAGAGGTCCAAACCAGCAGTGCTGCTCCCAGCCCAGAGAAACCTGAATCACAGGCACAGCTCATTCCTGGCACCAGGGAAAGGATCTTCACCAAGTTTCCCTTCAGTGAAAACACTGACAGAGTTCTCAACGTTGCAAAACAAGACTGTATTAAACATATAATTGTCTTGTTTGTAGCAACTAATTTTGCTGCTTGCCAGAGGAGTCCCACTGATGGGAGGGCATGTTCCCAAGCAAATAAATAACATGACCACCAGGATTTATGGAGCTTGGCTTCCTGTGTGTCTCTTTTCCAAGGCTGGAGCCCCAGTGACCTCTCCCTGCTGTGCCTCAGGGACCCTCCTGTCAACACAGACCTCCCTCCTTTACCTGTTCAGATGCCCCCCCTGGCACACACAGTGGCACCTGAAACTGGCACCCCAACTCCTCTCCCTGCTCTGGTTTAACCACAACCAACTGAAAAATTCCAAACAAAAAAGTTCCAAATCACAATCTCTGGCTTCTCTGTGCTTTCCTCTGTACCTGGTAGAGCTTTGTGTGCAGGGAGCCACTGAACTGCATGTACTGCACCAGGTAGGAGCGTTGCCCTTCGTAAGGAGTGATGATGCCAATCTGGTCTGGTTTAGCACCAGCTTTCAGCAGCTTCGTGGTGATCTTCTCCACGTTGGCAGCTTCAGTCCTGCAGGGAGACGTTGGGTTAGCCAAGGAGGATCAAAGCCTAATTTTTTGCAGCTTAATGGGTCTAAAACCCTTGAGCAGGAACGCTGAAGTGAGGCCACTTCAAGATCAATTTTGCACTACTCAAGCTCTGCAAAAACAGTCACCACTGTCATCTCTTGACTCAGGCCACACAGGGAGCTCACCCAGAGGAGCAGGGGCCAAAAGCAACACCTCAGAGGCCTCAGAATGACACAAATTTCTCCTTATGTGCACCTCCACCTTCTCAGAATTGCACAACTGGACTTCCTGGAGCAGCAAAACTCACACTGGAACTTTTGGTGGAGTTAAATGTACACATGTACTTTTGTAGCCAAAACCATTCCACCCTGCCCTGCAAACAGACCCTTCAGCTGCTTTATCTTAAAGCTTTAAATATAGAATATTTTTCATGTCAATCAGCCAACTATTCTGCTGTTTGTTTGTGCACAATCTGCTCTGCTGTCTCCAGTCTTGCACATGCTGCTCAGGAAACAGACTGAGATTAAAAATATCTCAGGATCTATTTTTCAGAACTTGGGTCTGGTTTCCCTTCCAGGCACATGAACAACCAAGAGGAACAAAGTGCTTTAAGCTCATTCTTTGACAAAGAAGTTGGAATGTGCAGAAAAAAGGGATCCAAGAAAGAAAATTAAATTCCCATTCCTTCTGCACCACCACTAAAATCCAAGATTTAGGGCTCTGCTTCAGGAGTTATTGGAATTCTGGCTTCAAAATACAACTTGATCAGCATTTCCTGCTGGAACTGCAGTCAGTTTGTTCCTATCAGGCACTTTATCATCCCATGCTCCTTATACAACCAGAGAAGGAACACAAACTCCTCCACAGAGCAATTCAAACCCACTCAGGCTCTGAACTGCTCCCACTCAGTGCCTTTTTCTCCTGGTTTGCTGCAAAGGGAGCCCAGGGGAAACCAGCTCCAAAATGCAGCTCAGCGTTTTGTTAGAGAGGCCCACAAGCAACTTCAATTGTTGATTAGCAACTTCAATTGCTCACTAATTGCAACCAAGGTTCTATGAACTCAGGACTGCTGCAGGACATGGGCATCAATGCCCTGACTCGACCGTGTGTCACCACACGATGTGGCAGATTTAGGTGGCACTGGGGATGGAGTTTTATTTACCTGTTCAGGTAAGAAGTGCCTGAGCTGGCAATTTCCTCCTGTCCTTGGGTCACATAGAAGAACATTGGCTTGTCAGGCTGTGGCCACTGGAAGTCAAAGCCTTTCTTCACACGGTCAGCTGAGGAGGCACAAGTGAAACGAGTTACCACCCACTGTGATACTCCCAGTGAAAAACTCCAAACTAATTCTTTTCATGGAAAGAATCATAGAATCAGTTGGGTTGGAAGAGACCTCCGAGATCATCAAGTCTAACCCTTGATCCAACCCTACTGGGATCACCAGCCCATGGCACTCAGTGCCACATCCAGTGTCACCTCCAGTGATGGAGAATCCACCCCCTCTCTGGGCAGCCCATTCCAAAGCCTGTAAGAATTTTTTTCTGATATCCAACCTGAACTTCCCCTGGCAGAGCTTGAGCTGTGCCCTCTTGTCCTACTGCTGGTTGCCTGAGAGAAGAGGCCCCACCTGGGTACAACATCCCTTCAGGGAGCTGTAGACAGTGATGAGGTCACCTCTGAGCCTCCTCTTCTCCAGACTAAACAACCCCCAGCTTCCTCAGCCTTTCCTCACAGGACTTGTGCTCAAGCCCCTTCCCCAGCCTCGCTGCACTTCTCTTTGAGGCTGAGGAGTGGGCCAGGTGGCCCTGGAGGGGCAGGGTGTGCTCACCTGCAGTGACCCCGTTCTGCAGGGAGCCCTCGTAGAAGATGTTGGAGGGGAAGGCGCTGAGGGCGGGGTGCATGCGGTACTGCACCTGCAGCCGGATGGGCCGGATGCCCAGCACCACCAGCCTCTCAAAGAGGGACTGGGACAGCCCAGCCTTGGCAGCCTTCTTGCACATCACCACAGGGCCCAGCTGGCAGTGGTCGCCCACGAGGATCAGCTGCGGGAAGGTTGGAGATAAAGTTTACATGCCAACACTTATTATGTAAAAGAGCAGAGATACTCTCCTATAAAATACTGAATCACATGATGGAAGGACCTCAA
This sequence comes from Gymnopithys bicolor, assembly GCA_035041215.1. NCBI lineage: Eukaryota > Metazoa > Chordata > Aves > Passeriformes > Thamnophilidae > Gymnopithys > Gymnopithys bicolor. Next base: position 1,505,375 of record JAWWLY010000079.1, on the reverse strand, counting down.
AGCCCATGCAGTGCCACTCCTGTCATGGGCAGAGACACCTTCCACTGTCCCAGGTTGGCCTTGGACACTCCCAGGGATGGGACAGCCACAGCTTCTCTGGGCACAACCTGCCTTCGCAGTCAGTAATTTCTCCTGAATATCCAGCCTAAACCCACCCCCTGTCAGTTTAAAGCACTGCTTGATATATTAGGAGCTGATCAGTCTGCCTTGTGAGAACTCCAGATCTCACCCAAGGCTTAGAAACCCCCAATGTCAACTTGCTTTCCAGCTGATCATTTTGAAAGAACACCTTACTCAACCTCCAGATTGTTCCCACCGCACCACCATGCCCCAGGCAAGGACTATGCCCTGGAAACAGCAAACTAACAGGACCAAAACAAAATAAAGCCATTTAGGTTTATATTATTTCAGGAAAGGGGTGTAGGGGTGAAGAGGGGTGAGTTAATGGCAGTCAGAAGAGAATCAGGCACAGTAACATCAGAAGGCTTGAACAAAGAGCTTAGAACACAGCTTCACCTTTTAACTACTCTTGTATCCAACATGTCCTCACACCACAGGCACACACGGGATCATTCTACTGGCTAAAGGTATCCCACTTTCTACAGGTGTCCCACCTTCTACAGGTGGCTCTGTGCTCCATAAGGGTGCATTCCAAACTGCTTTCCTTCAAGGCCACACTCTGAACTGCTCCATATCAATCTCTTCACCAATTCCCTCAGACATCAGGGGATCCACAAACACACTGCCACCCCTGCAAGGGGAGGACTTTGCATCCCTGCGTGCCCACACTGGAATGGTGCCATTGGCTGCTACTTGCTGCATTTCTAATTCTCCCTGTGCTGCCACCCTCCCAAGGGGCTTACCTGCTTTGCCCCCAGCACCACGGGCACCATGCACTCTGGCTCAGTGGCCTGGGTGCTCTCATCGATGAGGATGGACCGGAACTGCATCTTGGCCAGCCTGGGGTCACCGGCGCCCACGCAGGTGCAGCAGATCACATCGGCATTCTGGGACACAGCACAACAGGGATCATTGTGGGAGAGCACCTAAACCCACCCCAAGGAACCCCCCAGGGGTTGAGGTCCTCTGATGGCCACCAGCAACCTGCAGAGCAGCTGCTGGGCCTCACCATGAGCAGCTCACGCTCCGCTGTTCGCTTCAGCGCCCGGTAACGCTTCTCGTCGGCAGAGGAGAGTTCTCCAGTTTCATCCTTAAGCTGCTGAAGTTTCTGAAGCTCTGGCATGCTGCAAAACATAAAAAAAAATCAGGAATTTTGCTTTAGGGCCTCATTATTTCTAGGATTGCAGTGAAAGCAGCTTTGAACTCATCGTGATACACGTAGAGAAAGAGCAAGGCAGTAACTTGAAAAATTAAGGCAATGACTGAGCTGCACCCACAACATCTACCACTTGTGTCCAGCCCGACACTCAGGCTGAGGGGTTTGTGCCTTCCTCACCTGTCCATGTTCCTGATCTGGTTGTGCAGGGCCAGGAAGGACACAGGGGAGTCAATGGCCTCACGGCTCTTGGCGCACAGACGAACCACCTTCAGGCCAGTCTGGTGGATCTTCTCAGTGAGCTGGTCCACGGCAATGTTACTGGGAGCACACACCAGCACAGGCCTGGGGGCAAACCAGCACACAGCCCCACTCAGCTGGTTGGTCTCACTCTCACTGTTAACACTGGACTTGTAATAAAGTCACATGTCATGACACACCCTCTAAAAATCTTCTGAAACAAGCCCAAGTCTTCCCAGAAAAACACAGCTCTAGAAAAGCTCTGCTGTTCAATGACATGACTGTTTTTTGGTTTTAAAATCAAGGTGACTCTTTGAATTACTCAAGTCACCTCATCCATCAAGCCTTGCAGAGCAGTCCTTACCCATTGCCCTGTCTGGCCAGATGATACACGATGGTGGCTGAGGTCACTGTTTTCCCAGTGCCAGGGGGACCCTGAATGAGGCTCAGAGGACGCTGCAGGACTGTTTTCACAGCATAAACCTGTAAAAATGGGGAGTACTCTGTTTAGCATTCAATGCACAGGATGTTGAAGTTGTTGAAGTTCTGCTCATAAATCCTTTATCACCCTCTGTGCCAAGGAGGTTACCTGAGAGTGGTTGAGATCAGGAAGTCCTTGTGCTGTGAAGCGCTTTGGCAACTGGCATTTAATAATCACATCTTCCACCTCATGGCCCAGCAGCTTGTGGTAGATGTACCCAGACACTGAGGTCTCATCCACAGCAAATGTTTTCAGAGCACTCTGCATCCTGAAAGGAGGGAAGGACCCAAACACAATGTATAAAGATCACTCTGACCCCAAGTCAACCTTCCACAGGTGTCCCACACAGAGGTTATCACACGTCAGGCACCAATTCAAACATACCTTGGAAAAGAGAGCAATGGGAAATACTCACTAACAGAATTAAGAGACAAAAATTACACTCTCAGAACACAGATCTTGTTTTTCCCCATGACAAAGAAACCAGAAAAATGTGTGGAGGGAACATCAGCCTTTGACAGAACGTGGGGGGGTAATTTTAGGTGCAATAAAATTTGCACCCATAATAAATAACAGGATATAATAATAATCCAATATACTAATGATAGAAAATTCTAATCTGCTAATAATAGGATAATAAGCCAATTTATACCTTGCAGCACAGACATGGCTGAAGCCTACGGACCCCACAGCCAAACGCCTTGGAATCCGAACCAGTTAAAGCAATTCCAAGCTCCAGAATGCCAACCAAAACCAGGAGAACGCCCCCAGCAGTGCTCAAGAAGCTCAACTACAAAACTGTTTCTCTTCTTACAGTTCAAATATTACTAAACATAAATTTCCCCCTCTAATGTATTTCCAGCAAACCATAAGAGTGCCTCCAAAATGAGAAAAACTGAGCATTTTAGGATATTCAGGTAATTCCATTTCCAGTCCAAGTCAGGCCTGTTGCTCTGTGTGTTCACAGACCACACACTGAGTTTTGCTGCTGTCAAAACAACACAACTTTCCTGGTTCAAAAACACTCACTGAAGGCAAAGAAAAAACACACACAACCCCCTGCCAGGTTTGGTTTTCCCAATACCTGTCAAAGGAAGTAGATTTCCACACAAAATCCACTTGGAAGTTGTGAGTGACCTCCACAGGGGCTCCCACGCTGCTCCTCAGCTCGATGGCAATCTCATCACCATAATCTGTAGAACCTCGTTAAGTAGTAATCTCCAGCAACAATCTGAAGTTGATTTCCCCCCAATTTTGGGCAAGTTTTTCCCCAGGAGGGATCAGAATTATCTCAGAATTACTTGTGGGCATGTTTCAAGGCTTGCTGAGGGCTCTCCAAGTAAAGGATACTGTCAGGCACTTTGATGACGTGCCCAATGCCCTTCCAGAGCGGGGCCAGGTCTCCTTTGTACCTCAGGCAGATCTCATCGCCCTGCATGAGGCGCATGTCTGCAAAGGGAGGAGAAAAAGGCTCTCAGCAACCACCTCCCAAGACAAGAACCCTCCCAGAACTCTCTGCTGTCCCCAGACCACATCCTCACACTCCTTCACACGCTGATTTTTTCACCAGGAATAAAACCCACACACACAAACCAATGAGGTTGTCATTACCCGAATCGGTCTTTGGCAAAGTGAAATAAGCAATTCTCTTCTTGTTCAAGCCCAGGTCCCATCTGACTGTGATGTTATCTTGGGTCTAAGGGGGGAAGAAAAGGCATCTGTTACGTTCTTACAGAGCCGTTTGCCAACTGTCACAATCCTGTGCTCCAAAACAGAGGAGAAATAACAAAACTTGCTGTTCCAATGTCACACAAACGTGTGTTTGCTCACACCATCTGCAGAAGGTTAACTCTGGTCTACAAAAGTCAGTTCTGAGAAACAGAGTTCTAATCAGCACCTGTGGTATTCTCTCCTGCACCTCTGAGACACTTATGAAGAGCCTGCAGGACCCCACAGACTGAGGGTTCACTGAGGTACTGCAGGTGATGAGGGAACAGCAGACAAGGCGGCCACGCTGCAGTTCCATGGCACATTTGTCTTGGAAGGAAAAGCTTTGAACACAAAACAGATGGAAGTTCCCAAGTGTTTCAAGCCCTTAAAAAACCCTCAGTTTGAGGATTTTTCTTGCCTCTTCCTCTACTACTGACAGCACAGTGCTATGATACCTCAGTAATTAAGATATTCATTCCAATTAAGGCCTCCTCCTGTGCTCTAACAGTGACCATGTGTTTGACATCAGAGAATTGGCCAGAAGTCCCTTCAAACTTCAAGCATGTTACCTGAGACTCCTTGAGTTTCTTGTCATAATCTGCTTCAAGCTTGACTAGAGGACCAAATATATTTTGGTATTGATAAGCATCTTCGTATCTGAGCAGGACGTGCTGTGGCTCCTCATCAACACCAGGCTTTTCCAAGTCCTCCAGGGTTGCAGATGGATTTTCCTGGAATTTAAAGTATTCCACAGCTTTAAAGTATTTCACAGCTTTAAGTACAAAAAAGGACTCCTAATACTATGTCTTGGTACCACAGGGAGTTAAACCTGTTAAAGCTACACCAAAGCACTACAAGTCATGGTTAAATCCAGCCAGGTTTGTTCTGCTTTAAAGGGTGTACAGAAAACCCTCTCCAAAAAATCAGTAACTGGATGGATTCACAGTCAACACCTAAAGCAGAAATGTGGGGATATGGGGAAAGAAAGTTGTGTTTTCAGATGGCTCAAGTTTTCCCACTCTGAACCCTCAGCACTGCTGGGCCAGTGCTGTGATTTAAGTACCTCCCTGCCTTACACAGTTGCTCAAATCCTTTCCCTCCTTCCTAACAACCCAGAACTAGCACTTTGGTATCATCCAGGCATGTTTGGAGGGCAGCAGGCACCTTCCAGAGCTCCTCCAGCTTGTTGATCTGCTGGGCCGTGATCTGCCGTGCCCTGAGCTGCTCCTGCTCCGAGGGGATCTTCACCAGCCAGGACAGGAAGCAACGATCCTGGATGAGGGGCTGCCACTGGGAGCTGTCCCAGTTGATGTCCTTCAGGCTGCTCTGGCTGGCACATGGCTGCCTGCACAACCAAAGAGGGGAAAAAATGATGAGTTGGACATGTGTAAGGGAAGAGCAACACCAGGCTCAGTGTGCTCCTGAACCAGCTCCAACAGCTCAGCTAACAGGGGAAAAAACAGCAAAGCAATCCTGGACTGCTGTGAAAATTGGTTTGTTAGGTCCTGTGTGTGCTATTGCAGCACTGGGAAGTGCTGTAAGAAGTACTGGTTGGGTGTTGCTAGAGCTGAAAATGTCTGCACCTGAAATGTTGAATGTGCCACCTTGGAGAGGTTACACACATAGACCAGAAAATGGGATTATTTCCCTTCTGCTGTGGGACTCATTCCACAGAAACACATTTTCTGCTGTCCAATACAAGGCAAGTGAATTAGAATACAATCATAACCCCCTGATTTCTGACTGCACCTTCCAGAACCATTCCTGGTTTACTGCTGTCTCAAATGAGCCCACGAGCGGAGAGAAGAACACCTTGTGTGAGAGTCACCACTCCAGGGTTCCTCCAGAGGAACCTCCTGACCTGTTACTCTTCCAGAACTGAAAAATCTCAGCTCAGAAAGGGGGAGGCACCTTTTTCCATTAAGAAATCCTTAATTTGAGAGCAATGCTTTTCTATAAACCCAAGATATTTGCCCAGCACCACAGAACATTCCTTTATTTGCATTCATGAAGTTTACCCGACCACTACAGGAACAACAGAGCATAAAATGTATTTTGGTGCAAACTGAAGGCAGGAGCTGCCCTTTAGAAAGCAGGTTATGCAACCAGAGGTGGCACAGAAGTGGCAGCAGAGGCCTTGTCTCACCTGCACAGCAGCACCACCACGGAGTCTGCCTTGGCTGGGATGAAGCCGAGCAGGAACACGTTGCGACAGCCACAGTTGTAACACTCCAGCACAGTCTCCCCCAGAGGGCCATCCTTGTGCAGAGTCACCTCCTTGCACTTGGCTCTCACCAGGTGGTTCACAATGTGGCTGAAAACCCACAGGGGAGATGACATTTTAGTCCTGACTTTATTTCTCAGCTACTCAAAGCCCCAAATGAAATCTGTTTCTGTGGCACACACGGGTCAGATCTTGCTCTTTCCACCCAACACATTCTTCACATTGAAGTTCCCAGTCTCTGACTATCACCCAAATGTGACCAGCCACCCTCACACTACAAACCAGACTCCACACCCCCAACGGTCCCTGCTCTGTCCCTCAGGTCCCCACGAACCTGCCAGATGTGTTTCCACGCCCGTTGCAGAACCACTTCTTGCTGGTGTTGCAGTAAACCACACAGGCAGGGTCATGGATGCCACAGTAACTGGGAGCCAAAATGGAAACACACAAGTGACTGGCTGCTGCCCACAGGAAAAATTCAAACACAAGGTTTAAACCACCCAGCAGGGCACAAACAGAGGGGAAGTGAGAACTGGGGAACAGGAGCGGTGGGAAAAGCACTCAACATGAGCCAAGATTCTATTCTGAGGCTGAAGTATTTTAGGATTTCCAGCACTTGCACCCCTGGGCTGCCTTGGCCTTGTATTTGCTCCTCAAGGGAGTCAGAGCTGAGCAGGAGCAGCTGTGGCAGCTTTACCCTGTCCAGCAGCTCAGAGGGCCCCCAGTCCTGTCTCAGACTGCCCAAACCCTCCTTCCACTGCCCCAACGTGCTCCCGCCCTCTGGAGACGCTGCCCAGGCCTGGGTTTACCTGCAGGCATGCACAGGGAGGTCCTTGGTGTAGTAGGTGTCCTCCTCATCCTCCTCAAAGTTGAGCTCTGCCAGGAGCTGGCTGGTCTTGGCCACGTTCTCATCCACAGCTCCGTTCTGCAGGATGCCATCGGGGCCGTTCACCTGGGACAGAGGGCACAGCCTCAGAGGTGCCCCACACCAGGACAGTCCAAGGAAAGGCAGCCCTGCCCCTCCCAGCAGGACCCTGGGCTGCCCTGAAAACCCCCAAAGGGGACCAAAAACGCTGCTAAGGGCTGAAAAACACGGTGTACAATCAATAGCTCCTTCAGTAGCTCCTGTTTTGCAGGACTAGTTAAACTCCAGCTGATAAGGAGGGAAAAAGTGGACAGGAGATTGCTTTGCTGCAGATTACATGTTTCCATAGCCTTACACAACTCATAATCAATACCTGCTCCATCAGCTCCTGTGTCACAGGATTATTTAAACTCCAGCTGATAAGTGGGGAAAAAGTTGACAAAAGGAGATTGCTCTCCTGCAGTTACATTTTCCCATAGTCTTATGTAACAAAATTCCATTTAAACCATTCCAGCAGGACCAAACACTGAGTTTTATCTCTTTTTTATTTCAGGAATCCACCTGAAAACAGGGTCTTTACTGTGCAGGACTTTCCCCAGTTATTCCCATTGTTGCTGATGACACACCAGTGCCAGGAAGGTGGAATTCTGCACCATTTGGTGCTGTGTCAGCAACTTTCCCACACTCAGCCTTTCTCCTGGTAAAAATAACTCCTTTGGGCACATTTGCCACCAGGAGGGAGCAGAGAGGTGTGGATGGCACTGGGGCTGTGGTTTAATTCCACATCTCCAGCAATGAGAAGCTGCAGCAGCTCAGCATCCCCAGAGCTTTGGTCACACACTTTACTCTTGGACTTCCTCAGCCAAGAGTCCACCAAGACCTGAGGGGTAAATATATCATAATCCATGTTAATTCTGTGTGGGGAAAAGAAGGGAAAGGGATCACCACAGTGCTGTGATTCCCCTATCACAGCAAAATCTGGTTTGTTAACCCCTCCCAATGTTTTTAAAAGTTAGACCAGATTTATCTCCACCATTTTAACTGGGAGAGTAAAAATCACCCCAGGCCTCTGTCTATGAAAAGCCCCTTCTGGACTCACATTTCATACCATTTGTGTGGTATCTGCAACTTCCTTCTCTGCCTGAAAACCATCCACAGTGAGAACACCAAACCTTTAGGCAGAAGAATCTGAGAGCAACAGTTGCTGGAGCATTTTCAGGCTGCAACTCCCAGCAAAGCCAAACCCTCCTCCCTCTCTGGAAGTCCAATTGAGGTGCCAGGCCCGGCAGCTTCAATATTGCACATTCAAATTCAACACCCAACTGCAGCAGCTCAGTTTAAAGCCACTTCACATTTGCCCTCAGCACCTGGGACTGGACTCAGCTCTGGTTTTATTACCTTCAAATGAAATGAGGAGCATTTGTAACACACAACTAAATGCTCTGACTTTTTATTGATGGCATCTCCAAGCTCTGGCTTTTAACAGACTGTGCAAAGGGAAAGCAGAATAAAATAAAAACACTAAGGGAGGTGCAGCAGCAGCAGGTGGAACTCCAAAGCTTTATCTGAATTTCTAAGCCACAACTACCAGGCTTTTTTTAATCTAAAACAGGTGCATTTCTCTATTCTGATTTTTTCTCTTCCCAAACAGGTGCATTTTTCTATCACAGAGAGCCACAACACACCCTTAATACACAAATTTAATACATTTCTGTGTGCTCACAAAAACCCTGGAGTCCTGAACTGTAATACAGTTGTAAAGTTTGGGTTTCCCCCTCTTTTTTTTTCCTTTTTGAGGCAGAAAAATGAAGAAACAACTGCCAAGCTCCTTGTAGTTGTGCAGGAAGTGACTGTGCTGGGGAGCCCCTGGGGAGCCCCTGCCCTCAGCTGGGCAGGAATGATGTCACTGGTGCCACTGGTGTCACCTGGCCTGGGCAAATCCAGCCCTGGCAGGCTCCCAAGGAGGAAGTGATTGTTCCCAACCCTCCTGTGATGTCAGTTTGTGTGCAGAGGATTAAAAATCTGGCACCACCAACTGGTGTGTGAGAGGGAGGGAAGGAGGGGGCACTTCTCTGTTTTCCAAGTGTTGGCTGCAACTTCTGGCACTGCAAGTTCAGCAGCTCCAAAGTGGGCACCGAGGTGCCACAAACCACCCCCACAAGGTCCTGGGCACTTCCCTGGTCCTGTTTTGGCTCTAAAACAGTGGCTGGGGGACAGTGAAGTCCAGGGGAGGGAGTTACAGGAGAGAAAAGCAGGTTCTGCAGAGCAGCTGTGGCTGCCCCAGCCCTGGGAGTGTCCCAGGCCAGGCTGGAGCCCCCTGGGACAGTGGGAGGTGTCCCTGCCCATGGCAGGGGTGGCACTGGGTGGGCTTTAAGGTCTTTCCAACCCAAACCATTCCAGGATACTCCTGAGTGCCCAGAGGAGCAGGAACAGCCCATTCCCACTCCATTCCCACCCACTCCACCCAGCCCAGGAGCTGCTCCCCAGGCTGAACACACCTGGAGCCACTTCACGCAGCTCCACCACTTTAAAGTGGTGCATTTCAAGCTGTAACAAGACAACTAATTGCACTTTCAGGAGGTTATTTTGCTGGAAAAGTGCTTTGGTAACAAACCTTCAGCCCCACCGTGAGGCATTTCCACACCACGGGGTCCCAACTCAGGGAACTGAGAAAAACACCCATTTTTAGACTTGCAGGGATAACCCACGTTGGAGTTTGTGGATTCTTTGCCGTGAAGCTCCAGCCCGTCCTGCCCATGCCCCAGCAGGGCTGCCCTGCCCTGCCCTGCCCTGCCCTGCCCTCCCTTGCAGGAGGAGGAAGTGGCTCTGGGGAGGGCCCTCCCCACACCCCGCCGGGCTCAGCGGCCAGATGGGACCTGAGCGACAACAACTCACTTGGGCAGGACAAAAAAGGCTTTGTTAGGGCTGGAAATCAAACCCAGGCTCAGTGGTCTGGACCAAAAACCTAAAAGCTGCCCCAGCCTCCTTCAATCTCCTCCTTCACCAGCTCAGCTCCCACATCTGCCCCCGGGCCTTGCTGGGACAGTCCTCGGCTGAGGGGGGAAAACAAGGCAGGAAGGAGAATTTCAGGGAATTGTTGGATCCCACAAATGGTTTGGGTTGGAAAGACCTTAAAGATCAACAAGTGCCACCCCCTGCCATGGGCAGGGACACCTCCCACCAGCCCGGGGTGCTCCAGCCTGGCCTTGGGCACTCCCAGGGCTGGGGCAGCCTCTAAATTCACCTTATTCAGGTAAATCTACTCCTCTATTTAATCACAGGTAACCAATGGAAATAGAGTTTTCTGAAGGGAACACAGCAGAGAGGGCTTGCTCTTTATCTCTTGACAACTGGACACTGATCATTTTTAACTGTTAATAAATATCTTTTGGCAAAGAAGGGTTTAGGGAGTAACACACCACATTTCCCTAAAAGCTCAGCTGGGTTTCTTTAAACACCAGGACACTAAAAAGGCACCAGAATAGAAGTTTACACCTTCCCCAGCTTCACATCAAGGTAGTTATTTAATTAGCTCTAATTATAATCACAGGGCTAATATTTAATTAAGCCAAACATGATCCATTTGGAGGCCTTGGAAGGTGGTGTTTAAGAAGCCTCCTGCCAGAAGGCAGCACAAGCTCCAATTATTTGGTGAAGGCAGCAAAATTTTGCCCAGAACTTCTAAAAAACACCACCCAGTTTGTGATCTTATCATTGGCGAGGCTGAAAGGGGCAGGTCTGAGCAGGGCCGGGGGTTGGGTTGGCTCCAGCTCAGGTGGAAACCAAACTTATTCCACTTCTGCCAGTCCCTGTGGCAAGAGGTCCCTTCTCCCTCCACACTCTGCCCCCAAAAATACATTTCTGAAGTCAAAACGAGGACCAGGATGGGCACAAAGAGTTTGCAGAAATAAATATACTGATTAAAAGAAAAAAAAACAACCATAAAATCCCTTCCTTCCTGCCAGGACAGACCTTAGAGAGAAACCAGCACCTGAATGTGCTCTCCAAATCTTTTATTACTTTTTTTCCTTCTGACTTCAAAGGCTTTTCAAACGTGCTTAGACAAAAAAAAAAAGACCAACTAATAATCCTCTTGTCTGGTCTTTCAGCTTATGAGGCTTATTTGGGGTGGGTTTTCTCCTTTTTTCTGGCCACACATGCTCTGCTCTGAGTTCTGGAGGGATCAAGCTTTAAAAACTAAGATTTTATTCCAAATTTCAGAGCAATTCCACATCTGTGCTCAGCCACCAGGGGCCTCCTACTACGAAATTACTCTGATCTCTCAAAGCTCAAAATTGGGAGAAATTCTACCAAACCCAAACCTAAAACGAAAATAAACCCCCAGCACTTCCAGGCGCACAGAAGTGACTCTGTTTGTCCCGGGATAAACCCCCGGGCCAGGACAAACCCCTCAGTGCTGGGGCTGCTGCTCTCACGGCCCTGCTGATGCTGCAGGTTTTGTCAGGTAAAAGGCAAAGCAAAATCAGCTCCACGATGTTGAGTTTGGGATAAAAACTTACCTAAAACTTTCAACTCCCCTCTAACCTCATCCCTTAACACGTGGGTGATGTCCAAGCAGTTAATTGCTAATAACGGGACAACAGGAATCTGTAATGAAACTTTAAATGATCTTTAAAACGGAGGAAAGTGGGAGTTTTAAAAAGTGTTTCAGTGGTTTTGTTGTTTTCGCTACAGACATAGAGGAGATGCAGCAGTGACAGCACCTTCATTTGCAGCACTTCTTTGGGGCACACAAGTCCAATTCCCTCCCCACTCTCGCTTTTGTGAATTGTTAAATAAATATAATTTATCTTCTTTGTACCAACCAGCATCCGAATATAACAAAGAAAAAAAAAATATCCACCTAAAACCTGTGTTGAAGCCACGAAGAACCAGAACATAAATCTCAGGCCGATATCCACTGTCCCTCCCCTACAAACCCCCAGCAGCAAAGGTGGAAAACGAGGATAAAAACAACACGAATATTGAATAAACAGCTTCATCACACGGGAGGAAAAAAATAAAGCCCAACACCCTCAGCGCACAACTTCCCACAGCCACATTTAAAGCGGAAAAAAAACCCCAAACCTGAATTAACATCGAGCTTTTGTGGCTGTTTTACGCGAGAATCGCGAGGGAGGAGGGCGAGTGTTCCCCGTGGGCTCCTCCAGAGGTTCCTGGAGCTCCACCAGCGCCTCCCGGGGCTCCACACGCCGCTCCCGGGGCTCCGCCAGCGGCTCCCGGGGCTCCTCCAGAGGTTCCTGGAGCTCCACCAGCGGCTCCCGGGGCTCCACACGCCGCTCCCGGGGCTCCGCCAGCGGCTCCCCCGGCTCCTCCAGAGGTTCCTGGAGCTCCACACGCCGCTCCCGCGGTCCAAACCCAGCTCGGCCCCCCCCATCCCGCTCACCTGCGCTTCCAGCGGCCCCGGCGGGCCCTGCCCCGCTCCGGGAGGCCCCTGGCCCTGCTGCGGCCCCGCCTGGCCGGGCCCAGGCGGCGTCTGGGTCTGGCTGGGGAGGGTGAAGTCGGTGAATTCGAACTCGGAGCCCTGCGTGTCGGCGCCGAGCAGCTCGGCCTCCTCGGTGTCCAGGAAGGTGAGAGTCTGCGAGCTGGGGCCGTACGCCTCCACACTCATGGCTGCGACTGCCTCGGCCCGAGGCCTGCCCTCACAGCGAGCCGGGCCGGGCCGGCCGCGCTACGCGAGCGGCGGGATCGGCCTCGCGCACCAGGCCGCGCTTCCCCCCGCGCCGGCCGCGCTCGCACCGGAGACACACCGAGAGGCACCGCGAGGCGCAGGCAGCACGGAGGGGCGGAGAGGCTGTCCCGGGGCCCGCGGGAGGGCGGAGGGCGGCGGGGCCAGGCCCGGACCGGGGGAGCGGCGGCTCGGAGGGGTCGGAGCGGCCGCCGCGCCAGGCCCGGGGCGGTGACGCGCGGGGAGGGGGGCGGGGACGCGCACGCAGCACGCACGGCCCGCAACGGCCGGCAGGGGGCGCGCAACGGCACACGCGGGAGGGGAGAGACTTGGGGTTGAGTGATGGGCGCGCTGACCAATGGAATGTGGAGGTGAGGCGGGGAGGGAGGGGTTTGAGTTAGAGTGATGGGCGCAGCGGCCAATGGGATGTGGAGATGAGCGGAGGGGCGGGGCGAGAGGAGGACGGGCGGTGAGGTGCGGGGGAGGGCGGGGAGATAGTTTGAGTGGCGGGCGTGGCAGCCAATAATTCATCGACGTGAGGGGGCGGGCCTTGGTTCTGAGTGACAAGCGCCGCAGCCAATAAGCCACCCAGACAGGAGGAGAAGCAGGGCGGGGGCGCTCCGCTCATGCACGGGGCGGGCCTTTGATCTGATTGACGGGTGTGACAGCCAATAAGACTGCCCGAGGGGCGGGGTTGGATTCTGATTGACAAGCGTGACTACCAATAAGCTGTCGAGCCGTGAGGCGGGGGCGTGGTTTGGTTCCGAGTGACAATCGTATCAGCCAATAAACCATCGCGATGATGGATTGGGGCGGGACTTGGTTCTGAATGATAAGCGCAGCAGCCAATGGGTGATGGCGGGGGCGGGGCGAGGGCGCTCCCCTCACGCTCCCCTCACGCTCCCCTCACGCTCCCCTCACGCTCCCCTCACGCTCCCCTCACGCTCCCCAAGGTCCACAAAAAAGTTTTTTTCTAAATAACTTTAATTTTCTCTCCCTCTCGGAGCAGGATGAGCCTGGCACGGCCCCAGCGGGTGCGGCTGGAAAGGGACATTGTATTATAAATACATATTTCCATACTTTATATACATATAAATGTATAATAATGTACATACATTATATATATATAAAATATGTATTCCATACTTTATATATAATATATAAATTTATAACATTGTACATAGACTGTATAAGTATATAATTTATATGTAATAGATATAAATATCTGTTCCATATATATATAAATAGTACTGTACATAGAATATATAAATAAATACTTTATATTTAATAGATGTACTATATATCTATTTCTGTACTTTATATCTAATACATATTATATAAATATATAATTTTGCACATAAAAATATGTATTAAATAAAGGTATATATTTATTTTACAATAACTACAGGGCTTTCCTTGAAACTGTTTTTAATTGCAGGCCACGGAGCTGTGGGGTTGGCTGGAGCCGCCCAGAACGGGAGGAAGGTGGGACTGGAGTCGGGAACGCCAGGACTGGAGTCGGGAATGCCAGGACTGGAGTGTGCCAGCCCTGGAGCCAGCGCTGTGACGTCACTGTGACGTCATGGTGACGTCACTATGACATCACGGGCACGGCCAATCCCCCAGAGCTGCTGCTGCTGCTTCAAGGGAGGGCGTGGAAATTCCAAGTGTTCCCATCCTGGGGGGGATCCAGGGCAAGGAGGGGGATCAGAGCCTGGTGTGCAGGGAGGGAATTTATGGCTCCCCAGCAATAAATTCACTTATTAAACAGCAAATTCACTTATTAAAGGGCAATCAGTGCACTCAGGACGGTTATTTTGCAGCTTTAATCACGTTATTTTCTCACTCCTCTGTTTCCTCTTTTCTTGGTCTGTGACAGGAGCTCGGAGTGTTTTAAAACTTGGAGAATCCCAGGATGGTTTGGGTTGGAAGGACCTTAAAGATCATCCCATTCCACCCCTTGCACCACACCAGGTTGCTCCAAGCCCTGTCCTGGCCCTGGACACAAATCCTCAAAGGAAAATTCCTTCAACTTTTACCTCACCTGAATAGTAATAAATGGAAGAGCAAAGAATCCCTGTGTGATTTTTTTTAGTAAAAAAACTTTCTCCTCTGTGCTGACAAAATTTCAATCAAATAAAATTTCAATTTTATTTTTTAAAAGAAAGCCCTGAAAGTGCAGGGAGAAAACGTTGGGAGGCTGGGAATTAATTCCTTATCCCCCTGCGGATGTGACGCTTTGCTCAGCTGCCACCAGAGGGACACAGAGGGAAAGCTAAAGGGGCTGGGAAAATAAAACAACCCAAAGAGCAGCTTGGGATCACAGCAACACACACGGGCCTTTGTGTAGGAGCATCTGCTGCGATCCCAACATTCCCAGAGCTCCCTCCGTCCCACATAATCCCAAAAAAGCTCTCCAGGCCTTAGAAAATGTTCTAATAAACAGGAGCAGGTAAGGGGGAGCTTTTCCCAGCACTTCATCATCCCTCTCCTCAGCTTTTCCCCCTTGGAACGTCCATGGCAGGGACAGGCAGAGCTTGGCTTGGCTGGAGTTTCTTCCATCCTGAGCTCTTGGAGCAGCAAATCCTGCAGGGCTGGGAGAGTGGAGAGGGAATATTGTTTGTTCCCATGGAATTTTCACTCCTTAATGGCTGAGGGTGAAAATGCCCTGAGAGCTGAGTCCCAAAAATGCCTCCATGGACCATCAAACCCCTGGGAGGAAACACTGAAGGGTTTATTGGGCTCCTGTGGAATTCCAGAGCACAGTCCTGGTGTGCTCTGCACTGAGGGTGTTGAAGGATCTGCAGTTTATTAATCCTTAATGGCAGTAAAGGATTTCATTCTAGCCCTGGGCATACAGAGCAGTGGTGGGATTGGGAGAATAATGCTGGGAAAATTAGGAATGCTGAGGAAAATGGGGGGAGAAAAACCTGTTTCTTTAAATTACAACTTTAGAGACTTCAGTCTTAACACATATTTCTATGCCAGGTGTTTTTTCAAAGATCTCTCCAGTGCTGTGGCACTGAGGGGTCACTTTTACAAAGCCCTTTAATGTTTTCACAACAGGGGTTATTCTGTACATTTAAGAATTATTCTGTAAATTCAAGAATTATTCTGTACATTTAAGAATTATTCTGTAATTCAAGAATTATTCTGTAAATTCAAGATCTCCTTGAAGGTGCCAGAATTGAAGTGCAGTGGGAAATGCAAATCCAGCCTCGATTTCAGGGGTATGAACAGTGAAGGAGAGAAAATTCAGAGCAAAAAGAGCTTTACCTCCTGCTCAGGGGAATCTCAGGCCTTTTATCCTTCAGCAAATTGGGGAATATTTGTTTTAACTGAGTCACCTGCAGGTTCAGTTGTGGGTATAGAAATTATTCCCAAAACAAGCCATGGGGACATGAAGCAATGATGGGAAAGGAGGAGAAGATTTGGACATTCCTCAAGTGATCTGGAATGAAGGAGGTCCCTGGAAATTCAGTCATGAGGGATGTTACAGACAACATCAATACAGGCAAGCCAGGAAATGAAACTCACTCTCAACCAGTTCCACGAAGCTAAAGGGGCACTAAAAAGCTGATAAATTGTTACATTGTCATTTGATATGAAATATTAAAATGTTATTGTAAATATGTAATATTAATAATAAACCCCATGGTGTTTCAGTATAAAATTTGAAATCCTTTCCTCCAAAAATGTATTAAAATCCTTCCTAACTCCCTCTCCTGGGAAAGAGATGAAGTGTGTCCATCCTCAGCGTTAGCACAGGACCTGGATTCAAGGAATTCACGTAGGAAATACCATTTTAGGAACAGAATTTGTGGCTTTCAGTGGGGTTTTGGTTGCAAAAATGCTACATGAAGTGATCTGCTTCTCCTTAACTGGCCCCAGAAGTTAAAGATCATGAGGAAAAGGCAGAGTTTCTAAAATCCAAACAAAAACCTTCTCTGGAATTCATGGATATATTTGAGAAGATATCTGAGAGTGTCTGTTCCCCATTACATCTGGGAGGAGGAGACTTGTTAAAAACACTCATTTTCCAAAGGGGCATCGGCATATCTTTAAATGGGATTTCTCCAAAGCAGATGTTGTTGCATCTGAGCTTGAAAACAAAATGTTGAAGGTCTTGATTGTCCATGTTTGGTTGAATTCCTGGCAGTTCTCCTGGGCAGATGGAGGTTATTGAGTGTAATGGGAAATCCAGACCTTCACAAAGGGCTCAGGGTGTGCTGGAAGTTGCTCAGTTTAGTGGGAAAAAGCAAAAAGTGATGAATTTTCAGGTGTCTCACTGAAGTTCAGAAATACTTGGGGGTTGTGGCAGCATCACCTCTGATCTGGTGGCACCTGATTTGTCCCCAAAGCATCACTGCCTCCCCCAGGGTAGAATTTTTGGGCCAGGCAGCTCAGCCAGGGTTAAACAGGAGCTGAGAAGAGAACAAACCACTTGAAAACCAGTATTTTTTCAGTCCCACCCTGGCCTTTCCTTTGCTTTTTGTTGAAGAATAACTTGCATTCTCTGCATCCAAAGCAAACCCTTCCTCCTGCTGGGGAGAAATCTGTTTATCTGGCACTTGCCTCAGAGCTGAGGTGCTGTCAGGAGTGCAGGGCTTGGCTTTGCCTGGGGCACCTGCACACACGTGTGAGTGTGTCCAGCCATTCCGGGCAGCTCCAGGGCTGCCAGGAGCTCCAGGGTCCTGCTGCACTCAACACCTGCAGCCAGGAAGGCCTGAAATAGGAACCATTTCATGTCCTGGCCTCCAGTTCTCAAGAATTTTTCCCTCTGGCTTTCAGCTCGTGGTTCCTTTTGATGCTGAACACAAGAATTCGCCAGCTCAGCCTCATCTTTTCGTTGGAAATATGAAAAGTTTGGAAAACAGTGAGTGGAAGGACTTCTACCCTTTCCCAGCAGCAGCTAAAGATAAAGCAACTGGTGATAAGAACAGCTGCTTTATCTTTATTTCTTGCCTGAAAAAAAACCCCAAAGAGACCTAGAACTGAAGGAAACCAAATGTTTTGGGTGTTGCATTTGTTTTGCCATCATGGAAACCCTTCACTGGGCCTGTTTGTGATGTCTGGGGGTGATGTAAAGCACCAAGAAATTGGGTGCCTGAACCAGCCTGGGCTCAGGGCAGGGAGAAGCTTGAAGTGGAAAGAATGTTTTCTTTGCAGAATGTTGTGGATTTGAGGAGGAACCAGGCCAGTGCTGAACTCATGAATGGCTGCAGTGTAGTTGTGTAATGCCTTCCCAGAAGTCAGGAGTTCCTTGGAAATGTACCCAGCCCACGGGTGGGATTTCATCCAACAGAGTGTGGAAAGATCTGGAGGACTGTGGGGTCCCAG
Source organism: Gymnopithys bicolor (assembly GCA_035041215.1). Taxonomy (NCBI): domain Eukaryota; kingdom Metazoa; phylum Chordata; class Aves; order Passeriformes; family Thamnophilidae; genus Gymnopithys; species Gymnopithys bicolor. The sequence continues at coordinate 1,487,550 of JAWWLY010000079.1, read as the reverse complement.
ATTTTAAAGGTGTTGCTGAGAGTGAACCTTTCAGATGATTATTCCACCAGCTCCCTAAACACAGAGGGCTCAGAACATGATGGATTTGCCCCTCTGTGCTGGAAAGGTTTCCCACTGGGAGGTTGATGCTTAGGAGTGTCCATTGATAAAGGTCTTCCCTTTTTCCACACGGTCTTAGATCCTTCAGGAGGGATCCTCCCACCCCAAACTGACGGTGCTGGTTCCTGGGGGATTTGGGACCCCCACCCCCTCAGGACCATCCCTGGATCCACCAGACTTTCAGCAGCACTTCCAAAGGAACCCTCTTGGCTTCTCCCTGTGCTGGGTGAGGAGCCAGAGCTCCCACAGGGCAAGGCAGCCAGCAGGACAAGGAATGAAGAGCTGGAAAGGACCTGGAAGAGCCAGGAAAAGGCAGAGATCAGCACCCTGTGCATGCTGTTCCCTCCAGGGTCACCCACAACAGCCTTTCAAAGGGATGCCAGTTGGGATTCACCTTCCAGAAGTTGCTACAGGTGCTCTGATGGGAGTGGAGTCTACTGGAATTCCAGGACTCCAAGAGAAGTCCATTGTGAGCCCATTCTGGAGTCTGGAAAACTGTGACTTGGGGCTGTTTTCACTATAAAGGTAATTACTGAGCTTGATTTAGGAGCAAACAGAAGTTTGCAAAGCGTTTGTCAAGCCTGGTCCAGAAATCCATGAGCTTTCTGTCATGTGGAGGAGGGCCAGGACACAGGATGGTTTTCTCATGTAGTTGTTAGCAAGTGTTACTGAGAAAGTGAAGTGTTTCACTGGGTCCTGCAGCTCTTTTCTCAGCCATAGCACCAGGACAGAGCAAAGGTGCTCTGGGAAGTTCTGGCCTGGAAGGGACATTCCAATCTCAGACAGGACACTGGAGTTTTAGGCCTCACCACAGGAGAGTGTGCCTTTGCTGGAAGAGATGATTGCAGAAGGGACATGGAGAAGGTCTGGAGAGCAATAATTCTAAATAATTTTAAATAGCATTTCGGGAATTATGTCATTGAAACCAAAAAAGTAATGCTGAACATTGGGCAATGAATTCCTTTGGAGCCAGAGCAACCCAGGGCCACCAGCCAAGGTGGGGAAGAACTTCTGCAGCACAGAGCAATAAAGAGCCTGTGGAAAGCCCAAAGCGTGCAAGGTCATGGTGGAGCCACAGGACAATAATCCTGAGGCAGGTAAATGACCTGGAATTCTCTGTGAGCTTGAGGGGTCACTGGGAAAAGGAGGGGAGGAAGGAGTTAAACTCCAGACAAACCGTGTGGCTTCATCAGTCCATGAGTGTTGTCAGAACCCAAATCTTGGGACAGATGGAGCACTGGAAGAGCCTGAAGGATTGGTGTGACCCCAGAGGGATCCCTGTGATCTCTGAGTGGTCCCTGCCATCCCAGAGCGTTCCTTGTGATCCCAGAGTGGTCCCTGCTATCCCAGGGTGATCCTGAGCATCTCAAACCAGCTCCAGTTGAAACCTGCCTCCACCTCCTTCACTGAGGACGCCAAAAGGCTCCAACAAACCAAGGGATGTTGTTCCTGTGGCCTGGACAACCTGAGGAGCAGCAGCAGCAAACATCCAAACCATCACGTCAGATGTGCTGCTGGGGTTTTCTCTGCAGGGTGACTCGTGGTGCTGCAGATGGTCTGCAGTGGTGGGTCACCCTCGGCAGGGGGTGTGGGAACAGCCCTTCACGTGCAGTTCTGCATGAATTCCCACAAATTCAGCCATGAAGAGCTGAAGGGTTGTAGAAACCTGCACATGCCCTGCCCATTTTGATCTTTTTATCCCGTTTGTTCCCAGTTCCACTTGAGGCCACCACAAACCTCAGCTGGGAAAAAAAACCAAAGAAGGAAAGAAAAGCAGAAAAGCAGTGGAAGGGGCACCTGCAGCACTCCATGGCCAAAGCTCCTGTTTTATGAGGAGAGTTGGAAGTGGAACTTGGACCTCTCCAGAAACAACTTCTCTTCCCGCTGTGTTGGGAGCAACTCCCAGCTGTGCCTCGGAGCCAGGGAGTGATCTCAGGCAGTGAGATCAGATTCTGCTGAGTGTACAAGGTTAGGCTTGTCCCTTGCTCTTTCCAGAAGTTCTGCTCTCCAAGCCAGGCCTTGGGATTTGATTTTCTCGGGAAATATTGGCCCTCACAGGAGCCTTTGTGTGCAGAGACTCAGAGTTTGGAGCTTGGCTCCTGCTTTGCCAGCTTTGGTCATCCCTCCTTATTCACCTGAGGCCTGGGGTTCCTGGAATTGTGTGTGCTTTCCTGGAAGAAGCTTTGGAGGGTGGAATGGCTTGTGCAGAAAGCCTTCAAAGAGACCCCAAAGATGTCCAGGACAGAGACAGGGCAACTGGAGTTTGGGGAGAGCTCTTGGATTCCACTCTCCTGATTTTCTGGCTGTTGTGGTCTCAGGAACTTGGTGTCCCTCACACCCGACGTGTCCTGGCTTGGGGAAAGGTTAATGGAACATCCTGAGTGCTGTGCTGGCCACAGCTGGACTTCATTGAAGGGACATGACAAAAACATGGAGCGCCAAACTTCTCATTTCCATGTGGAATTCAAATTTATCTGTGACCATCACAAGAAGGCTGAATCCTGCCCTTGCAATCTTTGGATGGGAAGAGCAGTTTGGATGAGTTAAGAACTGACTTTAGATCTTTACACAGAAAAATATTGTGAAAAAGAGTAGCTTTGCTTTTGAGGCTGTTTTTCAGCTTTGGGTGGGGTCAGCAGAAGGAATTGCCAGAAATCTCCAGAGCCAGTTCATTCCTGTGAGATTTCTGGGCTGATATTTTCTTGAAAACTCCAGAGGGTTGGATTGGTCTCCAGCCTCCATCCTTCTGGAGACCTTCCCACCCCTTGTGAGCCATTTTTCCATTTCTCCAGGAGTGAGGAAAAAAAATCCCCAAAACAACCCAATAGTCTGGATGATGTTGAATTTTCCTCTGAGTTCATAAGTGATGTCCAAAGAAGCAGCATTTTTGGACACAGCCAGTGGCCTGTAATGTCTCAAAGCTCAGAAAATAAAAGCTGTGTGTGAGCAGAGATGGGCCATAAGATGAGCTGAGGGTCTGTCAGGAAATCAGTGGGTTTAGGAGCCAGTGGCTCCTCTCCACAAGCCATGAACCAGCAGTTCCACCCGTGCAGCTGTTTGGTTGGACCCACTTTCATGAATTGTTTTGCCTTGCCCTTTGAGGAGCTCAGCTCCCCCAGCACTGTGTGCCATTGGAGGGCTGTGTGAGGAGGGAGACCCTTTGCAGGAGAAGAGCTGAGGGGTTGATGCTGTTCCCCAACAGGGCTCTGATTTCTGCTGGAAAAAGCAGCTTCCCATCACAGGAGGTCTCTCTCTGGAGACACACCAAGTGCTCCCGAGGACCATCCCTGTCCTTCCCCACCCCTTTGGGAACATCCCTGTCTGTTCATCCCACAACAGCCCCAGTTAGCCCTGACAGAAACCCCTGGAGTGTCTCAGGCAGATCCTGGAAGGTTTGTCACTCTCTGCTCATCCTTGAGCTTGGAAGCTTTTTGTGGTCCAGCTTTTGGGAAGAGCCAATGAAGGAGGAAAAACAGTTCCAGGAAGGAGGTTCCTTCCTTTTTTGAGCTCCAAGACCAGCCTAAGTGGGGGATAAGCAGAACAGGATGAGAAAGGATGATTTTGATGGGATATTGAGGCTCTGTTATAACAAGAGACCCATTTTCTTATTCAAGATTCTCATTTTACATGACAAGAACACTTTAGAGAACAACCCTGAGGATTTGCTGGTGCCTCCTTTATCCCTCTGTTCTTTGTGCCCTCCGTGGGTCTCCTCACTCCACAGCAGCTGAAGAAAGCACCTCCCGTGGAGAATTCTCAGTGTCATTCAGAAAGGCTTTTCCCCCCCATTTCCCTTATATAAGAAAAAGCCATATTTCTGCACACAAGTGTTAAATGACTGATATTCAAACTGAATTTCAGTGTGTAGCCTCTTCTGAGACAACACAGAGTATTGCAGTTAGTACTTGATTCCCCCCTCCTTTCTTTGGCCCATTTGGCATTTCGAAGGGTGGGATTTGCAGACAGAGGATTATTGCAGAGGGATCGATCCTTTCTTCCTCTTTGTACGAGTTAAATCTCATTTCCAGCAGGGAGAAGGTCTCTGCTGCCAACTCTTGGCTGCCAAGATCCTTTTTACACAGCACCTCTTTGATCCTCAGCGTCCTGAAAAGACCTGATTGCTCAGGGGCTGGGGCTGCTTCTTTCCAGCTGTCCAATCCCCCTGGATATCTTCCTTTTGGGTTTTGGGAGGTTTTTTTATTTTAATTACCACGGAGAGGGCAACTGGGAGGGGGAAAACAGCCAAGAGAGCAAGAGAAGTGTCAGCAGAACTGGCATTGATCTTGAATCAACACTTATTCAAAAGCTACAGCTTTTTGCTGTGTGTGTTCAGGAGGCCTGAGCAGGTTTGCTCAATAAAAACCTTTCCCAGTGATCCCTTGAGATTCCCAGGAAAGAGCAGCTCTGTGGTCAGTCTGGACACAGTGGCTGGAGCTCCTGGGGAAGGGAACTCACCACTCCAGACGAGCTGTGCCACCCAGACCTTCCCTGTGGCTCCTCTGGGCTGTGCCCACAGAAAGCCCAGCTCTGTCTCCATGCATGGAGGTTTCATCCCTTGGCTCTCCCTGAAAAACAAGGCTGTCTCTGGAGACTCCAGCCAAATGGTTCCCTTTCTGCCTGCCCTCTGTTGTGGCTTTGGCTGCACTCTCTGTCCCAGAGGTGTCAGTGGCCTGCTGGCATTGGGTGGGAATATTGTCAAGTTTTGGGAGTCTTCCTCACCAAAAGGAAGGATGGAAGTGTTGATGTTGTTTGGAAGCTGATGCCACAAGGTCTGTGCCAGCTGGTGGCCAGTCTGAGGACCCCAGACCCCTCTGGGTCACTGCTGTGTGAGTGACACACAAATGTCATCATTCATAACCCAAGATGTGCCTTTCTGTGGAGCTGCTGAGCCAACATGTGCAGCCAACAGCAGTGGGGAGATTCCTCAGAGCTCTGCCTGTCCTGTCCAGGGGCGATGCCAGATGTTCCTTTGGAGCTCACAAGCCTTGGGCCACGTCCAAAGCCAAGTCAGTGCTCCCTGAGAGAGGTCCCAGAGCTATTAAAGCGTGGCCGTGCTGTCTGCCCACCTACACGTGTGAGCTCAGAGCCCTGAGCACTTCCAGTCCCGGCTGAGGAGCCAAGTCCTGTTTACACCCTGCCCAAAGCCCCCCCGGCTCGCAGAATTCGGAGGCCTGACCACAGAGATCAATTAGACACATCATTTAGGGGGGAAGGAAAAGCCAGGCTGCTGAGGAAAGCTTTTGCTTTTTGAGCTTTGCCATCCCGAAGAGTTTTGGTGCAGAGGGAATCTGTGTTATTGTCATTAGTGCTCGGGGAGGTGTTTTTAGGAGCAAACTCCAAAAAGGGAGCCCTGAGCCAAAACCCCATTTACTGGGAAAACCTTCCTCCTCCTCTGAACATCAACCACACTCCCAACAAGAATTCCCTTGATGGCTTAACCATCCCATCAGTGGGTCTAAACAGCCTTCAATCTTCTTCTTTTCTTTTTCCCAGTACAATTCCAGTTAATTATCCCCAGTTTCCTCAATGTCTGGGCTCCCGCTGGCTCCTGGAGCGATAGGAAGGAGCTCGTTGTTGCAAAGGATCTTCAGCCCAGCGCTGGGAACCTTTATTGTCCCTGAGAGAAAAGGGCATGAATAGCAAAGGAAAAAATGCGCGAAGTTTCCTGCGAGGCTTTAACGACCCTCCTGGGGGTGGGATTGCGACATGGGAGCAGTTCTGGAGATCCTTCAGCCCCCAGAGGAGGAGGAGGAGGAGGAGGGGAGGGAGCTCTGGAGATCCTGCAGCCCCCAGAGGAGGAGGATGGTGAGGAGAGGAAGCTCTGGCAGCCTTTCCATCCCCATCTGTAAGGCTGTCACAGGAGCTGCAGGAGGGCATGACCAGGATGGGACACATCTCTTCCCAATCCCAATGTGCCACCTCTGTCCAGCCCCTCTGCTTTGTCACCATTTGCCTCTGCCAGCCCTCAGAGACACAAACCAGGCTGGTGTGGAGGTTGTGGGACCTTCCACTGGCCTCCTGCCCTGGGTTTTGGGAAAGCCATATGAGTTCCAGGTGTCTTCGGTTCTCCTCAGACAGGATGGTGCTGACACAACCACTCAGGCATTTTGGAAGGGGTCAGGTCTTCAGTGGGGGACTCAGGAGTGTGGAATGTTTGACCTTTGTAGAGGCAGAAAGTGGGTGATCTGAACTCAGCAAACCACTGGGAAGTTCTGGACCTTGTTTGAAACAAAGCACAGTGTCCAGGGTGATCTTGTGTCCCTGTTTTTGGGTGGACTTGGGACCTGTATTGTGGCTTTGTCACTGGTCCTGTGACTGATCTCATGTCCTGCTGTTCCTGAGGAGACTCCCTGGGTGGAGCTACAGGTGACCAAATCCCCCTGGAGCCCACCTGGAGAGCTGTGAGCCAGTTCTGCATCCTGTGTGGAAATTCTGGATCCCACCTGTTCTCACTTGCACACTCAGACACTCCTTATTTCACAGAATCCCAGAATTCCAGGGTGGATTGGGTTGGAAGGACCATAAAAATCATCCAGTGCCACCTCTGCCATGGGCAGGGACACCTTCTGCTGTCCCAGGTTGGTCCAGCCTGGCCTTGGACACTTCCAAGGGATGGAGCAGCCACAGCTGCTCTGGGAATTCCACTCCAGGCCCTCCCGTGTCTCACAGGGAGAAATTCCTGACCAATGTCCCATCTGGCAGTGGGAAGCCATTCCCTGTGTCCTGTCCCTCCATCCCTTGTCCCCAGTCCCTCTCCAGCTCTCCTGGAGC
>JAWWLY010000079.1:1463511-1474278 GCA_035041215.1 Gymnopithys bicolor | reverse complement strand
CTTCCCTTCCCTTCCCTTCCCTTCCCTTCCCTTCCCTTCCCTTCCCTTCCCTTCCCTTCCCTTCCCTTCCCTAACCTACCCTTCCCTTCCCAAACCTTCCCAAACCTTCCCCCACCTTCCCAAACCTTCCCCAATAACTCTCCCTCAGGTGTGAGGGATCAAACTGCCTTGGGGGGAGTTTAAAGAGCCTTTTTTCTGATGTCCTGGTGAAGTTCTGCTGCTTTTGGGAACAGCTCCAGCAGGAGAATCCACAAGGGATCCTGCCCTGACTCGAGGAGGAAAACCCAAAAGGAATCTGTTTCATTCTGGAATTTTCTGACCTATTTCAGTCTTAAAAAAAAACCCAAAAACCTAAAAAACTAAAAAAACCACCTAAATTAACCTCCTCTGCTGATGAGTTTCTCATATTGTTTACTCTCCCCGTGGAGGAGCAGCCAGGAATGACGTCCACCCTCACCCGGCATCCGAGTGGGAACTCCAGGGGAAGGAAGGAAGGAAGGAAGGAATGCAGCTTCATAAATAGCAGCCACGGGCTCTGATGGGGAGCAGAGACCAACCTGCAGGTCCTGCATTCACAGCAGGAGCAGCTCCTGCTCCCTCCCTGCTCCCACATTCCAGGATGGTCCCGGCTCTGGCCACCCTCCTCCTGCTCTGCCTCTGCTGTCCTCTGGCCTCGTGTCAGCAGAGGAGGATGGGTGAGTGTTTGCACTTTGATTTGCTGGGGTGGGGGGTTCTGAGCTCCCGTGAAATGTGTGTTACAGAGGGGAAAGAGGAGGGAAAACTTCCACAGGATTGAGGGATTTCATAGGGAATGGATTTCTGAGCTGCCCTGAAATGTGTGTTACAGAGGGGAAAGAGGAGGGAAAACTTCCACAATATTTGGGGATTTTGTAGGGAACGTGAGGCTTTACAGTGTAAATGCTCAGATTTTCCCTCCCCAGTTTCCCTCCTGAGCAGTGAAGATTTTAAAAGAAAAACAAAATATTTATTCTGGTTGTTTTTTGGGGGGTTGTTCATGACACTTTGCATTAATCTGCATTCCACAGATCCTACAGAATATCCTGGCACAGAATCCTTTGATATTCTCTGTCCTTGTGCACAGGGAGCTCAGGGAAGCCCTGAATTCCAGGAATGGAGGAGTTCCACTCCTCCAGGCAGTTTGTTTGGGGATTCTCAACTCAGGAAGGCTCTGGGTGGACCCACCACACTCCAGGTGTGGGCACAGGACAAATCCCTGGAGAAGGATCCCCAGCAATGGAAAATCTTGGAAAAAAAAAAAAAAGTGGTGGAGTCATTGCTGGGAATTTGCATTTTAAACCCCCAAACTTTGATTTTTCAATTCCCTCTTGCCACTAGGGATGGAAAATTCTTCCCAGGAATAACAGAAGCCTTTAGTGCAGAGCTGAGCCAAACCCTGTTTGAAGGCAGGAGTCTTGTGCAAACTCAATCAATACCTTTAATTCACTCTTTCTTTCTAAGAATGACACAGTTGTGGCACTTCCAAGGCAGTTCCCAAACCAAAAACTGCTGGAAAAATTGCAAATATTCCCCAAGTCCTTTTGCAGGGAAGACCCAGGAGGTTTTCATGCTCCTTTGGCATGTGAGAATAAGGGATTTTACTGAATCAGTGGCCTGGAAGTGGAGCTGGAACACTCCCTGTGCTCCAAACTGCAGCTGATTTCTCCCTGCACACCCAGAGCTGTTTGCAGGACACATTCCTGTTTCTCTCTCCACTGACTTATGTCAGAGGGTTGACAAATCAAGAAAAAAACAGAGAAATGCCAGAAAAAAACTAAAGAAATGAGGTTGTCCAACCCCTGGAGTTGGACAGAGAGAGACAGAGATTCCAGGAGGAAACCTGAACTGAACTTTGTGTCCAATTGTTTTTTAACATTTCAACTTCCCTTAGAAGTGACTCACCCCAGACATGATGAGCTCAGCCCATCCATTCATTCCCCAGCACAGCCTGAACTTTAAATTCCTCTCAGAGGGCTTGGGATGGAATGGGACTTGCTGGGATCATAAAATCATGGAATCAGTTGGGTTGGAAGAGACCTCTGAGACCATCAAGTCCAACACTTGATCCAACCCCAGCCTGTCCAGGTCCTTCTCCAGATCCCTCCAGCCTGTCCAGGTCCCTCTCCAGGTCCCTCCATCCTCCCAGCAGGTCGACACTCCCTCCCACCTTGGTGTCATCTGCAAATTTGCTGATGATGGACTCAATCCCCTCATCGAAATCATCTCTAAAGACGTTGAACAAAGCTGGGCCCAACACTGACCCCTGGGGGACACACGGCCCTGGGATGCAGCAGATGGGAGGGCAAAGCCCTGTTGGGGTGCCCTTGTGGGGTGTGTGCCCAGCACAGCCTGGGCAGGGCTTGCAATGGCTCCTGTGCTTTGTATCCCAAAGATCCCACCCGGCACTTTGAGAGGAAAGAACCTGCCTTCGCCCAGAAACCCCTCAGTGCCCTGAGAACAGGTGAGGCAGCAGCAGATGTGCCCCTTTGCCACCCCCAGGGGCAAGGGCAGCACATCTGGCAGGGGTTCAGCCAAGGGGTTGGCATCAGGACAGCCCTTCCCAGCAGCTGGCACAGCTCTGGGTCACCAACTCCCTCCTCTTGGCAGCAAACCCTCGCCAGGGTTGAACTGCAGGGCCTGTGCCAGGGGAGCAGCTCCCAGGGCTCTGCCCTCCCTCCCTGGCACTGCTGGGGGTCACATTCCCAAAGCAAAATTCCACCCATCATTAGTGAAGTCTCTCTTGATTCCATCAAAACTCCTTTTGGGAGCTGGCAGAGGCTGGTGTGGGGTCTGGATGTTGAGTGTGAAATTATTAATATCAGTTGGACAACACAACTGAGGCTCTTCTGTGCTTTTCCCACCACTTTGAGGTTTGCCAGGAGGGGAAGTTGGGCCAGAAATGCTGGAGGAGATGAGAGAAACCAACCGTGTGCTGGTGGAGGTTCGGGAGCTGCTGAAGCAGCAGGTTGGTGAGAAAGGACCTGATTCCTGGTTTGGGATCTTGGAATGCTCAGACCTTGGGAGCTCTGGAATTGGGGAGGTGTCCCTGGTGTGGAAGGACTGGTAGATGGTTGTGCTGCAAACCACAGTCGAGGTGTGGTGTCCCCTCAGGTAAAGCTTGGGAGAAACTTCAGGAGGGAAAAACTTCAGGGGAAAAAAACCTTCAGGTTGGAGGTGAACAAAAACCTTCAGGATGGGAAAACTTGAGGTGAAAAAACCCCTTAAGTTGAAAACTCAACTTGAAAAACCTGAAGGTTCCCTTGAACTCCAAGTGCTGTGTCTGCAGAAAAACCCAGAGAACCTTTAAACAGGAACACTCAGATTGAACTGGATTTCCCTGGAAAAACAAGTCACTTTTTCCCTGGGTTTGTGGGCTCAGGGAATCAGAGGAGAGGCCAGACCTGGAGGATGGAGGAGCCTTTTCAGCCTCCACCAGGGCCTGGAAGGGGAAGGGCTGTGGGCTCCAAACAAACTCTGTGTTTATTCACTCCTCCCTCTTCAATCCCAAGCCTGGCTGGCTCCAGGAGCTTGGACCTTCTTGAGTGCTGAGACCTTTTAATGAGGAGATGGTGGTTTGGTGCTCAGCAGAGCAGAGAAATGTCCCTTTCTGCCTGAATTCCCTGTGGGAATCCCAGGATTCCTGTGCCAGGGAGCCTCCAACCCACCCAAGCTTTTTCTCTCTCACATTCCAGCTGCTGCCTCAACACCCTCTGTTTACCAGGAGTCAGCTCCTGGCACCTCCAGCTGTGATTTCCAGTGTTCCCTTCCAGCTTTTCTGTTTGGCCTTTTCCTTCTTGCCACCTTTTCCTTGGACTTTTGATTTTATTTCAGTCCATGGTCCTTTTCTTGATGCCATCACAAAGCTCCTCCTCTGGAGGCAAAGCTGCTCTTCCAACTGGGAAAAACGAGGTGGCAGGTCAGGATTTCTTCATCTTCCTTGGCTTAAAACTTGCTTTTCCTTCCTCCAGCAGCCTGGGATGTTGGTAAGGAGGGTGCAGGAAAAGCACTGCAAGGTCAGGTTGGCTCTCCAGAGTCAGGTGGATTCCTCCAGAGCAAAGGGAATGTCAGGAATGGATTCTAAAACCCTCCAGAGCAAAAGGCTGGAGGATCCTTGGCACAGGAACCACTGGCAGTGCCCTGAGTTCTCTGCTCTCTGTCACCCACCTCCAGGAGGGGTTTGGGTTAGATCCATCTGTGCCTGAATTATTCCATGACCTCAGGACATGCTGGAGGGAAGAGAATCACAGAGTGGAAGCTTCTCCTGAATGTGGGAGCTGCACAGAGGAGCTTTTGTCCAAGTGGAATGACCTGACTGTGGAAACGCCACATTCCCAGGAGGGAAAAGCTGGTCCTGGAGAGCCAGGGAGAGTTTCCAGGGAAGGATTCTGCTGGGATTGCTGTCTGAGGTGCTGGAGAGTCACCTGGAGGCTGACACTCTGCCTTGAGCCTGTCCCATGTTCTTCACCAAAGGAACAACCTCCCCACTCTGCCCATGTGACAGAAGATCCTGGTGCTGAAGGAATCATGGAATCAGAACATCCTGAGCTGGGAGGGACCCCCAAGAATCATCCAGTCCAAGTCAGGACACCCCAACAAACCCCCCTGTCCCTGAGAGTGTTGTCCAAGAGTTCTGGACATGCTCCCCATGGTTTTCTTTGGTTCTTTTCCACCTCTTGTCCCTCTTTCTTGAAGGAATTGGTCCTTGACTTATCGCCTCCAAATACAGAGGGAGCCACAATGGAACGGGATTTCTGGAGAATCCTGAAACATCCTCAGTGGGAAGGGACCCCCAGGGACCATCAGTCCAACCCCTGGCCCTGCACAGACACCCCAACAATCCCCTCCATCCCTGAGAGGATCATCCAAAGGCTCCTGGAGCTCTGGCAGCCTCGGGGCTGTGCCCACTGCCCTGGGGAGCCTGGTCAGTGCCCACCACCCTCCCTGAGCTCCACCCCAACCCCCCTGGAACTGCTCCATGTAGGAATAAGTTCCACAGGAGCCCCGAGATCAGAGGAGGTCTGGAGGGAATTGCAGGAAGAGATTCTAAACACCCTCATGGCCAAAGAATGGCCCAAGCAGAGCCAGAGGTTATTCCCAGATCTGCAGGGATGGCTCTCAGGGAAACTCCTCCTGCCTTTCCCCTCCAGAGCTGCTGGCTCAGCATTCCCTGGAGCAGAGCACATGGATTTATTGCCCTTTCTCCAAGACACTTGTCTCTGTTTACTCCAGTCGAGTGTTTCCTGCCCCTGGGATGGAACAGCATCACCAAGAGTGGAAACTCTGCCCAGGGAGCACCTTCACTGGGCCATGAGTTTAGATACAACCAGCTCCTATTGAATAAAACAAAATTAGTCCTTTTATTCCGTGCTGGGAACACGAGGGATAATTCCAAAGGTGCTCAACGAGACTTTTGTGTCTCCAGGTTTATATCCTGAGTTTCAGCTGAAAACCCTCCCCAAAGTCAGGCAGGTATTTGGGGTGACTGATCAGCCCCAGTGGCTGCTCTGAGCTCTTTCTTATCTCTGTATTTTCTTTTAACTAAACAATGTTCCAGGTTCAAGCTTCAACCCAGACAGGTTTTCTGATTTATTTCTTACATCTCAACCTCGAATCTAAACAAGGTTTTAGTTTATTTCTCAGAGCCCATCCTGCAGCTCCAGGGTTAAATTCCTCCTTGTCTCAAGCTCTGTGTGGTTAAGGGAACTGACAGACTTGGCTACAAGCTAAAATCAAAATTAATATAAAATACAGAGTTACTACAGGTCTGATTAAAAATTAGTAAAGCCCGTTATGATTTTATGGAGAAGGGATAAAATCCATTTTCTTGAGGGGTCCCTGGATCAGTCACAACCCCCCCCAGCCCCCAGCAGGTGCAGCAGCAGCAGCTTTGGGGTGAGGGTGCTGGGGCTGTGGGGGCTGTGGGGGCTGTGCCACCCCAGACACGCTGTTTGCTGCCCCGGGGGCTCTGGCTCTGTGTGGGAGCAAAGGCTGAGTGGTGGTTCCTGTTGTCCTCCAGATCAAGGAGATCACATTCCTGAAGAACACGGTCATGGAGTGCGACGCCTGTGGTGAGTCTCGGAGCTTTCTTGTCTTTTTCATCTGCTCAGCTCAGACATCTGTCCACTGATGGCCCTCAAAGTGCTCCCAACCCAAACCATCCCACAATTCTGTCACTTTTGTGCTTTCTTGGCTCTTTTTCACTGCTCAGCTCAGAGATCTGTCGACTGATGATCTACAAGGTCCCTTCCCACCTGACCCACCACTCTGTGACCTTCATCCATTTCCAAAACCACTGCAGGGAAGGGCAGGGAGGGACATCCTGCATGGGGACTTGGGGACAGCTCAGGGACAGCTCAGGGAGATCTTGGGGGGACTTCAGGGACACCTTGGGGACACTTCAGGGTCACCTCAGGGACACCTCGGGGACACCTCGGGTGCCCCCTAGTGGTGCCAGCGGTGCCCTCTCCGCCCCTCCTGTCCCCCAGGGATGCACCCCGAGGTGACAGGCCCGGTGGTCACCGTGACCCAGTTCAACCGGTGCCAGCCCAGCCCCTGCTTCCCAGGCGTGCCCTGCACCCAGACGGGCACCGGCTTCCGCTGCGGGCCCTGCCCCGAGGGGCTCTCGGGCAACGGCACCCACTGCACCGACATCAACGAGGTAACCCTGGCTGGGGGGGCACAGCAGCCCCAATGCCCCTGGGGGTGTGGGTGGGAAGGGGAGAGGGTTCTGGGGGAGAGAAATGCCACAGAAAGGGGTTCTGGGTCTCACCCACCCCAAGCTGTGCCCAGGGTGGGTTTGTTGCCAGTCCAGTTGGGAGTTTAAAGGGTACAGAGGGTGGGACAAAAGGGTACGGAGGGTGGCACAGAATGAACCCTCCTGTGCCACACGGAGTCTGGGAGAGCAGAACAGTCTCCTGCAGCCTCACAACCCTCTGAGCTGAGCATTGGGAGAGATGAGGTGATTATGTGTGGGGTAGAATCAGGTCCTTCCCAATTTTGGACAGTAGATCCCACCACACTGCCTGGGTGGCTTTGTCTGTGCCCCTAAAGCAAACTGGGCACACGCTGGGTGGGGTTTGGGGAATTGTGGCACTCCACCAAGTTTGGGCTCTCTGGGTGTGCAAAGCTCTGCTGGTCCCTTAATTCCACCGAGCAGACCCATCTCCCCTCTGTGGCATTTTGATTTAAAAACCTGCTGAAGGGTCAAGGAGAGGTTGAAAATAATCTGATAAATCCAAAATATGGGAACCACTGTATCCATGGGATGCATCTGCCAGAACAGAGAGTAGGACTTCAGGGAAAATCCTGAAGTGTTGGAGAAAACAAACCATTCCCAGCAGTTCTGGAGGGACAGGGGCTTCCCAAACAACTGTTCTGGAGTGCTACAGCTTTGTCTTGTGGTTATGAGGAAAAACCTCATGGGTCCTCCAGGAGCTGAAATTCCACAGAAATTCCTCACCAGTGTAAGGAATTGTCCAGCTCTCTGGACTCAGAGCACTCCAGGAAGGAAAGTGTGATGCCAGGCCAGCCCTGCCTGGGCACCTGATGTCACCTGAGAAGGGTCAGTCCTGATAGTTGCTCTGTTTGCCTTTGGGGCACCCTGAGGTGGGGAAACCTCATTTCCCACCGGGCAGGGACCTTCTGTGCAGCTTTGCTTTGGAGCTCAAAGGCCACCAGTTGGAGCTGCCCCAGCTGGAGCTGCCCCTCATGGGGTGCCCCCTCTGCCCTGTTGCAGTGCAATGCCAACCCCTGCTTCCCGAAGGTGCAGTGCATTAACACCAGCCCCGGCTTCCGCTGCGACCCCTGCCCGCCCGGCTTCACTGGGCAGCTGCTCCAGGGCGTGGGCATGGCCTTTGCCAGGGCCAACAAGCAGGTAAGGGCAGAAACCCCTCTGTGCCCTCCAGAAGTTGGTAACTCCCTCCCCTCTGCCCCTGTGAGCTGAAGGTCTCTGAGAAATGGGAGGGAAACACGAGGTGATGATTCTCGTGGTGGAAGTTCCTCACTGGAGGGTGGGGAGCACCTGGCAGGGGTTGCCCAGGGAAGCTGTGGCTGCCCCATCCCTGGGAGTGCCGAAGGATGGAGCTCTGAGCCACCTGGGCCAGTGGGAGGTGTCCCTGCCCCTTAAGGTCCCAAACCAAGCGTGTGATTCCATGACTACATGCATTGGTGGGAAGGTGGATGCAGGGAGAGGATGTCCTGACACCTCAACCCCAAAGCCACTTCCACTCCAAGACTCACAGAACATTCTGTGGGGATCCTTCCTGCTGGGACACAGAAGAGTTCCTGCAGCTGCTGCCACCCCTTCCCAGCTTCCCTGGCAACTCCAGACACATTGAAGTCAAACCCCAACAGCCTGGGCTTGGTGTGCTCCAAAGAACCGCCTGCCCCACTCAGGAGTGGGTTGTTTGGAGCTGCTGGTCAGTCCCAGGACACAGTCATGGACCTTCCTGCTCCATGGACCCCATTCCATCCTCTGGCAGCTCCGGGTTCAGTGCTTTTCCCAGGCTCAAATCCCTGGAGAGCAGGAACAGCTTTCCAGGACTCAGGAGCATTGCTGGCATCTGCATCAAGCTTGCCAGAAGGAAAACTTACTAGCCCTGGGCTAGTAAGGTGTGCCAGGGCTTTGCTTCTGCACCTGGTGATGCCCACACTGTGGGATCTGCCATGGGAGCTGCTCAGGAGGGAAGTTCAGGTGTGTTTGGTCCTCCTGGGCAGGTGTGCACCGACATCAACGAGTGCGAGACGGGCGCGGCCAACAACTGTGTGCCCAACTCCATCTGCATCAACACCCGGGTGAGCACCTGGGCTGAGCCAGGCTGGCAGGGCTGGGGCACCTGGGCAAGGGGAGAGGGCCAGGGAGAACTCAGAGCCCCTTCCAGAACTAAAGGATCTCCCTCATGGGTGTCCCTTCCCAGGCGTCGGGGTCTCTGTCCCCTGGGACCATCCAACGGCTGAGGAAGGGGCACAGCAGGGCTTTGGCGGGACTCCTGTTGGAGTTATTTCTTCCTTGCTTTCTCCTGCAGGGCTCCTACAAGTGTGGGGCCTGCAAGCCTGGCTTTGTGGGGGACCAGGTGAGCGGGTGCCGCAGCCAGACGGCACGACGGTGCCCCAACGGCGAGATCAGCCCCTGCCACGAGAAGGCCGAGTGTGTGGTGGAGAGGGACGGGTCCCTGTCCTGCCAGGTGAGGGCTGGCTCCCCTGTCTGGGGCTGGGGCTGATCCCAACCTCCCTGTGACGTGGGGCTGATCCCACCAGCCTGGCAATGAGGGCTGGTCTGACCTCCCCAAGTCTGGGGTCTGGTCTAACCACCTGAGCTTGGGGGCAGGTCCACCCTTCTGGGATTGAGGTCTGGTCTGACCCCCCCAAATTTGGAGTCGGATCCATCCCTGTCACAGCTGGGGTCCGATTCCACCCTCCTGAGACTGGGGTCTGGTCTGAGCCCCCCAAATTTGGGGCTGGGTCCAACCCCTCAATTTGGGTCTGGTTCCACCCTCCTGAGAATGGGGGTCTGGTCCCTCCCTCCCCTGTGACTGGGATCTGATCCCAGCCCTCGCTGGGAGTGGGGTCTGCCCGTCCCTGGTCCCTCACCCTGTGCTGCCACTGCCCTCTCCTGGAGGACCTTCCCAGCACATCCCAGCTCTTCCCTGTCCCCTGAGCCACCACAGCCACAGCTCCTCCAGTGCTCCTGGAGAGCTGGAGCGCCCCTGGCACCTCCGACCTCTCCTGGTTGGTTGGAAGTTTGGTTTTGCTCCAAGTGCTATGAATCTGTCGTTCATGGAACATTCCCCAGAGCTGAGCAGGGACAAGCTCTGCTCAGCAACCTCAGAGCCAAGTTTTGCTGCTGCCTCTGCCTTCCCAGCCCCAGGGACCAGCAGGGCCCTTGAATCTGAGCTGGATCACACCAGAAATGGTTCTTGCAGGCCATATTTTTCCTGTGGAGCATTTTACACCTGGACTCGCACTGTTGTGTGCCAGTTCTTGTGCAAACCCTCCCCTTCTGGAGGGCTGTGGCCATCAGGGGACATCCCTGAGCCTCAGGTGGTGCCTCTGGTGCCCTGCAGTGCCTCGTGGGCTGGGCAGGGAATGGCTACGTGTGCGGGAAGGACACGGACATCGACGGCGTCCCCGACGAGAAGCAGCGCTGCTCCGACAAGAAGTGCCGCAAGGTGAGGGCACATTCCTTGGGAATTCCTGCCAGTCCCCCCCAGGGTGCTGGGGAGACCCTTGGCACTCAGCTGAGGGACATTCCTTTGTGCTCTCCTTGCAGGATAACTGCATGACTGTGCCCAACTCCGGGCAGGAGGACGCAGACAGGGATGGCATTGGAGATGCTTGTGATGATGATGCCGATGGAGATGGGATTGCAAATGCTGAGGTTTGGGTTCTGCTGCTTGGGATCTGCCACACCTTGGGGCACCCAGAGGTGCTGCACAGCAGCAGCAACTCTCCTGTGAATTTAGGGAACCTCCAGGTCACAGGGGGACCTTTTGCTTTTAGTCTGGAGTGATCTCTGCTCTGTGTGAGCAGAGACAGGTCCCAGGGAACAGCAGGAGCTGTGCCAGGGGGTTGGGATGGATCTCAGGGAAAGGCCCTTCCCCCAGAGGGTGGTGGGCACTGACCAGGCTCCCCAGGGCAGTGGGCACGGTCCCAAGGCTGCCAGAGCTCCAGGAGTGTTTGGACAACACTCTGAAGGACAGGGGGGATTGTTGGGGTGACCTGAGCAGTGCCAGGAGCTGGATTGGTGCTCCC
>JAWWLY010000079.1:1447832-1462388 GCA_035041215.1 Gymnopithys bicolor | reverse complement strand
GACCGTCCCAGGGCATCTCTGCTGGGTTGGGCACCACTCCTGGGGCAGGGGCAGGGGCAGCTCCTCACCCAGACCTGCCAGGGCTCCTGCTGGGCTGGGACCACTCCCGGGGCAGCCCCACCAGTGTCCTCCCAGCTCGGGTCCTGCAGCGTTTGGGGGTCTCTCACAGGTGGTGCTCCAGCTCAGTTGGTAGAGCAAAGGACTCATTCCCAGAGTTGTGGGTTTGAGCCCCATGCTGGATGCTAATTAATGCCCCATGCTGGTTGCCCATTAATGTCCTGGTTTAAAGGAAACCAGTGTTACCAAAACTAGAAGAGGGCACTTCTCCTCAATAACCACTTCAGCCCTTATTATATTTAGAAGTACTTTAATTAGAAAATGTGTATGAGAAGGAAGGGATAACTGTTTCCCCTCTGCCTGTTTCCCAGGGATCAAAAACACAGTGGACAACTGCAAGAAGGTTCCCAACCCTGACCAGAGGGATGGGGATGGGGATGGTGTGGGAGATGCCTGTGACAGCTGCCCAACCCTCAGCAACCCAGACCAGGTATGGAACCCTCCTAGTTTTCACCTTCCAGGTTCACTCCTCTCCCTCAGACAGTGCCTGTGTCACCTGCCAAGGTCCCCACTCCTGGTGAGCCACCCAGGGCAGCCCTGGCACATTGTGGCTGCCATCCTGAAGCACAAACACACACCCCTAGAGCTCAGACGTTGGGCAGAGAGAAGTTTTGCCTTCTGGACTCTCCCTTTCTTCCCTGTCTGAGTTCAGCCACAGCTCTGCTGGAATCCATCAGGGCAGAAACTCTCCCACCCTGCCAGCAATCTCTCTGGTGTATCTTTCTTCTTCCTCCTCTTGATCCATGGAAAATTTAAATTATTCTTCCTTTGTTTTACCAGAAAGATACTGACCACGATCTAGTGGGAGATGTCTGTGACACCAACCAGGACAGGTGAGACCTGGCAGCAAAAATTACACTTGTTTGCATGAAATCTTGGGCATGAAGGGGAAAAAGGGCTGTGCCAACCTGGCTTGGCCTTACCTGCTAAAAAAATGGAGTCAGAGAGGTGGAACTTTCTTCAGATCTCAAAAGAAGTGGCCAGGGGAAGTCTGGAGCAGTCCCTGAGTTGTCCCAGTTCTCCAGCAGGAATATTTCTGATCTGTCTTTTGGAGTAATTAATATTTCAAAGCCTCTTAAAGCTCAAAGCAGCAACTCCTGCTGAGGCTCCCAGGTCCTGGCAGGGCCTCAGTGGGTGACCCTTCCCTGTGCTTGTGCCCACAGTGATGGGGATGGGCACCAGGACTCCCGGGATAACTGCCCAGCAGTGCCCAACAGCTCCCAGGTGGACACGGATGGCGACGGGTTGGGCGACGAGTGCGACGACGACGACGACGACGATGGAGTTCCAGATGTGAAACCCCCAGGCCCTGACAACTGCAGGCTGGTGCCCAACCCTGGCCAGGAGGACTCTGATGGTGAGGGAGGGGACCCTGTAACAGGGCGGGTCCTGCAGCTGCTGGAAAAGTGAGGCTGAGCACGGTAGAGAGGTCAGAAAGCAGGATCTTTATTAACAGGAGTGACCCAATAGCAGGAACCCAAAGAGAAGGGAGAGAGAGGAGGGAGACTAAAGCACCCACTCACCAAAGGGTTACTCATGTAAGGTTGTCTTACCAACCCAGGACACTCCCCAAAGGCAGGGGCTAAATCCCCCAGGCACTGGCAGACAGCAGCCGGTCCCTGCTGGCTTTGGGGGGAAAAAACACCAACACCAAGAGCCCTCTCCCCTTTCTTTGAGCCTGCAAGAGATGTCTGCCTGGGGAGGTGTGTCCACCACGCCCCAGGAAGAGGTCACAGATCCTGCTGCTCTCTCTCTCTCTTCCTCCTTGCTCTCCTCCCTCAGCTCTCCTCCAAAAGCAGGAAAAGAGTAAATCTTTTCACAGATGGCATAAGCAAAAACATGGACCAAAATGTCAACGCTCAATTCCTGATACAGATCCTCAGGAGCTCTGCCTGGGGTTTCTTCTGGTGGCTCCACTGAGCTCTGGAGATCGACAGTGATTCAGATCTCTGCCCTGAGCCAGCCCTGTGGCAACTTCAGATTCCACAGCCCTGACAGCAGGATCAGACCTGGGGAATGTTCCCTTCCAGAGGTGTCTGTGGTTTGAGGGTTTCTCTGTTTGAAGTTTCCCTGATGGCAGGAGAAGCCTCAAGGTCTCTCTGCAGCCACCTCAGAGTGTCCCAGCACTCTGAACCTCCTCCAGAGCCGAGGGAATCTGAGTGGGAGGGGCAGGAGAACCCCTGGAAAGCTCCTTGCCCTCCCCTTGTGCTGCCAGGGGACGGTGTGGGCAACCTGTGCGAGGACGACTTTGACAGGGACATGGTGATCGACCGCATCGACGTGTGCCCCGAGAACGCCCAAGTGACGCTCACGGACTTCAGGGCCTTCCAGACCGTGGTGCTGGACCCCGAGGGGGATGCTCAGATTGACCCCAACTGGATCGTCCTCAACCAGGTAGGGGAGTGCTCCAGCACAGCTGGCAGCAGCTGGGGCACTGTTTGCCTGGGAAGGCTCTGCAGGGTTTGTGGTGCCACCCAACAATTCCCAAATCCCTGATCACTGAACAAGGGGGGAAGTTGGAACTGCACTAAGGAGTCAACATTGCTCTTCCTCAGGGCATGGAGATCGTCCAGACCATGAACAGCGACCCTGGCCTGGCTGTAGGTGAGGAATTACCTTTGTCCTGGTGGAAAATGATCCCTCAGTGCAGCTTTGACAGCTCTTTCAGCCATGACTCCATCCCCCTCCTGGAGAGGGAAATACTTCCTGTAGTAAAGAAACCCTCAGGTTACACCAAGCCAACTCCATCCCCTGATCTGAATCCACAAAAAAAAATGGATGAAGGTTTTGCCTTGGCACACAGAGGGTCTGTCCCCACCATGGCAGGTTACACAGCCTTCAATGGAGTGGACTTTGAGGGCACCTTCCACGTCAACACGGCCACGGACGACGACTACGCAGGGTTCATCTTCGGCTACCAGGACAGCTCCAGCTTCTACGTGGTCATGTGGAAGCAGATGGAACAGACCTACTGGCAGGCAAACCCCTTCCGAGCTGTGGCCGAGCCTGGGATTCAGCTGAAGGCAAGGAAACCACAGGAAAACATTTCCGGGGGGATTTGTGTCATTGTCACGCATGGCAGGACAAGCAGCTGCAGCCACTCAGTCCTTTATCCACAATCCACCCTCTGACCCTTCTCTGCCCCACCCCAGGCAGTGAAGTCCAAGACAGGCCCTGGGGAGTACCTGAGGAACTCCCTGTGGCACACGGGGGACACCACAGACCAGGTGAAGCTGCTCTGGAAGGACCCTCGGAATTCAGGCTGGAAGGACAAGACCTCCTACCGCTGGTTCCTGCAGCACCGGCCACAGGTCGGGTACATCAGGTGAGGGGCTGCCCCCCTGCCCTCAGCATCTCCAGGAGGGACAACTCATGGAATTCCAGCATGGTGTGGGTTGGGAGGGACCTTAAAGTCATTCCAGCCCTGGCAGAGACACCTCCCACTAGCCCAGCTGGAGGCAGGTGACCCCTGCACGGTCACTCCCTGAGGGGAGGGGGAGTGGCTGCAGCCATGGGCAGGCTGGGGCAGGCTGGGCTGTCCTCCCCGTGAGGATTCACAAAATGCAAAGCACTCTGTGAGAATTGGTAGTGCCAAGGAGTTGTTTGGTGTTGATCAAACCCCAGACACACCTTGCCAGTGGCAAGCTCCTGCTTGGCCCATGAATTCGTGGCTGGCAGTCACCCACTTCATGTTACAAAAGCTGAATCCCTCTCACAGAGTCAAAATGCAACAATTCTGAAATTTGAGATCCCTTTGAGAACTGAGATCTGAAAATTGCACACTCCTGAGACACGAATAAGCAGAATTTGTTTGAGAGGCACAAGAGCCATTGATGTCACAGAGGTTTGGGCCTTGCCTGTGACTGGGCCCTTGGACACTCCCAGGGATTGGCCAGAGAAGCCTCCTGGTCATGGCCTTCTTCTCCTCCAGAGCTCGTTTCTACGAAGGCCCTGAAGTTGTGGCAGACACAGGAGTTGTCCTGGACACCACCATGAGGGGAGGACGCCTCGGGGTCTTCTGCTTCTCCCAGGAGAACATCATCTGGTCCAACCTGCGCTATCGCTGCAACGGTGGGTCCTGGGGCCGCTTGGCTGCTCCTTTGTGCCGGGACACACCGGGATGAGATCCCACCCCACCCAGGAGCTGCTTCTCCTTCCCACTTCTGCTTCTCCTCCTGATCTCTGTTTGCTTCCTGTCCCGCTGCCCAGATACCATCCCCGAGGACTACGAGACGTTCCGAGTGCAGCAGGACTGAGCCCAGCCCGTGCACCTTCCCAAGCCGCTCCCGCCCCGGAATGGCATCCCAGGAACTGCCACCACGTCCCTGCGCCCTCCCAGCACCACGTGCCCCTCCAGCAGCTGCCCCTCCATGGCAACCTCCTTCCCCTGCTGCCAGAACCCTCTGGGAAGGGCAGTGACACTCTGAGTGTCACCACAAGCCTGAGCTGCTGCAAACACCACGGGAAAAGACCTGCTGCTGCTGGAAGCTCTTCCCTTGTAGCAGCTGGAATTGTTGGAGCAAGTGTAGCGCGGATGATTCCCAGGAATCTCTTCCCTGCTCGAAGACTGTCAGATGGGAATGTTGTTTTCCTTTTCAAGACCTGCTGCAAAGCAAACCCGGCCCCAGTGTGAGAAGGACATGGGGAGCAGCCGCAGTACAAGTTGCTCATTAAAAAAAATATAATAAAAAGCACTTTAAGGAGAGTGTCTTTGTTCTGGAATGTTGGATAATAAATATGAGATTCCTCCTTGGTCATGTGTGTGTTCTTGTTGCTCTTGTGAAACTCTTCCCTTGCAAAGGTGTAAGAGACCCTTCAGGGTGGAAAGGACACACGTGGAGCTGAGCTGTGTTTTCACACCAGTTCTGGCTGCACACACTGAAAGCCAACGTCAGTTTTCCACTTTATCCTTAAAAAACACAACAAATAACTCCTGTTATTGGTCTAACTGGTACTGGTACTGGTCTAACTGGTAATGGTATAACTGGTACTGGTATAACTGCTGTGCAGGTCCCGCATCCCCCAGGCTGCAGCTGAGCAGAAGTTTGCACAGATGGGTGAAATCCCCCCCAAATTGTTTCAATAAAAGTTTTGCTCTCATAGAGCAGCATTTTATAGCCTGGAAATGCAGAAAATTTGGGGTTCCCCAAACTCAAGACCCTCCACTGGGTTGGGTTGAGCTGCCAGTCAGAAACACTGCAGGGAGGAACTGAATAAAGCCGACCCTTCCCCTGCCCCTGCCACAGGGATGGGGCTCTGATATGGTCAGAAGGAGCTGAAAGTCCCAATTCCTCCCCAGAACAACCCTCAGGATCAATACCTGCTGTCCAGATGCCTCAAAGACAGTTCTCATCACTGGGGATGTGTCCAGGGAATTCCTCTTCCCACCACTGCTGCTGCTCATGCCAGGAATATTCATGCCAGAGCTCCAGGAGCCTTTGGACAGCACTCCCAGGGACAGGGTGGAAGTTCCACCTCAACATATGAGGAAGAACTTCTTCCCCTGGAGGTGGCAGAGCCTGGAACGGCTGCCCAGGGAGGGTGTGGAGTCTCCCCTCTGCAGACATCCAACCCACCTGGCTGTGTCCCTGCTCCAGCTGACTCTGCCTGGGCAGGGGTGGGACTGGGGCATCTCCAGAGGTCCCTCCCAACCCCAGCTCTCCTGTGCCCAGGGGATTGCTGGGGTGTCTGCAGGGCCGGGAGTTGGGACTGATGATCCCTGGGGGTCCTTCCACCTGGGGATATTCCAGGACCCCTCAGACTGTATCCCTGCCTAGAGCAGCCCCTTCACCACCTGCAGCAGCACCACACCCAGCCAGCCCCTGGTGCTGATCCTCTCCCTCTGCTCCACCCACTGAAGAAAACAGCCACTGGATTTTACCCCTTCAGGCCTTTATTTTGATAAAATTGGTCAAAGCCCACATAAGGCAACGCAGGCCACGCCCCCACCCGCCCGCCCCGGGAAATAAATAACACCAATGAGGAGAGGACCAATGTAGTGTTTGGCTTTGCAGTATAGAAATTCCACACAATGGTTTCTTGGGGTTGGTTTTTTTTTTGTTTGGTTTTTTTTTCTGTTTAAAAAGGTAAAAATGGTTTATAATACACAGTCAGAATGTCGTGGTGCCCGCATAGAAAACCGACATGCAATCCATGCCACAACTGCGCCGTATAAAGAAGATGCAACTCAAAATACAAAGAACAGGAACACTACAAAGTTCATTCTAAGGGGTCAGGGGGGTTTTGAGGGTTTTTGCTGTTTTGTAAAAAGGACAGACACGCGACAGGCGCCTCCTGCGCTCCCACTCGGCCATCACAGTGACGGGGGCGGGCGCTGCTCCCACAATTACCGCGCTGGTTTGGGGCCCTCCGGCTGGGGCAGGGCCGGGGGTGAGGAGGGGCCTCTCTGCCTCCCCCGTGCCCGCAGGGGGGTCCCCAAGGGGCACAGCTCCAGCCTTGGGTATGGTTTCTACAGAAATGCAGGCTGCTCGTTGTGGGGGGAATTTCAGGGCGTTGGGGTTATCGGGGCCAGTTTGAGGTAAAGTCGGGGCAGGTCTTGGGGTCACCAAGTCAGGGGTGGGAAAAAAGGACTGAATTTGGGCTGGAAAAGGATCACCAGGTCAGGGTTGGAAAAAGGATCACCAAATCCACACTGGAAAAGAATCACCAGGTCAGGGCAGGAAAAGGATCACCAAATCCAGGTTGGAAAAGGATCATCAAGTCAGTGTTGGAAATGAATCACCAATTCATGGTTGGAAAAGGATCACCAAGTTAATATTGGAAAAGAATCACTGAATGAAGGCTGGGAAGGAATCAGTGAATCAAGGCCGGGAAGAACCTGCAGGACCATCAAATCCAACCTGCTCTGAGCTCGAGGCTCACCCACAAGTGTTCTGGGCAACACTTCCTCAAGATTTATCCATCCGATCCACTACGTTTCGAAAAAGGTCATAAAACACACAAAAAAAATCAACAATTTCTTTGCAGCCTCTTTCTGGAAACCTTTTCCCCTCTTTTAAACCAACTCAAAGCCCATGTGCCAGGGCAGGGGGCACGGGGGGCACAGGGGGCACAGGCTGGCAGGGGCTCCCTGGCATGCAGACCAGCAGGAGCAGAGCTTTGTACAGGGCAGGAGCCGCCCCCAGCCCACCCCAAAGCTCCAGGGCTGGGGCTGCCTCTGCAAAAAGAGAAATCACAGTTTCTGATATGCCCAAGGTTTATTCCTGTTATTCCCCATTGTATTGGCAAATGCAACAGTCTAGCTTGGGAATTTTTTAATTAATTTATATATATATATTTATATAGATATAAAAACACATGTAGGGAGGGTGGGGTTCACTCAGCAGGTATGTTTGGACAGTCACCCTTTGAGACACCAGACAGTTTCAACAGCATTAACAAACTTATCAATAACAGCAATAACACTATTTCTCCTTTTTTTTTTTTTTTTTTTTGCTAAGGGATGGTTTTCTTCCCTTTCTGCTGCTCCTGCTCCCACCAGTGCCTGCTGGAAAGGGGCCCTCACACACACAGAACTGCTGAACTGGAGATCAAACCCCGTTGTTTGCTCTGCAACACTTGGGATCTGCTCCGCGTTTCCATCTGACACCCCAACACACTGAGTTGGCTCCAGACCAGCCTGATGCCACAGGAAACAGGATTTTAAGGGGGAGAAGGGTGGAAAAGGGAAAGGCAGGAGCTGCTGGAATTCCTTCCCCAGATCTCCAAGCACTGGGATGAAAAGCAGCTTCTCACCTGCCCCAACCTGGGCCACAAGGGATCAAACCCACCCTGTGACACCCAACACTCCCACCTGCTCCTTCCCTCTCCCAGAGCCCCACACAAAGGGAATAAAGGCTGGATTTCTCTCAGCCAGATGGTCCCTCATTCTGCCAGTTGCATCCAAGACATGTTAGTTGGAAATTAAGGCCATTTTCAATGTCTACTTACAAGTCTAAGAAACAAGAGCTGTTCTGTACACAGGGAGGTAAAAATGCAGGACAGAGTGGGAGCTCCAGAGCTCCCTGTGAGAATCTAAGCTCCTGCTCTGCTGCTTCACTCTGGAGTGACTCTGGCTATGAAAAAACAGATCACAGACAATGTGCACATGCAGGAGAGTCATTCCCATGGGAGAGCAACACAGAGATCCCAGCATGGAGCCAGGGGAGCTGCAGGGAGCCCTCAGCAAAGGGCTCCAGTCACCTGTGCCCCAATTCCTCCCGGGTTTTTCCAGGTGTCCTCCTTCATCTCTTCCTTAAACTGGAAAAGCATTAGAGATCTGAACCAAGGAGTTCACATGGGGCTTAAATCCTGCCAAAAATCCCAGGATGTTTTCAGGGACGTGGGAAAACCTCTGGAGTGCGTGGGGAGGGAGCAAAAGCACACAGGAAAGCCAAGAGATGCAAGGGGAAAACCACCTTTTTAGTGCAAATGGTCAGGGAATGGCACAGAAGGGGAGCAGAAGCCCCAGGGGCCGAGGGGTCCCAAGCAGGTCCTGGCAGGACCTTGGCACAGCAGCCCAGGATTTCTGGAAGCACACAGAAACCTAGTATAACTCATTAAGGGCAGTCAGAACTCGTTAATTGAAGGGTAACTCATTAACTGAGGTGTAACCCAGCTCCTGCCTTTGCTGGAAACTTGGAAAACCTTCCTGCAGGGAATGGGGTGGGTGGAATGCTGAGGGGTTGATTTTGGTTTTGCTTGAGGGGTTGGGGTTTGCCTCCAAGAGCTGAGAAAGGGATGGGATTTTAGGTAAAAAGCAACTCCAGATGGTTGGGAAGAGCAACTGGGGATGAACAAACCACAACTGGTCTGGAATGGGACTGAAATGGGGGACAGGCTGCTCAGCCCCTCCTGCCTGGAAGGGCTTCCCTCTCCAGGTCCAAACCACTCTTGGGCTGTTATGCTTTTAATTTGCTAATAAAACTCAAAATAATGTTAATTCCTGATTAATTCCTGACTTGTGAAGAGGAGGGTCCTGTGCTGGGAGATCCTGTCCCTGGGCAGATCCCACCAGTGCCCTGCAGAGACCATCAGCCCCAGGGCTCCTGATTAATCCTGAAATCCATTTTTGATGAGACCCAAGCACAGAAATCTGGGAATCGCCGCCAGTCCAGCCAGGACAGTGCAGTGGAACCACCAATTCCCAGGCAGTGGGGGCCTTGGCTGGGATTCTTTTAATGCTGCAGCACAGAATATTCACAAGGACTACCAGAAATAGTCAATTTAATTGAACAGAACCTCAGCCTTTTGAAGGATTCAGTCACTGAGGAGCAAGAGACTTTTCCCCTGGGTGAAAGAAGGAATATCTGAGTTCCTGCCACCCTACTTTGCCTGTTCCAAAGGAAAACATCTAAACTTGCCTTAAGCTTCCTTATTTCTGCTCAACATCTGTTTAAAATTCCAGTTAGTTTAAAAATACCTATATATATAATATATATAATATATTTCTGGAATAAAACCACAAAAGGATGTACTGTACAAGTGTTATGTAGAGTGCTTCAACTGGCTGTATGTAGTTCAGCTACTTTCCTAATACCCAAATATTTAAATAAAAAAACAACAACAACAACAACAACAAAAAGAATCATAAATAAGTAACAGAATAAGTAATGAATAAAAAATAAAAAATAAGTCATCATGATTCTACAAGCCTGGCATTGCTATGGAAATGCCCTTCCTGTTGCCCAGGAATCTCTCACAGAGTGAAATTAGACTGATGCAGGTTTAGTCTCCTCTAATTCTGTAGCTGCTTTAAAATGCTCTGATCCCTCCTCTGTGCTAATTAAATAATGAATTATAGTACTTTTTGTGTGCTCAGAAATGCTCCCTGTGTATGCACAGAGAGAGAAATGTGTATATTACATATATAGTTTAAAAAAACAAACCAAAAAAGCTTGGAAAATAGTGTTGACAGGGGGATTTGCCCCATGGCCGTGGGGCTGCCAAGGCAGAGGGGCACAGGGTGGGCACAGGGGTTGGCACAGGGACAGGCACAGGGGTGGGCACAGGGACGGGCACAGGGACGGGCACAGGGACAGGCACAGGGTGGGCACAGGGACTGACACAGGGGTGGACACAGGGACGGGCACACACCTGGGGGCAAACACGTGGGGGGAAGGAAGGAAGGAGCCTTTACCCGACAAAGGAGTGTCCCAAAGCACAGTGACAACCCCTGGGGTGGCACTGCAGGGCTTTGTGGAGAGGGGAGGGGGCACAGTGGGGCTGCCCCTCCCCGGCTCACCCTGCACCAAACCCTGGTGCTGATGGCAGCTCCTCACCCTGCACCAAACCTTGGTGTCGCCACAACCTCTGGAGGTTCCTCACCTGCTCAAACCCCTTCTCTGTGCACGGAGACACCGACAGTGCCACGCGGAGCTCTGGTGGGGGAAAGGAGGGCTGTGGGCAGGGAAAGGCTGGTAACTCCTCACCCTGCACCAAAGCTGGTGTTGCCACAGCAAGGAGACACTGCCAGTGCCACGTGGAGCTCTGGAGGGGCAGGAGGGCGGCGGGCAGGGCAGGGTGACGGCAGCTCCTCTCTGATGAAGGGCAGCGAGCGGCGGGGCCGGGGCGGGGCTGCAGCGCGGCAAGCGCAGAACCACAAGCGCTATGGCGGGACACGGCGGGCGCGGCGGGCGCGGCGGGCACACCTCGGCCCCGGCAGCCCCTCACAGCCGGTCCATCCGGAACGTGTCCTCTGTGGCGGGGTCGGTGAGGACCATGTCGGGGTCGTTGAGCATGTGCAGTCCATCCAGCGTCAAAGGGTCAATTTTGAGTTCGTCCAGAGGGAACTGGGAATCCGCGTCGAAGCTGACGTCGCCCACACCTGCCAAGGAGCTGGTCAGTTCTTTTGATAAGCTGGGGGGAGATTCTCCTGTCACTGCAGGGAGGAGAGCGGACAGGGTCACCAGGGATCCACAGCTACACACCCACCAGGCTGACGAGTCAGAGAACAGCCCCAAAACCCCTGGAATAATTTCCTGACCTAACAGTGAAACTCAGATAACGAACATCCACCCTGACCTAACAATGAAGGTCTGATGAGGAACATCCACCCAGCTAGAGGAGGAACAGGTTCATCACAGCTTCCCCAGACCATCAGAACGACCAAACACAAAGGAAAATTCCTGTCTGAATGTTTGGTGCTTCTTTTCTTTCCCTTGGGTTTAGAAGGAAGAGCTTTGATTTCCATGACTGCAAACAGGCTGCAGCAGGGACTGAGCCACTGTATCCCTCTGCAGGGATTGTTTCCAGAAGCCAACTGTGACCAGATTCACCACCATATGTGACACTAAAACCCTTTGCTGGCCAGCTCAGGCCAAGCAGAGAGGAGTTCAGCTCTCTCAGCTTCTCCTCACTGTGGAGGAGGATCCAGGGAATTCAGAGGCAGGCCAAGTCCACAGGACAATCAGTGCTGCCACTGCAGCTCTCCCAGTGTGCTGGGACTCCCGGTGAGCTGACAGGACACACTCTAGACTGGGACCATGGACCTTCACAGCAGGTGGAACAGGCCCTTCAACAGCAACAATCCCCTTTTTCCCTTCTTGGTTTCAAACAATCCACAGCACACCAGACAGGGAGCACCAGTCCAGCTCGAGGCTCTGCACAGACACCCCAACAATCCCCCCTGTCCTTCAGAGCATTGTCCAAACACTCCTGGAGCTCTGGCAGCCTTTGGGGCTGTGCCCACCGGCCTGGGGAGCCTGGTCAGTGCCCACCACTCTCTGGGGGTAGAGCCTTTCCCTGAGACCCACTCCAACCCCCCTGGCACAGCATTCCCTGGGTCCTGTCCCTGCTCACACAGAGCTGCCGCCCCTGAGGAATCATAAAATCACAGAATGAGCTGGGTTGGAAGAGATCTCTGAGATCATCAAGTCCAACCCTTGATCCAACCCCACTGTGATCACCAGCCCATGGCACAAAGTGGTGATCCCAGTGGGGTCGGATCAAGATGTGATGGATTCTCACTCAGTGCCACACCCAGTGTCACCTTAAACACCTCCAGGGATGGAGAATCCACCCCCTCTCTGGGCAGCCCATTCCAATGCCTGACCACTCTCTCTGGAAAGAATTTCTTTCTGATATCCAATCTAACCCTCCCCTGGCAGAGCTTGAGCTGTGCCCTCTTGTCCTACTGCTGGTTGTCTGGGAGAAGAGACCAATCCCCCCTGGGTACAACATTCCTTCAGGGAGTTGTAGAGAGTGATAAGGTCTCCCCTGAGCCTCCTCTTCTCCAGGAGTCTCCCCTCGGGCTCCTCTGCTCGAGCTGATCAATCCACATCCCTCTTTGGGACTCTCTCCAACAGCTTTAGACCCTCCTGACATCCTGGAGCCCACACAGACCCCAGAGCTCGAGGGGAGGCCCCTCCAGGCCAGGAAAATACCCTCCCTCAGCCCAGCCCAGCGTGATGCCCCCCTGGCTGTGGCAGGATGGCATTCCCTGCCCATCCTCACCTGTCAGGATGATGTTGGGGATGTTCCCATGGCTGGAGTAGTTGAGCTGCTGCGAGTCCTGGAGGCTGCCATGGCTGCCAGTCAGTCCCATCATGGCAGCCTGGGAGTAGTTGAGGGTGGAGCAGGGGCTGTAGAGGCTGTTGGAGCTGATGGCGTTCTCGATCATGTTGAACTGCTCCAGCTGCAGGGCGAGGCACAGGGAAGGGGTGAGTCCAGCCCTGGGAACCACAGCCACACAACTCACAGAGCACGGGACACGGGGAGGGACAGGCAACACAGCCAGCCGTGGCTTTCCTGGCTCCAGAGAGGGGCTGTTTGCAGGGGCTGTCCCCAGTGTGTCCTGTCCAGGGGCTGTCTGGGACGTGTGCCCTGCCCAGGGATGTCCCCAGTCTGTCTGTCCCAAGTGTGCCCTGCCCAGGGATGCCCCCAGTGTGCCCTGCCCAGCTCCAGGACACAGGGAAGGGAAGAGCCAGCTGGGGAGCACAGACCAGAGGGAGCAGCCGAGGACAGGCTGGGATTCCCGCCCTGCCCAGCACCATTCCCTCTGGGAGCACATCCCAGCCCTCATTACTCCCCAGTTAACGAATCCACAGCCCCAGGAAGGGCTCATCTGCAAACTCCAGAGCCAAAGGTGGTGAGCCCTTCCCAGCTGCAGCCACAGCCAGGAAGGGGAGCTTTAAAGAGTTCTTCTAATTACTTTTGATTTTTAAGGCAGCTTCATTATTTTAAGTTAACATTTTTAGTGTCTTTTTTCAATTAATTTTCACGATTTAAAAAATTTATTCTCATTTTTAAAATAGATTTTTGCCATTTTTAATTTTATTTATTTTATTTATTTTCTTTTAAATCAATTTTCATTATTTTTTAACCTGATTTTTATTATTTCAAAAATTTTTTTTACCCTCTTTAAAACTGAATTTTGTGTTTTCAAACCCTTTGTTTTTTTAAATTTTGAAATATTTTCATGGGTTATTAATTTTTAAATTTATTTAAATTTTAATTTAATTACTTTGATTTGTTAATTATTTGTGTGGATTTAATTTAATTATTTTAATAATTTTATTTTATTTGGTTTTTATTTTATTATAATTTAATTATTTTAAGAGACCCGATTTTATATTTGTTTATTTAATTATTCTTGATTTACATTTTGTTTAATTATAATTCTTTTAATAGACTTGGTTTTATTTTAAACTTATTTATTTTAATATATTTTAATTCAACTTATTTTAATTGCTTGTATTTTAATTTTTGTTATATTTTGATCATGATTTAATTACTTTAACTGATTTTATTTTACTCCAATTTTCACTTAATATTTTATTTTATCTTAATTTGATTTTGACTCTATTTTATATTTTATTTTTATTTTATTTTAATCTCAATGTAATGAATTGATTTTATAGTACTCTAAATTAATTTTATTTTAATTATTGATTTTCCTTTCCTTTCCCTTGCTTTCACTGCTTTCCTCCAGCACTCAGGCTGCCAGAACAGCTTCCCAAGGCCCCGCAGCTCCCAGGGGTGTGGGGAGGGAGAAGGGGGAACAAACCAAACCAAACCAAACCAACCCAACCAAACCAACCACACCACACCACACCAGCCCAAAGCAGCAAAGAGAGTCCTGAGTGTGAGAGGGTGCCAAGGACAGGGGGACTCCACGTGGACAGACAGAGCGCCCAGGGCAGGCTGGTGGCACCGCAGGGCGCGGGGTGGCTCACCTGGTGGGAGAGGGCATTAGCCTGCCTAG
Organism: Gymnopithys bicolor; assembly: GCA_035041215.1. Classification (NCBI taxonomy): domain Eukaryota; kingdom Metazoa; phylum Chordata; class Aves; order Passeriformes; family Thamnophilidae; genus Gymnopithys; species Gymnopithys bicolor. The sequence continues at coordinate 1,448,068 of JAWWLY010000079.1, read as the reverse complement.
CTGTCATCTGCTGCTCATAATAGGAGTCCCCAAAAACACTGCCCAGCATGGAAGAATGCTGCAACGAAACAGAGGCTTCATGGCAAGAACCCCCCGAGCCGCGCCGCGGCCCGAGGGCCCGGGCCCGGGGATGGGCACGGGGACGGGGATGGGGACGGGGATGGGGATGGGCACGGGGATGGGGAGGGGGATGGGGACGGGGATGGGGATGGGCAGGGGGAGGGGGACCGGGAGAG
>JAWWLY010000079.1:1430079-1443875 GCA_035041215.1 Gymnopithys bicolor | reverse complement strand
ACCAGCCCAGGGCACTCCGTGCCCTGGGCTGGTGATCACAGTGGGGTTGGATCAAAACGTGGTGGATTCTCACTCAGTGCCACATCCAGTGTCATCTTAAACACCTCTAGGGATGGAGAATCCACCCCCTCTCTGGGCAGCCCATTCCAAAGCCTGAGCACTCTCCCTGTAAAGAATTTCCTTCTGATATCCAACCTAACCCTCCCCGGGCAGAGACTGAGCTGTGTTTGCTTGTCTGGGAGAAGAGACCAACCCCACCACCCGGGTACAACCTCCCTTCAGGGAGTTGTAGAGAGACATGGAACACCCCACAGAAACACCCAACCAGTGTCCAAACAGCAGCTCTGTCCTACAAACAGGCACCAGTGGAACCTGTGGCTGGCCCCGAGTGGGAGTGCAGGCAGGATGAGGTGTCAGTGATGCATGAGGCACACAGGGGGACAGCGAGACAGCTGTGGGCAGGGATGCAGAGACACACGAGCAGCAAGGCCTGTGGAAGCACAGAGTCCCTTACTTGAGGGGAGCTGCCAGGAGAGAAGCCTTGATTGGAGACAGGAGAGGTGGGAGACTGGTTGGCTGGGGAGCCAGCACTACTGCGGTACTGCTGGAGGGACGCCTACAGAACGACACAGAGCGAACAGTGAGGGCGGCGGCGCCAGCACAGCCCTCGGCAACGTGCGGCTGGGGGAGCAGCCCCCTGGCTGGGCAGGAAGGCAGGACCCCAGAGCTCAGGGTGGGTCTGAGCACTGGGCAAGAGCAGCGAGGGAGGATTTCCTCCTTGTTCCTCCTTGCTCTCAGTTATGCTCAATTAAAACAATAATAATAATAAAAAAAAATCAGCTAAGGATTTAGGGCAAGGAAGTGTTGAGAGCTGGGAATAATTCAAGAAGACTGTCATTTATTCTTCAGTGCAACTGCCACAGCTGTGTTTACACTGCTCTGCCCCAACCCTGGGTGTGTGGTGAGGATTGAGGAGCTGGGGACAAACCTGTGTGCCAGCCCTGGGTGTGACCCTGTGGGGTGGGAGCCCCCCCAAGCCCCCCTGCACCCCAGCAGGGGAACAGGCCTGGCTGGGGGTTCCCACTGTGCTTTGCAGCTTTATAGTCACTGATTTTACATCATTCTCTGGTGTCTTGAGAACACATTTTCAAAGATTTACCTTTTTTCCCATCACTTAGAAGTCTGGCTTTGAACAAATTAATAATATTAATGGCACTTAAATAATGTTGTACTCATTGGCACAGCCCTTCTCATTCTGCTTCCTTAGAAATTACAGATGATTGAGGAAAACCTGCAATCCAGAGAATTTAATCAGCAGTTTTGCAGTGTGGGAAAACACTGCACTGCCAATGGGTTTGACACCAAACTGTGTAAATGTCTAGAAAACCTCTTTCTGCTCTGCAGTGCCACTCACACACTGCAAGCAGCCACCCAAACTGCAGAGCAACTGCAATTCTGCTCTACAAAAGCTGTGTAGAAGTTGCCAGTGAGGCTGTGACAGTTCAGCTTTTTGATAAACTACCTTGAAATTTGTTTGTTTAGGAGTTACTTCAGTTGCTTTAAGAGATAAGCACAGCACCCTAAAGGGTACAGTCATAAAGAGGTTTAGGATGAGGAAAGCAACACAGAAAGCAAAGGATGAGATCAGAATTGTCTGTGCTGGCACTACATGAGGATTAGAATCAGAACACTGGGACATATTTGGAGTGGGGTGGAATCCTTTCCAGGGCTGGACTGTCCTTCCCCTTCCCCTTCCAGTCCTGAAAGAGAAGCAGCTGCTCTCAAGGAGAATTTATCAGCACAAACTGCTAAAAACTTCACCCACAAAGGAAACCCACAACAAACAAAGGTTTCTTTTCCTTCCCAAACCAATCCCTGTCACTGCAGCACTGCCAGGACACCACAGGTTGGCCAACCAGGACCCTCCATGGGGCAGGAGGAGCTGGAGGAGCTGGGACACCCCTCCCTCCTCCGCTCCCTGAGACCCTGATCCTGCTCTGCACCCCGGATTTTCAGCTGCTGAGACAGAACATTTCATAAAGACCACGTTAAAATGAGCAAGAAAAGGGATCTGCCCATAAACCCTCACTCTGTGTCTTCTGGGCACTGAGGGCAGCCACAAATCCCAGTTTGGAAGCTAACTCTAAAATTCCTTAAAATAAAAGGGTTCTAAATGGAGAGAGTGTAGAAAATACCCAGTTCTCAGTAACTCTTGGAAAATGCATTTTCCAAAGGTTATTTTGATTGGAAAAGGCTTGTTGGCAGGTTTTTTTCTCCAGGCTCTGTGAGCCCCCCTGGTCTGTGTCACAATGTGTTGGGTGAACATTGAACACCCTGAGAATCCCACAAAGCAACAGCCCAGCAAGGTAGGAGATAAATGCTGATGTATTTGCACTGGTCTAACCCAGCCTGGAGGTGTGAGGGACAAAATTTGATGTAAATATGGGCACCCTGAGAGCACGGGAACCCCCAGTTTTCCTCTAGAAACCCCTTCAGCGTGGATTCAACCAAACCCACTCCAAGTTTGGTTCGAGCTCTGCCTGAAACGATGGTTGTCAGAGGATGAGGACAATCTGAGCTGCCCAGGCTGATCCCTGAGGCTGCACTGCCCAATTCCAGGCTCCCCCAAGCAGAGCTGCTGCCACACTTACCGAGTTGATGTCTATCCCCATGGAGGGCTGGCTCTGGCTCCCGGGAGGCGACTGAGGGATGGTGGAAGGTACCGTGACGGACAGAGGGGGCAGCTGAGGGCCTCGCTGCAGCAGGGGTGGGTTCTGGGGCAGGGAGCTGGCCACGGGGGCCTGCTGCTGCTGCTGGGAACTGGTCTGGGTGAAGAAGGGGTATGGGGGAAGCTGCTGCTCCAGGGATAATGCATCCATAGCCACGGCCTGGGAGAGAAGGAGCAGAGTCAGCCACGCCGGCAGCGAACGCCCCTTCAAAGCACATCAACTTTCACAGTGAGAGAAGCAAATCAGCCTCATTTGCACTTGAGAAGTGGGACTTTTGAAGGTTTAGAAACAGGCAAGAACCTGGTCCAAGGCAAGGTGTCCCTGACAATGGCAGGGGGTGAAACCCGATGAGCTTTAAGGTCCCTTCCAACCCAAACCATCCCATGATTCTGGAATTCTACAGCTCCAAAGACTCAGCATCACCTCCAGTGTACAGTAATGAAATATTTAAAAGCCCAGTTTGAACCTTGAGCTCACAAATCACTAACCTGGGCAGCCACAGAGTCACCCAAGATCAATTTAAAAAGTTGAGATTCTCTCAGGAGTTAGAGAAACGTCTCCCAAGTTTCACAACCTACTTTGGGACACCAACGTTACAGAATCCCAGGATGGTTTGGGTGGGAAGGGCCCTCAAAGCCCACCCAGTGCCACCCTGACATGAGCAGGGACACCTCCCACTGCCCCAGGGGGCTCCAGCCTGGCCTTGGACACTCCCAGGGATGGGGCAGCCACAGCTGCTCTGGGAATTCCACTCCAGGGCCTTCCCACCCTCCCACCCAGCCAGGAATTTTCCCCCAATATCCCACCTAACCCCCCCTCCATCAGTCTGAGCCTCTGCAAGAGCAGAACAACGAAAATCTGTGACTGAAACAAGTGGAACCGTCCCCTGAGGTCCTACCTGAGTGATTGGTGACAGGGGGGACAGCGTGGGGGACATCTGCTGGGACTGTGGCCGTCTGGAGTCCGTGCCCAGGGACAGGGGGCTCACGGTGGGCTGGCGGTGCTGCTGGGAAGGGGCCGGAGACGTCGTCATTCCTGCCGGGAACGGGCACACCGGATCAGATGGGGGCACAGCCCAGCCCAGTGACACTGTGCCAACAGTGACACTGTGCCAGAGGGTACCAGAGGGAATCACCTGGACAGCAACAGCTCAGTGACACTGTACCACAGGGAATCACCTTGATAACAGTCCAGTGACGCTGTGCCAGAGGGAATCACCTCAACAACAACAGTTCAGTGACACTCAGACCAAAGGGAATCACCTCAACAATGAATAACAAACTGCCTAAGGGGTCAACCCCTCCATACACCACCCCAGCCCAGCAGCCTGGAGCTTGTCAGGAGATTTGTAATTAATTTGGCCAGGCTGGAGAGCATCAGGAAGAGAGGAAGCTGCCCGTGGTCTGTCCTGGACAGGGCCCAGGCCCAGGTGTGTGCACAGATGACCTGGAGCTGGCAGAGGCTCGGCAGGGATGGCCCTCACACACCTGCACACCCCGAGCCCAGGAGGAGCAGGGTCTGCTCTGTTTGCACAGGCTCACACTCTGGCAGGAAGAGAACAGATCCTGCAGCCTCACTAATCCGAGGGCACTTAAGGTATTATAAAAGCAAACACATCTTTAATGGAAAAAGCAGAAGAAAAACTGGTTGTGCAGGAACAGCTCCATTTTTAATGGCACAGTGCAGGAAATATCCATCACACTCCCAAGAGCCACAACTCACAGGGGGTAAGGATAAACACCTCAAATATGGTAATTTTGTTCAAATCAAGACAAAAATCTGGGAGTTTAGAAACCCCCCTTATTTTCTGCCTCATCTCAGAGCAACCCTGGGAAGCGATTCCAGACAGTGGAGCGGGTGAGCTGCTCCCCTGGAGCTGCCAGGAAGGAGCATCCAGGGAGCCCGAGAGCTCCCAGCTCCTGGCAGAGGCTCAGGGTTCCAGGCAGGCTGCCAGGGAGCCAGGAAGCCCAGGCTGCCAAGGGGCCAGCAGGCAGAGTGGCTGCAGCTCTGCAGGTCCTGGCGGTGTGTGCAGGAGCAGCTCAGTGTCCCAGAGCCCGTGTGTGACCCCACACCTCCTGCACCACCAGGGGCAGTTCTGTGCAGCCTGGGGAGGGTTTGCTGCCCCAGCCTCTGCCAGGACTGCCCAGGACGTGCCTGTGCAGGGCATGGGGTGGGTGCAGAAGGCCCCACTGAGGTTTTTCTGCCAAACAGCAGCAAGGGAAGTTTGGGGCAATGGGTGTGAAAAGCCCCGAGCACTGACTGTGGCAGTGACTGAACTGTGGGATGATCTCCAGGAGGAGTACCAATGAGTGTATCTTTAATTTGTTGTGTTTTTGATGGAGCAGGAAATGTTTTCAAAGCCATTACAGGCTTAGCAGTTTGGTTTTACACCATTTACTCTGCTAAATATGGGTACATGAAAATGAGTGACCCAGCCTGGCCTAATTCCTGACTTCCATTTGAGTGACAGCCCATCCCTGAAACAGCCACTTCTGAGACCAAAACTTGTCCAAGGATGCTGAAATCCACTCTGTCCTCAAATGGTTAAATCCTCTCCTTGCTTCATCCTCCAACTTACCTGCTCAGTCATTAACCTGATTGCAGTAATTTCCTTTTCCCAGAATAGGAGAGCATTGTCAAGTGGGAAAGGGAATCCTGCCCAGCTCAGGAAATCAACTTCAATTTTTGGACACAATTTTTGGCCTCAGTTCTATTCTAGGAATCAACAGACTGCAACTGCCACCAACAATAAAATAACTCAACCCTCTTCACAATCGTTGGAGTCTAAACCAGTGAAATTGTTTATAAAATACCAATAATAAACTGGTGTTTAGGCTGTTTGCCTGCAAAGGTAACAACTCCTGGAATGATCATCACTGTGAATATTCCAAATTGCCAGCATGGCAAATTACATTTGTTTGTGGGTCTTAAAAATCAAATTATCCACCTTGCCAAAGTCCAACAACCCCAACAAACACAACTCGGGGTCAGCTGGTGTGATTTCCCAGAGCCCTGAATATTCAGGATGCCTTCAGAGCTCAAGCAGCACACCCTGGAAAGGCTCCACCTTGTTCCTGATGGCTCAAAGGAGAAGGTTTGCTTCAGATGAAGCCAACAATGTTCTCTCTCCAAGAGAATCCTCACACAAAAAATGCCATTTTAAAGGAAGGAAAACAAAAGGGCTGCTGAAGGTGTTGCCACAACACTGTGGGGGTTCAATACAATGAATCATAACAGAGGGACTCACGTAGTCTTATATCAAAATAAGTTATAAATCCTACCAAAAAACAGGCAAAAACCCAAACAAAAACCCCAAACAAAATAAGGAAAACCAAAACCAAACGAACAACCCCCAAGACATAACAAAACAAACAGATCCCAACCAAACAAAAAAGGAAGCACCACCAAAAGCCCACACACAAACAAGAAGAAATCAACAGCTCAGAACAACCCCAGGAAGCAGATTTGGGAACCAAGAATGTGAGAGAAATGCCCTGTGACCAAACACGCCTTTGTCACCCTTCTTGTCCACATCACACCCGCTTACAAGGGGAAGTCAATGGAGCCTGAAGTGCACAGAAACAACAGCAATGCTGTGACTTCAGCCAGAAGCTGCGGTGCCAAGAGGGGCCGTGAGCTCACCCTGACTGGCAGTGCTGATGCCCAGGTGGGTCAGGTTGGCAGCGAGGTTGCCGGTGCTGTTGGAGCTGCTCAGGGCTGGGAATGTGGATTCCTCGGGGTCCAGGGGCGTGGGCAGAGGGGAGGGGAAGTGGATGTTGGTCAGGTCTGGCAGGGAGCCCCCCGTGTTGTGCGTGGCAGGGATCAGGGCTGTAGTGTTCTCCTGGTCAGCTGATGGGAAGATGCTACAGCAGGGAGAAAACCAACAAAAAACCATCTCAATTGAAATTTCAGCCTGGGCAGAGCTGCATAAAATGGTGTTTTAAAAGTGCAAAACTCGATATTGTGTTTTGATCAGCAGCTCCCAAAGGTTCTTGCCCATTTTAAGGGCTTTCCAAGAAATGCAAAGCAAGAGGATGTTCCTTTCCTAAAAGAGCTCAGGGCTCTTAAAAATAATTGCTCAAAACTTACTTGATTCCTGGAACTTCACATGATTTAGGTCTTGATGACCCAGTCTAAAATAGAAGGAAGAGAGTTTTAGAGGCAAAGATACTGACAGAAATTCATGTTCAGGATACACTTTAATTAGGAAGTTCAATACAGTTCTATAGAAGTTACTTGCACAGGGGCTTTGTGAAGCTCTTAGAAGGTACTTATCACTTTTTTTGCTTTATTGGTCCAACAAATCTCAAATTTAAAGATTTTCTGATAAAATCAAGCCTGTGCCTGCACACACATAATTTCTTCCTGGCCTGATGTTTGTGATTTGCTTCTAACCACAACGTTTAATCTCCAATCTCTTCAAGCAGTTTGTTATGCAGACAATATTTAAAGCATTCATTTCCCTCAGCATGTTTAGCAAATGAAATCTCTGCACTCCCAAGTGTGCAATTCCCACCTTTTTAGTGTCCCAGCCCTGCTTAGAGAGGGCCTTGTCTGGCTCTGAGGTGCTCTCCTCCATCCCAGGGACAGTCAGCAGCAAAACTGGAAAAAGGAGAACAACAGGAGTCACATAATTCATCCTCAGGAACATTAAGCTTCTCAGTAAGACATTTTCAGATTGGAAGTTTAACCATTTGTAAAATCTTCAGTTTAAAATTATCAGTGAGCTTGAAAGTCTCACTCCAGAAAAAAACAGACACCAGAAAGCAGGAGAGACTAAAATTGTATTTAATTCACTAATTAACCAATGAGACATTATCAGTTAAAAATAACCCATCCAAATAATACTCAGAAACTTCTGGCCTCTGATTGAGTCTGCTAAGACTGAAGATCCAAATGGCTCTAAAGGGATTCCATGGGATTAAATGGATTTGGGTCTGGGCTCCCTGCACATTGTGCACAATGATTTCCCTCTGGAACATCCAACGGGCAGCCAAGGGGACAGTTCCAGTGGGGAAAATCCAACCCATCTCCCCTGGGATACACAAACACCACAAAGCTGCTCCTGCTCCACATTCCAAGGCCATCTCTTTGTCCACACAATCAACTGAGAGGAGACAAAAACCACCAGAAGCTGAGAGAGATGAACCAACAAACACTTCACACTGATGGCTCCAAATCCCCATTTATGGAATCCTGTCCAGGTGGCCACTTCCCCACGTTTTCCAGCTCCAGGAGCACCTGGAAGAGCTGCAGTGCAGAGTGCTGTGCTGGGCACTCCCCCAAGGATTGAACTTCCCTGCACAGACTCCGGAGCCTTTCAGACTCCTGGAATGGTTAAGGCTGGAGAAGACCTTTGGGATGCCCAGTTCCTGCTGGGCTGAGCAGGCAGGAGGCCCAGCAGAGGGCACCAGAACTGTGGGAAATGTTACCGGGGCTGGCTGGAAGTGCTGCCTCTGAGGGGATGTTCCCTGGGGATCCCAAGCCCATAAATACAAACGGGATGAAGTCTTGCTCCTTCCTCCCAGTATCGCAGCCCTGACTGGACTGGGAGTTGCTACAAACCTCTGGCAGCACTCAGAGCACTCAACACCAGAGTCCCACCAGCCCAAATTACTCCTCCCCAGGGCAGGGCCTCAGAACAACACAATTTGGGGCTCAGGAAAATGTTCTCTCTCAGTTTTGTACCGTTTTTGATGGATTTCAGCACCCAGTAAATCTGATCCTGCACTCCCATTTCTGTGTCTGGATCCAGGAGGCATCAGACCTGTATTTTACAAGCAGGTGAAGCCCAACCCACCTGCAGACCATGGGAAGGGCAGTGCTTGAAATGTTAAGAAATATTTGCACTCATTTTTTTCTCTGTTTACCTCTTTTCTGCTGCATGTCCTGTGACCCTCCAGAAAAGGATTCCTGCTGAGCTGGAGTCATGGTGCTCTGGTGCAAGGCAGAATCAGAATTTGTCCTGACAGAAAGCAAAACCCACAATATTTTTATTGTCAGCTTCTCTAAATAAAAGAATTTTAATCTCAGATCGGTGCAACCAACGCAGTAAAACCTGAACACTCCACATTAAAACCCAAAAGTCAATATATGGCACATACCAGGCACAGTTTCCTTGTGGAACAATCAATTTACAGGACAAATTAGTTCAAGTTTGAAGGGCCATTGTTTCAATAATGGGATTGAGAGGAATACAGGATAATTTGGATTGCCCTCTTAGAAAAGAATTTTGTTTGCTTTGCTAAGACTAGATGTGATCAAATAATGCCCCTTTGGAGCTGAAAGCTGTTCACACACACTTTGGTTATGGCAGTGTTTGATAAACAAGTATCCCTGTTGGGAGAGAGGGAGGGAAAGTGCTGGCTCAGGATGCAGGGACACTGGAGATGGGAATCTCCATGGCCAACACACCCCATCTCATGGTGCCCATCCCTCCTTTGGGCTGCAGAGCAACGAGACACAGCTCAGCAAAGTGGGGCTATGCCTTGGATTAACTGGCAGGATTTACCTTGGCAAAGATCCCACTTGCTGACACACCGTGATTTTAGAGCGACCCATCCAAAAGAATGGGCATAACAGAAGGAAAGCTCCTGAATTCAAAGGCATAACAATTCCCCCCATGGCCCAGTGCTGTGGGGAATGGTGAAGGTGTTTTTGCAGCTGGGAGGGTGGCAGGGACAGAGGACAGTGCAGACACACAGGGGGTGGCACCAACCTTCTCCAGCTCGTGTCCGACGGCGGCGACAGGTAGACGGTTCCGTAGGGACAGCTGTCCACGTGGGCACAGTCAAGGGACACAACGCCACTGCCACTGAGGCAGGGGCCTGCTGGAAAGCTTTTCCTAAGAGTATCTCCCATTACCCTCTCAGGGGCACCAAGCTCACAGGAGAAAAGCAAACAGACACCCTGTGGGGGACTTTAAAAGGACACTCAAAGCAAAATCTGGAGGGTTGGGATACTTGAGCAACAAAGACAACCATCCTCCTGTCCTGCAGATCTTTTAACTCCCTGGGCAGCCACCAGCCCTGCACTCCCCATCCCACAGCCCCTTCAGCCCCATCAAGCCAATCTGATGGTGGCACATTTTAAGCCAGTCAAAAATAATCAGCTAATTGATGCTCACAAATGGCAGGAAGAAACACGGCTTGGCAAATGCCAAATGGATGAATCAACCTGCAGTAAAATGCACAACAAACTGCAGGGAATTATCCTAGAGTGGATTTCCTCAGTTCTGAAGGGAAACCCTGTTTCCCCAACAGCCTTGACTTTTCCCAGTATCATGGAAAGGTTAGGGTTGGAAGCAGATGATCCATGTTGCTGTCACACAGAGCTGGTAACTTGCTGAGGGTGCACTCGGTCCCACTGCCCATGTCACCACCAAGGACATTGAACAGCCCTGAGGATGCCACTCACTGCTGGTCCCCACTGAGCCACCGACTGCAACTCCTGGAGTGCAGCCAATCCAGCCAATTCCTCAGCCAGAGTGCTCCATCCATCAAATCCACATCTCTCCAGCTCACAGACAGGGATATCCCGTGGGACAGTGCCCAAGTCATCAGTAACTCCATCCTAGGAGGCCACTGAACTCATGGGGCAGGATCTGCCCACAGGGAAGCCCTGCTGGGTGACACCAACCCAGCAAAGATGCCAATCCCTCTCAGCATCACAGGCAGTGCTATCCCCACTCAGAGCTGAGGAAACGGGGCAAGGCAAATGCTTCCTTTACAGGGACTCACAGCCCAGGAGTGGAGACACAGGGACATGAGCAGAGGTGGGAAGCAACCAGCCCAGGTGAGGAGGGGAGGAAGGAGGAGCTGTGAGCCCCGAGGCAGTGCAGCTGGTGAAAGCCCTGCCCCAAAGGATATCTGCCTTCCATGCTTGTCCACGGAGAGCGGCCGGCGGTGCGGCGAGCCCAGGCGGTTCCTGTCCCGGTACACTCTGTCCACCAGCCCGTGGTGCCGGGTCGTCCTGCTCGTGTCCAACCCCGACGACTGGAAAGGAGTCTGAGGGAGACACAGCAAGTCAGGACCAGGCAATCCCACCCACAACTTGCCCAGAACCTCCTCGGGGTGTGTGCAGGGCTGTGATGCTCTAAGGACTCACACTGGTGTAAGATGTGGGCACGTGTAACCACCTCAATCTTTCCTGCACCGTTTTCTCCGCAGCCTCGGGAAGCAGAGGCCAAGGCTGCCTCTGCCAGAGGGGCCCAGCAGTGCCCTCTGCGGCCCTACAGGGCGGGTGTGAGCGTGGCAGGGAGCTGCCAGCCGTGCCCACGTGCCCTGGGTGCAGCATGCAGGATGCATCCCGAGGGAACATGCCGACAACCAGAGCTGCGGCCCCAGAGCTGCGGCCCCGCGGGAGGGAGATGCGGGAGGGGACGCGCGGCGGGGCCAGCGCCCGGAGCCTTCTCGCAGGGCCTCCTCTCACCCCTCCCTTCAGAACTGTTCTAAGGGGACACTGAGAGAATGACAAGAAAAAGAAAAGCAGTTTCCTTCCTCCTCTGTCTAGAAAAAGTTACGGCCGCTGATGTTTTCGGGGTGACTCGCAGCTCCCTCCTGGTGGGAGGGTCCCACCTGGACTCTTATCAGCGCCGAGATCCTCAGCGGACACTTGGCAGCAAAACATTTCAGAGGATGAGGATGGCAGAGAAAGGACAGGGAAGATGAATTCCCAGGCTAAACTGGGAAACTCCCACATTTCCCCAAGCCCTTCCCAGTGCATACCTGGGGGGGACAAAGGAAGTACCGAAGGGTCAATCTCCACTCTACTCCACCAGCAATTTATGGGTCTCTGGGGGAAAGAACCTCCCCAGTTTTCCTCTCCTTGCCAATGTGAACAGCTTTGCCGAGTCCCTCAACACCATCTGTTTGGAAATCCAAAATTTCCTCCTCCATTCAGGTGCTGCACGTGGCAAATGCACTGTCCTGTCTGCCAAGCCATGAAACCATCTGGCTCCCACATTCAGCCTTTTCTGTTTTTCTTTCTCCAAGTGTCAGCCTTGGCTGTTGAAATGATTCTTTCGAAAAAGCTTTGCATTTATTTTTAAAAGCTTTGTTTGTAATAACTTCTTAACGAGTCTTTCTACTATTTTAAACTCTTTTCTGTTCAGCAAATCCTGGTCTCCTCGCCCTCTCTGCACACACAGCCTGTGTTAATACAAATGGATGCAGAGTGCTTGGGGTGTTTATTTTTTCATTTCAAGGCCAACACTTTATATCCAGCAGAATATTTAAGCCAACGTGGGGCTAAAAAGGAGCACAGAGATCAGGGGGTTTTGCTTCACTTTCTCAAAGCAAGACTGGGAAGTCTCAAAGAGAATCTCAATTTTAAGTAACTTAAAGTAAAACACGGAGGTTGCAAACACCCAACAACAATCTAGTTCTGACTCCACACAGAACTGGGAATATTCATAATTCCAACCCAACAGAAGGTCTCCAACTCCTGCCTGCACTGTTGTCACAGCCATGCAAGCCCAAAAGGCAGCAGAATTTGCAAATATGTGCTTGGAAGGTCAACAGGAACAGCAATTTCCTTGTCAGTGGTATTGCTAAAAAAGGAGCAGCCAGCCCAAAGCACAGGGAATGCAGAGCTCACCTGGAATTCAAAAGGAAGCCAGTGCAGGGGACACAAAAAGTTGAATGCAAAAATAGTTATATTTTATGTTTTGCCTTTGTTTGGTGCAACCAAAGCTCTGACTGAAGTGCAGCAATAAACATGGAGCACGGCCCAGCTACAGCTGACAGAGTGAGGAATTTGGGGCAATGGTGCTCTCTGGCTTTCCAGGAACAAGCATCCCAAGTGAATCCCTGGCTCAGGAAACAGAAAACACTTCTGGATGTCACCTCCAACAGGTCTGGCTTCTCTCAGCAACCTTCCCACAAAACCTCCTCTGGGCCAAGCCCCAGGACAATGCAACTCAATTAAAATCCCCACTCCTGATAAAAAAGGGGATTTAAAAGAAAAACAACAGATTTGAGCATGGACTTTTTTTGAGGAAAATGAAGAAGTGTTTCCCTTCCCTGATAAGCATTAAAGGATTTGAGACCAGACCCAAAACCCCACAAACTATTAAAAAAGCAGCTAAATACAGACAGGAAGGAAAAAGCTCCGAGCTCTACAACAGTGTCCTTTTAAGATTTATCAAGGCTTCAGGAATAAACCCAAGCAAGGGGGATGAGGGGGAAAGGGAGGAGTGGGACCTGTGCCAGCTCATTTTTCAGTGCCTCCTGGTGCCAAGCAGGATTTGGGAACTCATTCCCCACGGAGCTCAACATGCACATGCTCAGAGGCTGCTGAAACCACAGGCCAAGGCAGCGCCCGACACCCACTGTCTGCACCGAGTGCCCGGGACCCACAGGGACCCACGTGGCAGCAAGTCCAGGGAGTCTGACAGGAATTCCTGTGCACATTCCAAAGGGGGATGCACGGCAAAACCTGTGTGGAGTGCCAGGGCAGCCCCCCTGAGGAGCTGGAGGTGGGCATAGCAGAGCAGGTGGGGCTGTGCTGAAATACGTATCCACCTGGGCAAACGGGACCAGTCCCAAATACGTATTTGCACAAACCTAAATACTTGTTTACCAAAGAGACAGGAACTGCTCCAAAGGGTTCTGCCACAGCTCCGTTGTGCTGCAAATCAAAGAACCAACATGCTCAGACACCGATGCCCACACACCGATGCCCACACCAATGCCCAGACACTGGGATGCCCAGACACCAATGCCCAGACACCAGTGCCCAGACACCAATGCCCAGACACCGATGCCCACACACCGATGCCCACACACCGATGCCCACACACCGATGCCCACACACCGATGCCCACACACCGATGCCCACACAGCGATGCCCTCGGCACACACAGCCACACCGGCCCTGCCCCGGTGGCACCACACCATCCCATGGGAAAAGCCTGGAAAGAATTGCCTCCTGACACAGACACATGGGGCTGTTTTGGTGCTTCTCACCATTTGTTGGCTGTAACAAGAATAGTTTGGGGGTTGTGTGTGTGTGTGTGTGTGTCTGTCTGTGTGTGTGTGTGTGTGTGTGTCTGTCTGTGGGTGTGTG
>JAWWLY010000079.1:1419706-1429750 GCA_035041215.1 Gymnopithys bicolor | reverse complement strand
TGTCTGTGTGTCTGTCTGTGTGTGTGTGTGTGTCTGTCTGTGTGTGTGTGTGTGTCTGTCTGTGTGTGTCTGTGTGTGTGTGTGTCTGTCTGTGTGTGTGTGTGTGTCTGTCTGTGTGTGTCTGTGTGTCTGTCTGTGTGTGTGTGTGTGTCTGTCTGTGTGTGTGTGTCTGTCTGTGTGTGCCTGTGAGTGTCTGTGTGTGTGTGTGTGTATGAGTGTGTGAGTGTGTGTGTGTGTAAAACACACAAACCCCTGGAGTTTAGGGATGGTTTGTTCCTGTATCCTCCTCTGGTCACCCATAAATTGGGAATATTCACTTCCAAGCATTCTGTTGGCTACAGGAGTACAACAGGCTACGCAATAACCCCAGGCATGGCCACCCAGCACAGCAACCCTGAAATGCTATTGCTTAAAAGGAACAGGAACTCTGAACTTCCTTAACAAGAAGCTAAAATGTTGGAGAGACCAGATGTGGTGGAGCAACACTGAGGACTCCAATCCACTCCCAGCCTCTGCTCTGTATTCCCTAAAGGATGAAGATACTTTTGCTTCTCCTCTTGCACGAGGTTCAAGCTTTTAACCTGCCCAAACTCAGCTGTCTCCACCTATTTCAACAGGCACTTAGAGGAGCTCAGCAACAGTTTCTCCATGTTTACTAACCAGTCCTCATCAGAAAACCACCAACTGCAAAATTTCCTTCTTGCCCCATCCTTGGGAGACAAATGCAACTGCTACTGCTCAAAACAGGAAAACTGATGCAGGAATGTTCATTATTTACAGCACCCTAAATCAACCAGCGGCAGAAATCAGAGCCCTCAAAGGCCCCATCCCCTGACCCTACCCATGTACAACACCTTCTGCCCAAACATGCTTCAAACAGCAAAGCATTCACCTCAAATGCTGATTTTCTGTTGATGGTGAATCACCTCTGGAGTCACAGCCAGGACATCCCTGTGTTTCCTTCTCATCCAGCCCAAAAATGTGACTCTTCTGGTACCACTTTGTGTCCCATTCCCTTTCCTCTCTCCCAGAATTATTCCCACAGAACACACACACCTGCCCCAACAGTTTCCACAACACCTTCACCTGCTTCCCTTTTGCTCTGGATTTGCAGTATCTTCACAGGTTTCATCAGGAATTTGGTACTGCACAGAACACCCCCACCCCACCCCATGAACATTCCCTGACAAAGGAAGGCACCACCCTGAGTATTCCTGAGCCAAACCCCACACAACCAGGGGCAGAACCAACACTTAACACAAGATGTGCAAGACAGAAACAGCTGCACATCCCAACCCCACTCCAGAGGAGCAGAACTCTTTAAACCAGGACTGCAGACACCAAGACCCAGGCATGGAATCACTCCCCAGACCCAGAGAAACCCCTCTGGACTCACCTGGAAGGGGAGATCCATGGCACTGTTCCCAATCTGGTTCACATTTGGCAGAGACCCCCCATAGTACTGGCCACGGCTCTGTCCCAGTTGCAAATATTGAGTTTTCTGCAGCTGTAGCTGAAAGAAAAGGAGGAGGAAAAGACTTTGAGCTGTTTTAGCTAACACGACCTGACACCACTGGGAACGGAAACCACCCATAAACAGCAGCAACCCAAGTGTGAATCCCAGGGAATGGCAACCTCCTCCACACTGCTCTGCCTTCCTGCACCAGGAAAGGCCCTGGGGAAAGGGCAGAGACTCGTTGGCAAAGGAAAGGCAGAGGCTTGCAAAGAAAATCCCATCAACCAAAGGAAAAACAAACCACTGGGAATTCCTTACTGGACAGAAAACCATGAAAGTGAAGGTGATGGGCTGCAAAGTTTCACAGAATCACAGGTACCCAGTCCTGAAAGACACCTCTCCACTGAAACAGTCCAGGGAACTTGCCCAGAGCTGGGAGCACTTCAGGTTTGCAAAAATGTGCAAGAGAGAAACTCCTTTTCTACTCACACACCAACTTACTGTCACTGTCACCTCTTTCAGAAGACTAGACTGGCTAAAATCTCATTAGTGAAATCTATAATCTTGATTAATCTTTTCCCCCCTCAATTCTTTTAGTCCAGCAGCACCAATATTTAAACTAATTCCTCACTGAATTCCCTGCTGCTGACAGGACAGAGAGGGACCAGCCTGCTTCCATCAGCCCAGCACTCAGAATGGGTTGGGTTGGGTTGGAAGGACCTTAAAGGGCAAGGAGTTCCAACCCCCTGCCCTGGGCAAGGACCCCTCCCACTGTCCCAGGTGGCTCCAGCCTGGCCTGGGACACTCCCAGGGCTGGGGCAGCCACAGCTGCTCTGCCCAACCTGTGCCAGGGCCTGCCCACCCTCCCAGGGAGGAATATTCTATTAAAGTAGTCCCCAAATAGAGGGGGAGAATCCAGGATCACCCTGAGGACAACAGTTAAACTGTCCCTGGAAAACTCCAACACCTTTTATTCACAGAGCTGTCCCTGGGAGCCACCAAGGTGGAGCTCCACAGACAGTTCAAGCCTTGGCTTCAGCTGAGGGGCCAAACTGACCTCCAGCTCACGAGAGGCCTCGTGCAGATGGATCCTCTCCACACACCAACAGACATCCCAAGCCATCATGTCAGACCTTTGACCAGGAGCCCTCAAAAGCCTCAACTACTCAGGCAACACACCAGTCACTAAGTGGCTGATGGGTTTTTCCTTCTCAAAGGGGCAGATAATCCCCAGCCCCAAATCCTACCAAATATTCCAGAAATATTCCCATCTCACGAGCAGGAAAGGCCCCTCTTGCTTTTCTCGTGCCATTTTTGCCACGCAAATCCAACCCAGCAAGACATGAAATTAGAGAAACACTGTGCTGGTATCACTTCATGAGTCACAGCCCCTCCAGCTCGGAGCTGCACAGCACAAAAAGCACAATATCAGAACTAGCTGTGCTTTTTCCCTGGCCCCTACATATGTTTTTGTTGTTAAAAAAATGCTTGTTTGGGAGCTGGGCCAAACATTGAAGTAACTATTTCAACAGGTGTTGGTTTCCTTTAAGGAACCTACTGGAGGCACAGGGGAGGAGGGGGGTTGATGTTTTTCTGGTATTTTGGCTTTCCTCAGCCCATACCCACCTCAAAGCAGCCCAGCACAGGCAGGTCACGACCATTTGTCTTTCTGCTGCACCTCCCCATGGCAATGAGGCAGCACCAGAGATGCAGAGCTGGAAGGAGCCCGTGAAGTGGCTCTGCTGTGCCATTAATTTTAGCAACGCTCCCTTCCATAAACACTGGGGGTTGTGTGCCAGACCCAGAGCAGGGCCTGCTGCTCATTGCTCTCATCCATCCTGACACCAGGCTGGCCCTGGGGCTGCTCCCCTGCTCAGCCTCTGCCTCCAGGAGCCCCCAGCCCGCAGCGTTTATGGGGGCCCATCAACAGCTGCCACTTGCAATCTGGGAAGATCAAGGCCTGAGCAGCTCAAACCTCCGGCTTTGGAGCTGGGGAAAAGCATTTTGAACTGTTCTGACCTCCCTGGCCCTCCAACGGGGAATCTGCAGGAAACTCAGGCTGTGTTTGAGTTTCTCACCGAGGGGAAGAGCTGCAGATTTCACTGTGGTGCTTTGAGGAGCCTCAGGAGGCCCCGCGGTGAGTGAAGGGACCTGTGCACAGAGCAAAGCAGCACCGAAAATCGCAGAGTCCGGCAATGGGGTGGGTTGGGAGGACCTCAGAGCCCACCCAGTGCCACCCCTGCCACGGGCAGGGACCCCCCCACTGTGCCAGGTTGGTCCCTCCTGGCCTTGGGCACCCCCAGGGCTGGGGCAGCCACAGCTGCTCTGCCTCCCACCCCACAAAACCAGACACTGTGACAAACATGATCCTCCGTTTTCCTCTCCAGCCACCCTGGGAGGGGGATCCACCCACTGCACAGCTGGGGCTGGGGATTAGGCCTTAAGAGGGGCTTGATTTGCAAAGAAAACAACCACAAGAAGCCTTTTCTTAATAGAAAAATTCAGATTACTCTCCAAATGTTAACAAGCCTCATGACAACTCCACCATTATCTCCTGGGCTTGGATTCAATTAGAGCAGCTTGGACTCTGGGTGAATTCAGACAGTGGAGGGAGATAAGGAATTACTTTGTGTTCTCCACATTTATTAATTTCTCCAACCACGAGAACTCGGCGACTCCACATTACAGCCTTTCCATTTCTCTACTATGTGGCCAAGAAAACAGCTCCCTGACAGCTGAAAATATTGCTAAATATTCCAGTTCTTTCCCAAGAAAGCTTTTGGTAAGGAAACAGCTTTTGCTTGTTAAACCACTTTATTTCTGCTTGGCTTTCTTGTTCAGAAAAAATGTTCCCCAAACGACAGATCCAAACTGAGTCTGTAATTTTCCCTCCACCAGCATTTGTCTTACTCAAAGTCCTCATGTTTTCTTTAAAATCCAATTTAATCATTAAGAATCAAATACTTTATGTGAACATTTATGTAACTGCCTCGATTTTTCCCTTTGGGTTAACATTTGCTGGACACACAGATGTGTTTGTAGGGTGAGATTCAAGTTATACAATTAAAAACATAATACAGAAACACATCCCTGAATGCAAATCCAGTTTTCCTACAGACTTTCTACGTGTCCAAAACACGCAGATGGGAACCAAAGGAATTATTTATTACACCTTCAACGCTTCAACTTGGAGAAGTTCTTCACAAAACCATTCTGGGCCAATCACGAACTTGTGGACAGACCTGAGGTGGAGGGTTGGGCGGTTCTGGCCACAGGGTAAGTCCATCAACTCCACCAGCAAGGTCTGTTTTAACGCTGGTTTGTACATGAAAACTGGATCCCATAATCACAATGACAGGGTGGGGTGTCCGTTTGATGGAGCCCACGATAAGTGACGACTGCAGGAAGCAGATCTCACGATAGCAGCTCCTTTTTGCTGCCTTGCACTTTCCACACCAACCTTCTCTCACAAAGCTTCACCTTTTCCCTCCCAAACCCTTTCTCTTCAGCACATGGAGCCCCATAAGCAGCATAACGAGTGCAGATTAAAATTAGAAAAGTATTATTAAAGCTTAATTGGGAATTAAGTGCTGTTTAAAGGATTAACTGCAAGTTTCAGAGGCTGCATTAAAGGTAAGTCCTGCTGCTCTAATCAGTTCAAAGCTCCCCCGGTGGACACAGGAAGGTTTTCACCTGGAGCACCCCCAGGCAGGGGCTCGCCCAGAAAGGACCACTGGGCTTGTCAGGAGTTTGTAACTGGGCTGGGACTGCTCTGAGCCTGCAGTGGGGCTGTGACAGAGCAGACACTGCCCAGCCCACGCTCTGCCTGTGCTGGGCCTCCCAGCTCGGGCCTGGGCTCCCTCCCCAGCCTGAAATTACACCCCAAGGCAAACAGACCCTCTGGACAAGGCACTCACTGCTGCAATCCCCGGGAACTGGTCCCTTCCAAGGGACATTTCTTCCCATTCACAATCCTCGTGGTGATAAGAAAAGCAAACAGAGTCTTAAAAAGAGAGAGGCCTGAACATCAACTTGATGACTGGCAGGGTTTGCATTCAGATTCAGTGGCAGTGCAGCCACCAGCTACCACTCACCTCATTAACCCCTTAACTAGCAATTAACCAAGTCCTTTAAGTTGCCAAAAGCCATCAGACAATTAACGACTCTGACCACCAAGAGTCTGGCTCCTCTCTCCCCTCAAATGAACCCTTTTCTGTTAATATCCCAAAATTCATGTTAAAATTTGAATTTTAAGCACTGGGCACTTGCTACTCAATTCCTACAATTAACATGCATTAAAATAACTGCTCTTATATTAAACCACCCTCCACGAAAACTGAATTGATTTAATTAAACAAGGAAAGACTCATAAATTAGTAAGAGAGAACCCCAGTAAGCCAAGGAAAAGAACATTTCAGTGGTGGCCACAACGCCAGTAATTGCAGCAGGTTCTCAGCCCCACATCAGCAGACTCAGACACAATCTCATTAAAGATGGGATTAAAATTAAAATAAAAATTGAGGAGGCCCAAACAAGCAGGGAACAAGTTCCACAAGCCCAGGATGCAGCTCTAGAACCCAACCCAGGGATCCCCCCCAGGACCAGCGGGTCAAACTGGGCACCCAGACCAGCAGGTTCTGCCAGTTCCGTTTGCACCTCCTGTAAAATGAGGGTAATCCCACCAGAGGGATGTTGCAAAGACTGTTCTGGAGCTCCTCACACTCCTCACCCCCTGCCCTGGGGGTTTCATCCTGCCCATCACTGCGTGGTGCTCCAGGGGCTGGAGCAATCAGGGAACATGGGGATAAAGGAAGGTGTTCCAGAGGCTCAGCACCATTTCTGTGTGTGCTGAACGGGGCGGGGTGTCCCTGGGGGAGGGGGGCACACGGTAACTGAATTCAGGATACCCACTGCTGACAGAGAGGAGGTGAGTGGGGGCTCTGCAATGCCTGACTTTTGATCTCTGTGATGCTCTTACAGCCTGACCACAGCCGGGAAGTGACACTGATGGTCGTTACAGTTTTGTCACGGCTTTGACAATTTATTGCCAATAATTAAACACTTCCATGATTTACAGTTTGCTGATGAAAACTTCCCCACACATTGTCTAACAGCTGAGTAGGTGGCTGAAGGGATGGACCTGCAATTTTAGCCTTTTATTTTCCATGTGATTAACAATTAACATTATGCAATAGCATCAGTACCAGCAGGCACCTGCAGAACTCTGAATGCAGGACTTTACCCTCAGTGCAGAAATGCCCTGAGATGGGGGAAATCACCCCCATGCTGTAAACCCACAGTGTCTTTCAGAGCACTTCATGCACCTCTGCCTGATACAGAGCAAAAGGTGCAACACCAGGAAGCCACAGGGCAAGTTCTTGGATAAATCACACCCAACAGGGGCAGATAAAAATACCTGGAATTCCAGAGGTGAGCAGTTTGCTGAGAGAGAAAAACGGCAGCTCTGGAATCCCAGTTCCTCCCAAAAGCAGCCCTGGGTGACACTGGGCTGTAACTCCTGAATAACCAGCCATTCCCGGCAGCAGGGCAGAGGCTGCGGCCCGGGAGGGGCAGGGGCAGCTCCTTCACACCATCCCCAGCCTCGGGCCAGGGACAAACACGGAGAGCCCCTCGCTCTTCTCCCCCTCTGTCACACTCGGGGAGAAGCTCCAGCAGGCCAGATTGCTGAAGAACTGATTTCCTGCAGTTCCAGGGCGTGCTCCAAGAGCAGCAGAGGCTCCAAGAGCACAGCTGTTCCTCCCAGGAAGGAGGGCAGAGGAAATGAAGGCTGAAGCCGAGAGGAAAGGTCTAATGCACACTGATGGCAGCTGCTCCCCGGCTCCCCCGGGCCCGCAGAGCCTCCAGCAGCAGCTCCCACCAAACGGTTCCCAGTGCTGGGGTGGGGTTTGAAACTTCAGGGGGTTTGTACTGTCGTGGAAGTGAGGATTTGGACACTGGCTACGGCCAGGCCGAGCAAAAGTTTCCCCTGTTGCCTCTGCCAACCCTTTCTGGGCTCCCCTCGGTGTCCTGGAGCAATGGATACTGCAGGAAAGGGACAACCAGCCAGAACAGGAAGCCAAATGTCTACTACAAACTAAGTGAAAATTACCCCGAAAAACTCCAGACAGATGGTATGAACTGGATGTGAACCCAGCCCAGAACTGCTCCATCATTGTTTACTCCTCCATCACCGCCACTGTCACTTCAGTCACTTTGTTCCATTATCCCATCGCCTTGTCACGACACAAACAGAGCTCTCGGGCCAGCCAAAGACAGCCAGGAAGAACAAAAATCCAGGAAAAGGCCAAAAAACCCCACTTTTGTTTCTTTTTCTAAGGAAGCTGTTGTAATATATTGGAATTTAGCAGACACAAAAGAGCAACAGCTTTTTTTCTGCCCCTCTGGAACACTTCAGGAGCAACTCCTTCCTCACAAGGCCAGCCCTGCTCCTGATTTTCACCACACTGCTCGAGGATTGGAGGTTTGCCCGACGTGCTGAAACACCCAAAGTTGCTCAAAAACTTCACAAATCAACACCCAAACGGGAGGTGACACGTTCCAGGAGCAGAAGCAAAGGGATTCTGCTGCAGCCTGGGAGTGTCCCAGCACTGGGGCTGAAGGGGAGAGGGGGGCGCAGATTCCGCCTCTTCCACCCCACGGAGCCAGAGCTGGGAATGGAACAGGAGCTCCCTCTCCAGATGCCAGGAAAAACAAACTGGGAATCTGCAGAAGGGCTTTTCATCGTTAGAGCAATGCAAACTGCCAGTCAGAGGCGAGGGGACAGTCAGGCAGCTGACTGGAGACTTTAGGAACCTGATTAGTGAAAGGTTACCTGATAGCACTGCTCGTATCCCGCAGCTCCAGCGGCTTCCCGGGGAAATCCCGGGGTCTCAGAGGCTGGAACACCTGCAGGAGGCCCTGCAGCTGCAGAAAAGCCTCTGCAAAATTAGGCAAACCTGAACAGCCAGTGCTTTGACAAGGAGGAAGGTGCTGATGGAGTAAGTTCTGAGCCCCAGTCTCCGTGTTGATGGAAGGAAGGCCTGGGACTGGCTAAAGCCATGGAATTCCTGCAGGGAGCATGTCCATGGAGCAGGGAAGGGGGAGGCAGGGATCACCTCCCAGGGGCAGGGGCAGGGGTCACCTCCCAGGGGCAGGGGTCACCTCCCAGGGGCAGGGGTCACCTCCCAGGGGCAGGGGCAGGGGTCACCTCCCAGGTGTGGGCACTACCCTGGGGCCCTCCCCATCAAAGCCACCTCGGCCACTTGGGTGGCTCCTGGAGCAGAGGATGGGACAAAAAGCCAACCCAAAGAGCTGGGCCAGCTCTGCCCCCAGGGCTGAGGGGCAACCCCTCACCAGCACTGACCAAGCCCGAGGAAACTGGTCATGGACACAGAGGATGTGCTGAGCTGGAAGGGCTCGGGATCCTCCAGGCCAGCCCCCAATCACACAACTCCCACCTGCAGCACAGCAACACCTGGCTAAGAGCACTGCAGTCCAGTCCAACGCACCTCCCTGACAAGAGCTGAGCTGGGTATTGATCAGCAGAGCCCGAGCAGGAACCACCTGAGGCTCGGCCAACCCGCCAGCGCTGCACTTTTAGCACTCCAAGAGAGCCAATTATTACTCATGAGTTCATGTTTTCTTCACCTTCCTGTTGAAGAGATTATTTAAGACCTCAAATCACTTAACTGGATTGTTTTGTCCTGTTATGAGTCATCTACAAATTCCAAGGCCCCATTAGATTCCCCTTCAGGAGCTGCAACTCCCCTGATGCCTCAGCCATAAAACCCTGACGAAAGAGGGTTATAAAAACCGCACACGGGCCCAGCCCTCTCCCCCAGATGGCTCCGACAATTCATGTGGAAGTGGAGAGATCTCAGCCCCAACACACTCTGAATAGTTACAAACCACCCCAAATCCACACTGTGCTCAAATCCCAAAGCCTTTGAGTTGTGGACCCAAAGAAAACAAAGGGGAATGTTTCACTTTTGCAGAGAAAGAGGAGGGGTGGAGGAAGCAGCAACAGCACTGAATGCTGTCATTATGTTTTATTATTTATTTCTGGTTTGTTTATTTTCTGTTTTATTCTAAACTTCGAACAGGGGCACTTCCTTGCCCATTAACAGGAATGAATTAATATGAACTATTTGAGGGTGGAGGGCAAAGGATCAGCACGAACACCCCTTGCAGGATCTGAATAAACACATAAAGCAATAATCGTAAAGAACAAAATTTAACGCCCAGGCTGTGACTCCGTGTTTAAAAACACTTTGCTATTTCTGGTGAACAAAGGTTTACTGTTTAAAACTTAACAGTCACAACTGAGGAGCAAGTAAAAACAGGATACAGCAAACTGGAGCCTCAAAATAGTGCCTATTCTTCCGAGTTGTGCTCTATCTCCGGGCAGGGAGCCAAGCCCAGCTCCACAGGCACCAGACCTGACTGCACTGCTGTCAAACACAGCCCAGCCCGCGGCGGCTCGGCAGGAGCCACCCTGCTCCTCTGCCAGGCTGCAGGAAGGGGAGCTCTGGGTGCTGGGAGTGCCACCCTGCTCCTCTGCCAGGCTGCGGGAAGGGGAGCTGTGGGTG
>JAWWLY010000079.1:1372004-1387814 GCA_035041215.1 Gymnopithys bicolor | reverse complement strand
TGGGGGTGTTCAGCCTGGAGAAGAGGAGGCTCAGAGGTGACCTCAGCACTGTCTGGAACTGCCTGAAGGGAAGTTGTACCCAGGTGGGGGTTGGTCTCTTCTCCCAGAACAAGAGGGCACAGCTCAAGCTCTGCCAGGAGAGGGTCAGGTTGGATATCAGAAAGAAATTCTTTACAGAGAGAATGCTCAGGCTTTGGAATGGGCTGCCCAGAGAGGGGGTGGATTCTCCACCCCTGGAGGTGTTTAAGATGACACTGGATGTGGCACTGAGTGAGAATCCACCACATCTTGATCCAATCCCACTGTGATCACCAGCCCAGGGCACGGAGTGCCATGTCCAGTGATCACAGTGGGGTTGGATCAAGGGTTGATCTTGGAGTCTCTTCCAACCCAGTTCATTCTGTGATTCTGTGACTGCCTGGAGCACTGAGGGAACTCAGGCCAGAACAACACCAAGTGATGAAACACCAGCTGACAGCAGCAAACCCACCACCCCTCCATGCAAAGTGAGGGAATTGTGTTTCCCAGCACATGGGAGCAGCTGCCCCAGCACCTGGCAAGGCAACACCAACTCCAGCTCAGTGCCAGGATCACACCTGTTTGCAGCCTGTCTCTCTGAATCCTCTGCACTCACTTTCTGCAGGTTCACACCCATCCCAACATCATTCTGTCCCCAGACCCTTGGGCAGCTCCGTCCTGCACGGGGTTTGTGCCACCCTCCCCTGAGCACAGTCACCCAAGGCCACCCGAAGGGCAGCAACAGCCTTTTTAAAACATCCCCAATTTCTCTGCAACTTCAGCATTTATTCTTAATAAACAAGAAACTGGGAAAGACACTTTAACCACCATCCCACTGAGCAAGTTTCTTCCTCACAAAGCTACCCAAGACTCAGGGGTAGGACAGGAGCCTTTAAAGCATCACCCGAGTTTACTTTTGGTCTAAATAAAACCTCCAGCTCAGGGCTCTCCCAGTGCTGCAAACCCAAGCAAGTTATTTTTACAGTGATTCAATTGGAGCATAAACATTTACACCACATCTACCAGATCCAACAACTAAATCTGTTTGAAACTCACCACGTGGCAGAGGATGGATCGTGTAAGCCCCACAAAACTCAAAGGGAAAAAGCACCAAGTCTAACTGAAGGCTGAAGCTGCAGGAGAGGACAGGAACAGGAGGGCAAGGCAGATCACAGCCCTGACATTCCCCCATGTGCTTTTACTCCGTTCTCCCTCACATCTCTCTCCTTCCCACCACCTTCTCAGAAGGAATAAGGTTTGGGAAGCTCAGGTCAAGGTGTGAACCCAGACATATGTACTTTATGATAAGAAGACCTGCAGGTCTGCCCTCCATTCATCCCAGTTTCAACAGCAAACACACCAGTGTGGAACAATTTCAGGGAGGTTTGTGGGAAGTGTTGATACAACCTGACTGGCTGCCCTCCTTTTTGCCAAGGGATTATTCCCAATTATTTCCTCAATGGTCTGTCTGGACACGTCAATCAATTCCCACGTAAAGGCCTGCACGGGAACATCCTCTCCAGCACCTGGGATGGTGTTTTTCCCAGATTTTTGCCACCCTGCTCTGCACAACCTCACCTCACCAACACTGCAGCAACGCTCCTTGTTGTCTGTCTCCTGCTGAGGGTCCCGATGGGTTCCACCGTTTCCTCTCCCCATCCCAAAGCACATCCCCAGGAGCAGCAAAGCACCACAGAGGGAATTCTGCAGCTTCAAACTCTCCCTCTACACGATAAAGAGGGCTGGGAGCAAAATATGCAACCCATTTGTAACTCAGGAAATTCTACCCGAGGAGGAAGAAAGGAATAAAAAAATACAACCCAAGTTTATTTCGAAATAGAAGATCGGGGCCATTTGCTTTTCAATGCCCAGGCACGGCCTTATCTCGTGCCATCAGAGAGCCTTTTGTCCCCCTCTTGCTCAGCGCGTTCCTTGTCGAATGAGAGCGCAGGATCCCAGCAGAGGAGTTTAATTTTCCTGCTCTGGGGCAGCCACTCGCTCGGGGGAACTCGCAGCAGCCACGCGGGAGGAATTCCAAAGATGGAAATTCTGCCCGCGCTGCTGGAATTGCAGCGCACCAGCGAAATGGCATGTGGGCAACGGCACGAGAGGGCCCCGAACTCTTGCCTTAGACAGTAAATACCGGGCAGTGTCAGAGAGCCCCAGGGGGAAGCACCTAACAAGGAATGCCCTTGAAATCCAACTCGTGCTCTCTGGAGACAACGCAGCACATCCAACATCCCCCACCAAGTTTCTCCCTGTATCCCCCCCAAAACTCCGCCTCTAGACCAGCAGACTACCGACCAACAAGAAGCAGCATCCAAATTTCAACGGGCTTTACTTTAAAATAACAAAGAAAACAAACACGCGGCGATAGGAGCTACAGCTCGGGGAATAAAACTGCTGCAGCTCCAGCCTGGGTGATTTATCACAGCCCTGAAGCAAATTGCTTCCATCTCTCAGGGCTGCAGAACTGCCGAGCGCTGCCAGCACCGGGGTGAGGGAAGTGCCGGAGTTCCTGCCCAGGAGAGGGGAGGAAAGTTGGTGCAGAGGGAGAAAATGAGACGCTGCAGGTGACACAGCACGGAGCTTCCTGGACCACAGGTGGTCACGAGGGGAAAAAAACAGGATGTATCTATAAGACGAGAATTCAGAGAGGCTGAACAATGACTGTGAGAGCTTCTCATCCACACGGGTGGTTATCTCAGGAGCCAACGCTGAGTGAAGCTGGGGATGAACAGTGCTTGGAAGAGAAGTGACAGACGGACAGTGACAGTGAGACAGACACCACAACTCCCTGAACACTGTCCAGCAGGAACTGGGGATGGAGGCAGATGGGAAAACCCTGGCAACAGAAACTCCTCGGGGAGCAGGTACCACCCACAACACCCACTGCATCCCCCTGAGAGGTACCACATCCCCCTGCCAGGTACCACGTCACCCCAACAGGTACCACATCACCCCAACAGGTACCACATCACCCCAACAGGTAACATGTCACCTGCCAGGTACCACATCACCCCAACAGGTACCACATCACCCCAACAGGTAACATGTCACCTGCCAGGTACCACGTCACCCCAACAGGTACCACCTGCTCTGTGCTGCCTTCAAAGCCTGAGTGACCCCGTGGGGATCAACTGCAGGGACTGGGGGGCAGTGGGAGGGGATGGGGTGCACCAGAATGGGCCAGAAACACCACAATCTCGGTGTGTCTGTAACTCATACACCTGGGGCCTCTGGAAACACAGAGAGCTGGTGGCTCCACAGACCCGACCCAGGGTGGGATTCCCAGGGTGACATTCATAGGGTGGGATTCACCAGCTGGGATTTACAAGGTGGGATCACAGGGTGGGATTCCCTGTATTCCGTGTGTCCGAGCCTCCTCCAAGGCTCAGCCTCCCTCCCCACACGCCCCACAAGCAGCAGCAGCGCTGTTTGTCTGTCTCTGTCTGTCTGTCTGTCTGTCGCCCATCGCGGCCCATCCTCCCCGCTCGGGACAATCCCCGACCGCGGGCAGCGGCCCCGGGGGCGGCTCGGGGGGCGGGCGGTGGGGCCGGGGCCGGGACCGGGGCCGGGGAGGGCGGCGGGTCCCTGCCGGCAGAACACAGAGGGTCCCGGGGAGGGCGGAGGATCCCGGGGACGGCGGTGGATGCCCAGGGTGGATCCCCAGCCCGGGGCCGGGGAAAGCGGAGGATCCCGGGCCAGGGCCGGGGAAGGGGAGAGGCGGAGGATCCCAGGGGAGGGCGGCGAATCCCAGCCCGGGAAAGGTGGCGGATCCCAACCCGGGGAAGGCGGCGGATCCCGGCCCGGGGAAGGCGGCGGATCCCGGCCCGGCCCCGCTCCCGCCCCGCTCCGGCCTAGGCCGCGCCGGCCCCGCTCACCTGCTCGGCCGCTCCGCTCTGCACTCGGCCCCGCCGGACTCCGCCATCGCCGCCGCCGCCGCCGCGGGGCCCGCGCGGGAGGCACCGGGAGGCAGCGGGAACCGCGGGCTCCGCTCCGCGCCCGCCGGGCCTGGCGCCGCCTCCGCCGCCACCGGGGCTGTCACCGCCCCGCGGGGCCGCCGCGCCGGCCGAGGGTGAGGGGACCGGGGGCTGTCACCCCCCCGGGCTGAGGGGACCGGAGGCTGTCACACGCCCCCGGGCTGAGGGGGCTGTCACCTCTGTCACCCCCCCGGGCTGAGGGGACAGGGCTCTGTCACCCCCCCGGGCTGAGGGGGCTGTCACCTCCCCTCGTGGCTGAGGGCACGGGAGGCTGTCACCTCCCCATGGCTGAGGTAGTCAGGGAGGGTCTGTCACCACCCCACAGCCAAGGGGGTCAGGGGGCTCAGGGCCACCAGTGCCTCCCAGCTGCCCCCTGTCCCATGTCCCCCTGTCCCCCTGTCCCATGTCCCGCAGCAGCCACGGCTCTCCCTGCAGCCTCCCCACGTCCCTCGGGTTCCACCTGCAGGGCCCGCCCCACGTGCAGCCGGCGGGGACATCCCCGCGGGGACAAAGCCAGGCCCGCCTGGGCCGCACCGGGCCGGTATTTTGGGGCCCAGAGCTGTGTGTGCAGGAGCAGCGGGTCCCTCCAGAGGGTGCAGTCAGGTCACTGGAGCTCCGGCTGCACATCCCGGTGCCCCCACCCCACACCCCACACGTGGGGGGTGCCAGAGCCCTCCCAGCGCTCCCCACACCGACCCCCGGCCCAGGGCCCTGGAATTCCCGAGGCCGCTTCCCATCTGGAGCGAGCGGATGGTCCAGAGGGCATTCCAGTCCTCGGTGGAAATCAGGAAATTCTTCATAGCTCTGGCTCTGCCAGCGACCGGGGGTAGATTGCTTTGATTTCCCATGCCTCGGTGTCCACATGTGTATCAGGGAAAGGGGGAGTTCATACATGAGAATAAACGCACTTGGAAAGCCGTGAAAACCCTCTTTCAAGTCGAGCCTGATGAAAACTTCATGTTCTGGAGCTCTTCGCTTCAAGGAGAGCAATCTGTTTCAGAGGAGAAGCTGTGTATTTTTCTTATTTAAACCTAAATCTGCTGGAGCATTAAAAATATTTGGCATTTCCACAGCACATTTCATTCCCAGCCCCAAATGCGTTTTACAGACCTTCATTAATTAAGCCTCGTAAAACCTTGGGGACAAAGGGAAGCAGTGCTTATTAATTTGCTGTTTGTGTTGCTGCAGCACACGGAGACCCCGACCAGGACCTCGGGGCCTTGTTATTTTAGACCCAACCTACACAGAGGAGGAGATGTCAGCACAGGAACAGGGGAGAGGCCGTGGATGGACGTCCATGCTGTAAGTCATCACCATTCTGGCGTTTCACCCCCGTCCCCTTCTGCAACTTGGCACTGCAGGAGCGAGTGTGGCTCCCACCCAGCTCTGCCCCCACTCCACGGGGGCTCTGAGTGTTGTGCTGGTTCTTGGGGGGCTCCTGCCCCTCCTTGCCAACGCCTCCTGCTTGTCCTGCTTCCTCAGCTACTAGCTCTGCTTTGTGTGACACTCTCCCTTCCTCCTGGGGCTGCTTTACAGAGTGGTGGAATCCTTGAAGTTGGGAGAGAGCTCCCAGCCCATGGAGCTCACCCTGTGCCCGATGCCCACCTTGTCCCACAGCCCAGAGCTCTGAGTGCCACATCCTTGGGCACCTCCAGGGGTGGGCACTCCAAACCTCCCTGGGCAGCCCCTTCCAATGCCTGACCACCCTTTCCAGGAGGAAATTCCTGCTGCTGTCCAACCTGCCCCTGCCCTGGCCCAGCCTGAGGCCGTGCCCTCTCCTCCTGTCCCTGTGTCCTGGAGCAGAGCCCGACCCCCCCTCAGCTCTCCCCTCCTATCAGGGGGTTGTGGAGAACAAAAAGGTCCCCCCTGAGCCTTCTTTTCTCCAGGCTGAGCCCCCCCAGCTCCCTCAGCTGCTCCTCATATGATCAGCACACCCTGATCTTTGAAAGAGTTCAAACAAATGCTTTCCCTTTATTATTTTTAGGTCCATACAGATATTTTAAGTGCATCTATTTCTGTTCACTGCAGCCCTCTCTGTCCCAGGTGGGGCGGCGGTGGGAGCTGTGAACGTTACACCTCTGCTTCCCCTGCAGGAAAAGTCAGGCTGGGCTGGATGCTGTAAATGCCTTTCACATGTTCCCCAGATCCCAGTTAAATCGAACCCCAGAAGGTCTCTCAAAGCATGAAAAATGCATTTATAAGACTCTGGAAGGGAGATGTATTCCATAACTACTCTGGTGACCAGGCGTGCTGACTTGTGTCATGTGGAGAAGGAACCAAGGGGGGGTATTTCTTGTTATTTCATAGTGCTGATGGGATTTTACCTCTGGCAGCAAATCCAGGAACTTTTTAGTTACCATTATTGTTTGATTTTATGGGCCATTTGATATTTATTTTTATTTCTCTTCATTATTTGTTGAGTGCACTTAGCCCCTTCCCCAAGCAGCCTGCCTTGTATCTAAGGTGAGTTTTACGACCAGTGTTAGCGCAGCATCTGAGCAACTCACACAACTTTAATATATTTATCCTGTGCACACAGTACATCCAGGCAGTCCTGGAATTCCTACCGTGGAGAGCAGTGCCCTGCCTGGAAAGATCACAAGTCTGACTGGCCTGGGTTAAAAAAAAAGGGATAAACTCCAAACTATTTACATTCTTCTTCTTTCTGATCTTCATTTTACGCCATCAGGATGTATTTGAGTCATATTTTTACTGGCTTTTTTTTCCCCCTTACAAAACATGAGGTCTATCCATGTACCTTTCTCTGCAAGCCAAGCTCTGGTGTATCCCACAGCTCCCACAGCTGGGCTTTAAACTCCACGGCCAGCACTGGGAGACTAATGACAAAATCATGAGCTGGCAGCGCTGCCTTCCCCTCCAACCTCTCCATTTCACTGCTCAGGAGTGGGAGTTCCTCGCAGCCCCAGCACCAGCATCCACATGCTTGGGGCTGGGTGGAGGAGCTGGACACATCCAGGGCTTTCATTTCCAATTCTTGGTAGATTTTCCCCAGCCCAGCAAAGCCTCTCTGCTCCTTCGCTTGCTCTTGCTGTGGAGGAGGCCACGGTGGCCTCCTCACTGTCCCTGTGTCCCCAGAGTGTTGGTGATGATCCCAGCCCTGTCCCTCAGCTGCCACACGTCCAGAGGGTGCTGCTGTGGGATTTCTTGGTGCCAGTGCTTCTGCCTGGTTTAATTCCCTCTGCATTTCTGGTCGACTGCTCTCTGCTAATCCCCGTGTAATCCCAGGGAGGGGTCAGGCCATGGGTGGGGTGTGTCTGGTGGGACAGGCTCTTCTGCCTCCCTTTAATTCTGCCCCACTGGATGCCCCACCTGCATCTCCCCACAGCCATGCTCAGGCTTGGAGATGTTTTATCTCCTGGAGACTTCACCAGTCTCTCCTGGGGGGGCTGGTGAAGGTGAGCCACCCTCTCCTTCCCCCTTGAGCACCACCACTGCCAGTTGTCACTGCAGAGACCTCCGTGGCTGAGAGTAACCACCAGCCCCAGGGACTCCCAGTGATGTGGGGGCACCTGAGCCCCCCAGAATGAGCTCTGTGGGCTCCCACCATCCCAGGGTGCAGACCAGCCAGGCAGGTCCCCAATTCCAGAGCCAACATGACACAGGTGGTTCATCTCCGGCACAAGACACCTGTGGGCACATCCCTTCCCTGCCAGGCTGGAGCCAGCCTGGCTCTTGGGCCCAGCTCCCACCCCCAGGCATGTTGCCCACCCCTTGGAGCAGCGGTGCCATCTCACCCAGCATGGACAAGACTCGTGTGTGTCTGGGAAGTGCAGGAATCTCTGTGCCCTGCAGGGTGAGAGGGAAGCAGAGAGCACAGCCATGTGGGGAGTCTCAACACCTTCTTTAATGAACCTTGTGCTCCATCGCTCCCACGTGGAGCTGAGCCTGTGGGAGACACATCCCACACCAGCTGGAGGTTTCCTGGTGTCCCTGGTGCCACCCAGCCCCGGAGCGAGGCCGGGGTGCAGCAGATGCCCCTCCACACGTGCTGCAGTGCCCGGCACACGTGGCATCCCCACGGAATCGGGGCTGGCTGCGGCGCCTGGAGGTGAGCAGGTGCTCCAAGAGAGCCTGGTTCCCATCCAGCCAAACCACAGCCACACAGCCCGGGCTCCCTGGCCAGCTTGGCTTGGTCACCTGGCAAGAGAACACACGGCAGCAACATAAACACGGCGGGAAGCGAAGCCCCTCATGAGCTCCGCGTTCCAGGCAGTAATGAAGCCCAGGGAATGGAAAATCCCTGTCACTGGGCGGGTTGGCCGCGCTCCGGGCCCCACGCTCGGCTTCCCCACGGCACCGGCGCGGCAGCTGCGCCAGGCCCGGCCACGGCACCGCGCTCGGCGCTGACATTTGAACACGGGGAACGGTTTGGCTTCGTTATCCTCCCCTTGTTCTCCCCCCGCCCCGAGCGGTCCCTCGAGCCGCGCTGGAATGTGCGTGGTAGGGACAGAACCAATCCCATTAGCGCCAGGAGATTGTTTTTCCCTTGGTTTCCTTGCTGTTGAATCACCACCCGTGGCTCTGCTTCTTTGGGGTGGGTTGTAGGGAGGAGAACCGGGAGAGGAAGCCCTTGGGGGTGTTTTCCCAGGTCGCCATCCCTGGCACGGTTCTTTCCCTGCCTGATTGCAAGAGGTTTCCATCTTTGAAGGCCATGTGAGCTTTGTGGTGGCTCCAGGATGGTGCCAGGCATGATTTGAGGGCGAATTTATAGGGGGAAGGTTCAGCTCCCATGTGCAGGGTCAAGAAGGTGCTTTGAACCCTGCCCAGCTCCCCACCCTGCACTCTCATCCTCACTCCATCTCTGGATGGACATTTATCTCTGATTTTACTGCTCTGTGTTGGTCAGGAGGTCACCAGATCCCAGCCATGTGGTGGCAGGAGCCGGGCCAGGGGCAGCAAGAGGCAGCTGGAGCTGTTGGAAAATATCCTTTCCCAGCTGAGAGAGGAGCCCAGGCTCTTCTCCCACTGTGCCCAAGAGCCCAAACCTGCTGTTTCACCCAAATTCTGATGGAAGATCTTCATTCCTCCAACATGAGACAAGAAGAAGAAACCTCCCCCTGAGCGCTTTGTGCTCCCAGCACCTCCCTGGGGCATGAGTGGGAAGGGCTGGAGGGAAGCACCTGGTAAACCAACCCCATGTGCCCTCTGAATCGGTCCCAGAGATGAAAATGGGGGTTGGCACACAAATGTACAGGCAGGGGCTCCTCGGAGTCCTTCCCCTCCCTGCTGGCATTTCTGCCATCTCTGACACACCTGCACCGAGGACCCCGGTGCTTTTTCCAAGCAGAGACATCCTGGAGGGACACAACACAGGGCTCCAGGCACCCCACAGCGGGACAAGGAGTCGCAAATGCTCCTGAAACAGAGGAGAGCGGGTGAGAAACAGGCACAAACGAGCAGACGGCGAGAGGGGAGGGAAATCCATGTGCAAATGCATCCAGTGCCTGGCCCGGCTCCGGCTCCGCGGCTGGAGCGTGAGAGCCTGGTGGAGCCAGGCCAGCTCCTGGCAGCTGAGATGTGCCGGGGGAACCGAGGGGAGAACAGAGGGGCATTTCTGGAGGGGAGAACAGCAGCCCAGCTGAGAGCAGCCAGGGGGGCTGTGACCCTGATCACACCCAGACAGACCCCCCACAACCCTCAGCACCCGCTGCTGGCGCAGACACTGAGCGATGCCCAGCAGGGGAGGTGCCGTGGGGGTCTGTACTGGAGGTGCAGTGGCAGCTTGGTGACCTCTTCCAGATTTTTGAGGCCACTTCTCTGCCACTGACCCAGCTGGGATTACTTTCAGACCTGTGGCTGGACATGTGGAGGAGATGATGGACACACAGGCACGAGCGTGGGTGTGCAAGTGTGCCCCACCACGGGCTCACGGTCCCCCCATGGGCTGGAGGCTGTGATTCCACCCCAGCCTGCCTTGCCCACTGCCAGTGGGGCCACACACCACGAATTTTGCTTCCTCCGTGAAAAACCAAAAGAGGGACCGAGAAGGAAAAGGCGTCAGGTGGAAAACACTCGACTGCCTGCTGGGGGGAGTGGAACCAGCTGATTTCATGCATCTCCTGCTTGTTACAGTGGGGTCCCTCCTCACCTGCTCCTGGGCACAGTGCCCTGCACCCCGAGCCAGCAGCAAGGAATCTGACTCCAGTTTAAAGGCGAGGAGCTTGTCCACGGTTTGCAGCCCAAGCTCCCAGCCCAGGAGGGGACCCGCTTGGAGCCGCTGCCCGCGGCGGGCAGGGTTTGCCAGCTGTCTGCACCAATCTTGTGCCTTTCCCCCTCCCTGTGCACCAGCCCGGGGTGGGGGGATGCCGACAGGCCTGTGCTGGGCATCTCAGCCCCCCGCAGCACCGCCCTGAGCTTCCCATTTGCTCCTCCTTGCACCCAACCGCTGCAGGGCAAACTGCTGCCATCAGCCTCAGCCAGCCTGAAATGCAGCTCAGCACTGATGCCTTGGGCTATGTATGGAAAATTCTGGAGAAAGACACCCCCTGACATGCCATCTGAGGGGCACTCAGTGACCTGGGCCCAGCTCTGGAGCTCCTGCCCCTGAGTCATCGGGTTGTTCCCACCCCAAAAGCTGCTCCACGCTGGGCTCCAGCTCTCACCCTTTTCCTCTTATCCTGATGACCCCCAACACCCCTCTGCCCACCCTGGCACCCCGAGGCACCCACCTGCCTGCTGAGGACACCCTGCAAGCCCCCACATCCCACTATTGGCTGGGAAATGCGGGCATGGCACCCACTCTGCCTCCCACACCGGCCCAGCACAGCCAAGGCTGCCCTGGGCTGGAATCACCATCCCTCTCCATTCCATTTAGGGAAAACACCCTCCTGTGCCCATGCTGTGAGCACAGCACTGTGCCCACACTGCTGTCCCCTCCAGCACTGGCACTGCCACACTGCGGGGGTGACACAGCACACCCAGCTCAGGGCCAGGCAGGGGATGTGCTCTGGCAGCAGAGGCAGCTGGCAGGGAACAGCCCACCCCCTTTGGAGCCCCTGCCTTGGCTGTGACTCCTGTGAGCATCCAACATCCATGCCCAGCACCTCCACGCCCCTGGCTCTGCATCCCAGGGAAAACCAAGACCAGCCCCAGCTCCTGAAGTGCAGCAAACGAGGCTCCAGGCCCTCTGTGCGGGTTCCTGCCATGCTTGGCACGGAGGGAGCTCACCTGGTGCTGTGCCAGGACAAACACACCGGCAGGGGAAAGGTGGGCACACACACATGTGGACACGTCCCAGCCCCTGATCCTGTGTGATGTGTCACACGTGTGCATGGCCTGGTTGACACTTTCCCTCCTTGACATGGACAGCCAGGTGGTTTTCAGCAGGAAAATCCCTTATTCCCCAACCCTTCCATGTGCCTACAGCCCTCCCTGCCATGGCATCGTGGCCTCCTCCTCCCTGCAGCTGACAGGGGGATGTGTTGGGGTGAATGACCCCCTGCCCATCCTGCATCCTCCCAACACCCACTGAGCCCACCCATGGGTGCTGTGAGCAGCTCCCACAGCATCTCCTGTTCCAGTGGAGTCTCCCAGCCTGGCAGCAGAGAGGAGGATTGCTCCTTGTCCATGCCCAGCAGGGAATTCTCTCCAGTTTGCCACAGGTTGCACCCTGGCTCGGGATGGCACAGCCCAGTGCCCTCCCACCAGCCCCATGTGGGGGATCAATCCTGCCCCTGGCCAGGAATGGGAATCCCACAAAGCCACAGACTCACCCAGGCCTGGTACAAACCTTTTATTGCCCCTCCCAGCTCAGGGCTGGGTTTGCCCTTTGGAAGGGAAGCCGGGAGGGCTCCACGGCCATCCTGTCCCCAGAGCTCCTGTCCCAGGGACCAGGAGATCTGCCGTGGCCAGGACATCCCAGACTCCACCAAGCCTCACACCGAGCCAAAAAGAACAATGAAAAGTGTACCCCAAAACGGACACGAGACCCTCCACACCCCCCACCCCATCCCCCAAGCCCAGATATGTTGAGTGGGTGACAGTGAGAGGGAGCAGCACAAGGCAGGGACAAGAGCCCCCTGCCCCACCACGGCCCCAGGGAGCGGCTGGCACAGGCAGGGAGCCCAAAAACCCGGGCTGGGGCTCGGGGGAATAAGTTAATCTGTACAGATGTGTTAGGGGGCAGGGGATGGCGGGACCACTGTCCCTGTGGCACGGCAGTGTCCCCGTGGGGTGCCAGGGGCTGAGGAACTGCGTGCCAGTGAAAATCAAACCACAAAACGACACACAAAGTGGAGTGATGGGGAATGGTGGGGACATGGAGAGGGAGGGGCTGTGCCAGGGTGAGCCAAGGGGGTCCCTGTGGGTCAGGAGGCTCCACTTCCAGGGCAATGAGCCCAGAGACATGGACACCAGCTGCTGCCAGGTCCTGCCATCAGCCACAGTCCCACAGGCTGAGCTGCTCTCAGCACTGGGCAGGGATGCTGAGCCCAGGATGGAGCCATCCCACCCAGAAAGGAGCCAACCCAGCAGGATGCTGAGCCCAGCATGGAGCTGTCCTGCCCAGGATGGAGCCATCCCACCCAGGAAGGAGCCATCCCAAGAGGATGCTGAGCCCAACATGGAGCCGTCCCAGCAGCTCCCACCTCCTGCCCAAGCTTGAAGGCAGGGAAATGCCACCTCGTCCCCTCCTTGGTCCCACCAGCACCTTGTCATCATCACAGGAGGGCAAGGAGCCAACCCAGGGCCCCTCCCCAGCTCCGGGAAGGGGCTGGCAGGGTCCCTGGCGTGGGCACGGAGGCGGCGAGATCCGCCACTCTCCGCGGCTGCCAACGCCAAATCCATTCGCCACGTTCCGGCTCCGCCAGGCAATCGGCTCCGGCCGGCAGAAGGGAGTTCCCAGGGCCGGGGCCGGCGCCTCGGGGGCTCAGCCCAAGGTGGGAGGCCCGCCATGTGCCCAGCCAAGGCTCAGAAGGCTGCAGACAGTCTCCATCCATCCCCCACGGCAGCCGCTCCCTCCTGCCCAGCGCTGGACACGTGCCCGGGGGGCTGCGGGGCCCCTCCGGCCTCCCCACTCTGGCAGCTCCTCTCTTGGCTCTGGAGCGCTGGAAAGCAGGATCCCAGCACACAGCACATCCGTGGAGGAGGCAAAGCTGCCTGGCTCCTGGAGCCTCCTCCACAGTGGCCATCCCCAGGACCCGCTGGATGGTGCCCCAGAGATGCCCCTCTGGGAGCTCGGGATGTGGGGCAGCCAGAGGGGCAGTGGAGTGGGGTTGGAGATGGTGCCATGGGGATGGTGGCAGGGAGGTGGTGTGGAGGTGAGGGGAAGGGGTGGGAGTGCTACAGGATGGTCTTGTCCAGGTCGACTTTGAGGGGCAGGGGCCCTGCGTCGTCTCCGTGCGAGGGGCACAGGGTGACAGCGATGACGGGTGGCAGCGGGAAGGTGCCAGGGCCATCCAGGTCCTCCAGGTACTCCTTGTCCCCATTGATGCTCAGAGGCTGCAAGACAGGCAGAGGTGACCCTGCAGCCCCAGAGCAGGGGACAGCACTCCCTGATCCCCACCCAGGAACACCATGGGGCTGGCTGGGGAGGTACCAACAGCACCAACAGAGCAGCATCTCACCCATCCCTCGTGGGGACCCTCAGAGTGCTGTGCACCCCTGTGGGGTATGTGATGCCCCCATACCTGAGTCTTGACGTGCTGCTCAGGGGCAGTCACCAAACTGGCACAGCTCAGCCACAGCATCACCATGATGGAGAGGAAGAGGCAGGCGGCCAGGATCCAGCGAGGGAGGCCCGAGCGCCTGGAGCACCCCAAGCCCCACCAAAGAGAAGGCACGAGTTTATCCAGGGAATTGGGGGTCAGGGGGAATCTGCTCCAGCCTGTCCAGCAGGTCCCAGACCACTCACTTGGACATGCAGCCCAGGAAGTCGTGCTCCTGCTGCGGGGGCTCCGGGGGGTGAGCCTTGGCCTTGCCCCTTGGCTCCTTCCCAGGGTGCTTCTCCGCCTTCCCCCGAGGGCCTGGCAGGGGAGGGGCAATGTTGAACCCAGCCATCCATGTGGGTACACCCCCATGCCCCCCATCCCGTTGCCCCTCTCCCCCCAAGGACCCTCTGCCCGCTGTGGGGGCACAGAGGATCCAGCAGCTCCTTGGAGCAGGTGCCCAGCCCTGAGCCTATCCCTGCGTGGGTGGGGTGTGGGAAGCTGCTCAGCCCCGAGAACCGGGTAATTGGTTTGGCTCTGGAGGACTGGAGTGAGAGCCAGGAGGGCTCCAAGGCTCCCATGGCACCCCCCCAGCAGCCCAGCCTGCCCCACACCTGTGAGGGGCTGGGGGATGCCAGGGCTGGATCCCGGTCCCGGCTGTGCCACCTGGATCTCCGGTGCCTCAGGTGCTGGGTACTCCATCTCCGGCTGGGACTGGATCAGCGGGGAAAGAGGGAGAAGGAGCTGAGCAAGGGGGTGCCCACCTCCCTCAGCATCCACAGACAGGGCCCGTGGGACACCCCCACCTGAAACACCACGACTTTGCCATCATCTGCCTGCAGGTAGAAGGTCCAGGTGGAGGAGATGAAACTCTGGGCAGAGCTGACGATGTCGTTGCAGAAGGTGGAGACCAAATCCAGCACAGAAAACGAGGGCGCCCTCAGCTCCAGGCTCTGCAAAGGAGCAGGGGCACCGTGGCACTGCTGTCCCCTCGTCACCCACCCCGCTGGGCAGCTCCCCACCCTGAGGCTGAGCCGGGCACTCGCATCCAGGGCTCATCCTGCCTCTGCCAGGGGCGGATGGGGCTGTGCCGGGCTGTGCTCCAGCCCCAGGAGGGTCACAGAGGGGTCGCTGGGATCGTGACCCAGCCCCGGGGCATCACCCTGGGGTGGGACCCCCCTCAGCCACCCTGTGCTCCCGCAGACAAAGGGAGCGGTGCCGAGGGCGTTGCTCTCCTGGCAGCCTCTCGGTGGTGCCCTGGATTCTTGGCCGGCGCAGCAGTTTGTTATTTTTAAAGCATCCCTGCTGGAATCCGCTTGGCTGCTCCCTGCCACTGGCTCCCAACATTTTCCGACAGCCCCTTGCACGGTCAGACCGGCAAACAGGAAATAAATAGGTCAGATTCTGTATCTAATTATTATGCTAAATCTGCTTTGCCTGCCTGTCTGGGAACCCGAGGAAAGAGGCTTGGCGTGGGTGGAGGGGGTGAGGGCACTCCCTGCCCACTGGTGGCCCCAGATGCTCATTCCTGGCCTTGGGGAGGGGCTGGGAATGGGAGCAGACCCCAGGAAGCTCTTAAAAACAGGCTGTAAAGTGGTTTCTCGCAGCTTTTTGCAGCACAGATTCATCTTTGTCTGCACGTGCACAAAGCCAAAAGCCTCTTCCTTGGGCCAAAGTCTAATTTAATTAATTGGCCAAAAGCTGAATTAATTAAATGTAGGAGGGGAAAGTGTTGCTAATCGCTGAGAAGGATAACAGATCAAAACTGGAAGAATCTGCCACCATTCCCAGTCAGATCTTCTCACCCTGGGAGCTCACTGGGATCACCCTGGGAGCTCACTGGGATCACCCTGCTTGGCCCAAGCCCAGTCCCGCCCAACTCATTTACTTTTCTTGCTTTGGACAAAAGCAACACTGGGCTGGTGGTGGTTTGGATCACCCAAGCACATCCAGAGGTTCCATCCATATGAATGGAAGGACATAGGAATGGATGGATGGATGGATGGATGGATGGATGGATGGATGGATGGATGGATGGATGTGTGGATGGATGGATGGATGTGTGGATGGATGTGTGGATGGATGGATGGATGGATGGATGGATGGATGGATGGATGGATGGATGGATGGATGGATGGATGGAT
>JAWWLY010000079.1:1283021-1340330 GCA_035041215.1 Gymnopithys bicolor | reverse complement strand
TTGGGGCTCCAACAGCTCAATGGGAAACATTTGCTGAGCTTCTCGTGCTGGGTTTGGTTTGAAAGGAGGTGGAAGTGCAGGCAGAGTTGTGTGTGTGGGCGATGGCCTGGGCTCCAGGGCTGCTGTTTGTGTCACCTGGAGTCCCACATGTGCAGCCTGACCTGCTCTGGGCACGGGGGGAGCGCGGCCCTGCCGTGTCTGCGACAAGACTCTGCCCCTTTGCCAGAACGGGCAGGGAAATGTCTTCAGTTCCTTGCTTGAGTTTGTTCTTGGTCTAATAATAATGTATTGGGATTACATAATCCAAAAATGATCACCCAGCTGGGCGAGCTGCCATTTGTTTGGAGTGTCCCTTGTGCCAGAGCAGTTGCAAGCCTGGTGTGGAGCTGCACCATGTGTGGATCAGGCGGCAGGACTGTGGAGGGGCAGATATTTGTCCTCCTGGGTCTCTGCTGGATTGTTTGTGTCCTGGGGAACAAAATGGTTGCAGGTCACATATTGGATGGAGTTTGGAGCAGCCTGGTCTGGGGAAGGTGTCCTTGCCCATGGAAGGGGGTGGAAGGAGAGCAGTTTTGAGGTCTCTCCCAACCCAGAGCATTCCATGCTATTGGTACTCAAGTCTTGTGTCCCACAGGCTGTTCCTGTCCTGTGTTCAGAGGACGTGGAGCTGCTGCTGAGGAGCCCCGAGTCACGGGGGTGTTGGCTCCTCCTGATCCTGGAAGGGGTTCCTTTCTCCAGCAGCTCACCTGAAAGAAACAGGAGTGTTAAAACAAGCAATAGCACTGGTTTTGCAGGGGACACTGCAAGGTGCCACCTGGCTGCCCCTTGTGAAACCTGCTGTCCCTGAAACTGCCTCCCCACAGTTGTGAAACCCTGAGCTCTGCCTGCTGAGCCCCACGGCCACGGGCTGAGCGGTGGGAAATGTGGCCCAGGTCGTTTGTCCACTGATGAAAAGGAGCCAGTCTGGTGTGTCCACCTAAACCAACTCCTGGCTCTCCCAGGACTGTAATTCTAGTCCAGTTTGCAGTTTGCTGCCTTCTTTGGGGGTGTGTACGTGTTCAGGCCTTCCCAGAAACGCAGGACGTGGCCAAGGCCAGGTTGGAGAGGACCTGGAGCACCCTGGTGTAGTGGGAGGTGTCCCTGCCCATGGCAGGGAGCGGGACTGGGTGGGCTTTAAGGTCCTTCCAACCCAAACCATTCTGAGATTACATGATTTCTGTGACTTTTCCCCATCTCTTCTGGTTTGTGCAGAACTTTTTTTGCTGTCCCTGTTGATGCACAAGGGAATTCCTCATGCCCCTGCCTTGTTTTCCTCTCTAGTTCCTTACCCTGGGCCCTGCCCTTGATGGCAAGATGCTTTATCCACCCTCAGATCTGCCTCTGCCCACAGCGTTCATCCCTTATTTTCACACCTGTTCTTCAGCAGCACCACGAGGGTTTCTGGGTGAGTCCCCACCGTGGTGCAGGCCTGGAAGTGCCCCATGGCAGAGCCGAGCGTGTCCCTTGGCAGTGGCTCCGTCCCTTGTGGTGCAGGTGCCGATGGCACACAGACAGCGTTAGTTGGGGCTGTTCCTGGAAGCCCTACCGGGACTTTCCCAGCTCTCACAGCCTGATTCAACCCCTCTCTCTGTGGCTGGAGGAGCAGCCCCAGTGAGCTGGAGCAGGGATGGGCCTTTGGGAAGGAGCCTCACGCACCGTGCCCTGTTTCCTGTGGCCCTGAGGAGGGGGGTCGGGCTCAGCTCGGCTCCCAGCCCTAGGCCTGGCTCGCATGCTGGTTTTAGGGGGGTGTTCAGTAGGTTGTAGCATCCTTTGGTCCGTGTGTGGAGCAGCAGCTCCTGCTCCTGTTGTTCCTCCCTGCCCCTGCTCCCCCAGAACGTTTTGAACCGAAGCCACTGGTTGGTTCACTGGTGAACTTTGGCAGATGCACAAATATTTATTGGGGGCTGAGCTGAGATAACCAAAGCACGTTGTCCCCGTGCTCAGCTGCCTGGGCTGAATTTTGGAGCCACAGTCTGATAGATGTGGCTTCCCAAGTGCCCTTCCCTGCACTCTCTGGCTGTGAGAGAAGCGACTCCGTGAGGATTAGGGTTAACCTGACCCCCTGTAGTCCCTGGTTATTGGAGGAACTTCTCAGCCCTGGCTTTGGAGCAGCTTGTGGAGGTGCCTTCATCTTGCTGTGTTCAAGGCACAACACAAAATGAAGGCTGTGCTGTCCTTACAGGGTCTTCAGGGTAATGTGTATTGGGGCTGACTTGGGAACCGGAGCTGCTCGCAGGTGTCAGGAGGGGAGGAACAATCCGGCTCTCCCATCAAAATTCATTGAATTGTCTTTCAAGCTTTTTGCATCATTCCTCCTCCCCTGTAACCTGTTTTTTCCTGTCCCATTAATTCACTGGTGCTGCAGTCCCTCAAAATTGAGGCTCTTACGACATCGGGAACATGAGTCGGTGACACGACCCGGTGAATCAGAGGAGGCTGGAGAGGAAGCTCAGCCACACGTCCGTCTGCTGCTCATCAGCAGAAATGGGACAGGATCTGCAGAACACCCTGAGCTGCTCAGCCCTGCTCAGTGTTCTTCGCCTTGACCTGAATGTGGCACCTCCCATCCGAAAGGAGGGGGACAAAGAGACACTGAGCATTGTGCACCAGGAGTGCTTTGGCCTGTGGCAGTTTCCTTTCAATTATTTAGGGAAGCTTTTCCTCTCAACCCTGCCCGGTTGGATCTGCTCAAATTATGGATTCATCTCTCTGGTTTCAAACGGCGTTGGGAGGGCCTGGCAGTAATTTCCAGCTGAAGTGACGTACAGTTGCTATGGGATTCGGTGGCAGATTATAAACCCATTATGCTTTTTCTCACACTGGTGGTAGCAGACTAAAGAAATGGGTCTAATTGGTGACGTGCCAAGGGGAATAGAAAGTTTGTGACAGAATTCTTGTGACTGATGGTGCTGGTTTTTTAATCAAACGTGATCTGCTTTTTATCAGCAAATCACACACCACCATTAATCAGAGAGGTGGAATTGGAATTAATAACGTTTTGCTCTCTGGCAGTACTGGGGGGAAGCAAGCTTGAAGGTTAACCCTTTAGGTTACTTTTATGGGCCTGTGTTGCTCTTTTTTTAATTTCAGATATTTTTAATTGACTCTTTCATCACTTGTGTCGAGGGCTGTACCGGCCGGATCTGGTGGCTGCATTCATTACCCAGCAGGACTAAACCCCTGCTCCTTTTCAGCATTTTCTATACTTGGTTTCTTACTCCACTTAAACAGCAGCAAGGGGAGGAAGGAAAGCTGTTACAATTTTTTTTTATTTCTGTCTGAAATGTAACTGCTCTGAAGAGTCTCTTCAGATTGTTGTGTCTGGCAGGGACCTGGTCAGCGTGTCCTGCCTGCAGTGGCTGCTGCCCTCGCTGGTCAGCTCAGAGTGACCCTCCAGCACTGGGGCTCTGCTGAGCCCGC
This sequence comes from Gymnopithys bicolor, assembly GCA_035041215.1. Classification (NCBI taxonomy): domain Eukaryota; kingdom Metazoa; phylum Chordata; class Aves; order Passeriformes; family Thamnophilidae; genus Gymnopithys; species Gymnopithys bicolor. The sequence goes on along the minus strand of JAWWLY010000079.1, from coordinate 1,336,871 downwards.
CTGGAGTGCTCTGTCCTGCTCAGGGGGATCTGTCCTGGTGCTCCTGGCAGAGGGCTGGGCACTGCTGAAGTCGTTCCCTTGTGCTGGGGCAGCAGCAGAGCCTTCAGCGCCGCCGAGGGAGGGGGGTCTGTTGGAAGGAGCACTCGAGCTCTGGGAGTAAATGACGGTGTTATCTCCAAAACAGTTTGCACGTCTCAGACGATTTAAACTCTGCCCCTGAGGTGTAAGCAGAACCCCGTGAAGCGTCTCCAAAGCCCGTGTTTGTGCGTGTGGAGGGCTGGGAAGGGACAGAGGGCCTGCGTCACTCCCAGGGCTGGTGCCAGCTGGTCCATGGCAGGGGAGCACGTTCTGGCTGACGGGGTGGTTTTGCTGCTGATGCACAGGAGAGTGTGTCTGACTGGCTGGAGGGGCTGCCCGGCCTTAGGGACACTCTGGAGAGACACCCCATGGCTGGGATCCTGGGCTGGGTTGGGATCACAGTCCTGGGATAGTCTGGATTTGTTTCTGGTTTTATTTACCTGAGGGGCAAACACTGGTTGTCACTCAGCGTCACAACATCAGGAAGGTTGGGCTCGAGTTACCTCTGAATAATGAAGGTTAATGCTGTTTCTGGAGGAACCATCATCTGCAGGGAACTGAATGCTAAGGAAAATACAGCCTGATAACCTGAACTGTGCTAATATTTTATCCAGGGTGGTACAGACAGACATCACCAGAACGGGGCTTGTGTTCAACAAGCCTTACCTTGGCCTGGATGTGTTACCCAGGAAAGGAGCTTGGATTTGCTGATAAGGGTTTTCTGTAGTAGCTCATGTGTTGCTTAGAAACATCCCATGGACTGAGGGCAACTTCTGCCCCCCGTGGTAACCTGGGATTGCCTCCTGACTGGGGGTTCTGCTGTGGCTTTTGTTTTTCAAGCATTTACATCCTCGAGAGCGTGCTAAGCCCCTCAGCAGTTGGTGTGCAGTGCTGGTGTGTGTTCCTGCTGCTCTGGGACAGCAGACTTCCAGAATCCAATCCTTTTGGCATCACAGCCTAGAAAAAACACTGCTCCGTGCTCTTGGTCTCTCCTTTCTTTACATTGGACTAGTGCCCTTTTTCTAATTTAAAGAAACCAGCATTTGTTTAACTCAAAAAGGGGTCACTGCTGGTGAGCAGGACTGAGTGAGCTGCCCACCTGCACCTGGTCTGGCCCAGCCTGCTGGCAATTAACCCTCTGCTCTCCCTCTGTGCAGCACTTGCCTGGGCTTTTATGCAGGAGGGAACACCTCAGCCCAAATTTCCGTGGAAATCTGAGATGTTTTCCTTTTCAGCCTGGTCTGTGCTCTGGGGTTCGAGTGGACACAGACTTTGCTGGTGGTGAGGCCGCTCAGCAAGTACCCCGAAACCCCCTGAAAAGAACTGGTTGCCCAGATCTTTGTAGTGTTTAGATTTCATCAGCACAAACATCCTCCTGGCTCCTTGGCTCTGTATATTTTGAGCCCCAGGTGGTTTGGCCCCGCTCTGACACCTGGGGCAGGTTTGTTGGTGTGGCAGCAGTGACAGGGGACAGGAACGGGGTGCCCGGGGGAGCTGGGGCTGCTCCACCCTGGAGGGCCCAGTCAGTCCATACTCCAGCTCAGTCCATGTTCCTGTGCCCACAGGGTCCATGTTCTGCTCCTGAGGTGGAAGGGCTCATTTAATCTTTATATTCTTCCCCACTGAGGCCCGTCCTGCGATGGGCTGCAATCAGTGCCTGATGTGCCAGTTGTGGTTATTTGAATCATATTTCCACATTTCAGTGTCTAGACTTCATGTTTGTGTGAGTTTTGTTGTACCTTTCCAGCTCCGGCGCTGCTTTCAGTTGGTTTTGGCTCCTGGTTTCTGTGAGAAAATCCAACGGGCTGTTTCTGCCTTTCCCAGTCCCCAGAAAAGAGAGGAAGAAGGGAACTGGCAGAGCTTAGTTCTGTGAGCTGCTTTGCCACCATTTTTCTCTCTGCTGAGAGATGTGTGTGTGGCTGAGCTGAGCTCTGCCATTCGGTGATCGGCAGAGGAGGGCAGAGGCAAAACCCACTGATGGCTGCAGATAAATTTCTCCCTGGTTCCTGCACGGAGGGGAATCTGCTGGGAAAAAAGGCAAGATCTTGATACAGGCCAGCAAGGCTCGAAAAAGTGACTGTGCACACATTTCTAGAAATAAAACAACTTTGTCATCCACACAGTAAGAGCTTTTATTGAAGGTGAAGCAGCTTTTTAATTGGCTGCATCCACTGGGCTTCACTTTTAGCCAGCAGTTTTCTTGCACTTGTGGGTATGAGGATGATGAACGTGGCTGTTTGTTTAGTGAATAGGAAGGTTGGGCTGTTTGTGATGCTCGGAGGTTGGTAATGGCACAGACCTGGGTGACACGAAGGTAGAACTGGCTGCACAATTGTTGGCTGTGCAGAGAGCGAGTGTGTAAACCTGAGTCGAGGCTGTTTCTGTCTCCTGGTGTGACTGGAGTGTGTTATGGATAAGTCAGTGAAAGGAAATAACGTTCCTAGCTTGGAAAGCTCGCTGCCATCAGCCGTGAAAGGTTTCAGTGCACCTGAACACCCAGAAAACTCGGAATTTTTCATATGGAATGCAGAGAGCAGGAGCTGCGGTCGCTCCTTCCCTCTGCATCCCTGCCCGTGTGTCAGCCCTTCAGCTCCCACCTTCCCCCGGTGCTTGCCGGGATCCAGCGGGTTGCCAAAGCCGTGGCTTTCCCTCTTCCTTCCAGGGAGCTGAGTGTCAATTCTTCCACTCCTTCCTTCCATTCCTTTCGGCTCCAGCCCTCAGCGGACGCTTTTCAGAGCCCGGCCTGGGCGGAGTGGCGAGGACGCAAATGTTTCCACCCTGCCTGAGCTTGGGCAAGCGGAAATTGGGCCCTGGGAGCCTTATAAGGCGAGTCGGTGGCTGTCGCTGGGCTCACCTTTCCACCAGGGCGCTGGGAAGGAGCAGCCCTTGCTCACAGCGAGAGGGAAGGCCTGCTGGGCCTTTGAAGTGCTGCCCGTGCGTCTGACACTTGCTGGGGGTGTGGTTTGCACGCCCTGATTAGGTCGGAGCAGCTCATTAACTCCCTGACTTGTGGGGCTCCAGCGCGGCCCCGAACGGAGGCGGAAATTGGTGATTCAGAGCGAAACTGCTGTGAAATGAGGGAGCTGGGAAGGCTGCGGAGGAGCAGGCTCGGTCCCAGGGTGTCCCCGTTCCCCTCGGCAGTGCCGGCTGCGGGCAGGGCTGAGCACGGCTCTGGGACGGGGTTCCTGGGGCACCGAAATAGATTTTTGAAAAGCCTGTTGACACCTGTTCCCACTTGCAGGGATGTTCAGCCTCAGAGCTGCTGAAGCCCCCATGGTGACCTCTGCTGCTGCTTCTTGCAGAGTTAAGAACAACTTCTGCTCCCATAAATAGGCCCTTAAGAAGTGCGTAGGAGCTCTGGGGCCAATTCCCCTTGAAAAGTGCTCTCGGTGACACCTGTGGCCGTGACCTTGGTCACTGTTCCCGCTCCATGGCCTTGGCAGGGATCTGTTGGGATGGCAGCGTGGTGGGCCTGCCCACGGCCCTGCCTCCTCTCTCCAGTGGGTAATCAATAACCAGAGAGCCTTTAGTCATCCACGTGCTGGCTTTGTGGGAGCTGCTGGTGCTGATCCTGCTCTGAATCCCCCCGTTCCCTGGTGCCACTGAGGAGGTGGTGATGGCTGAGGGACAGTGTCTGGAACCTCCTGTGCTCCTCACACACACAGTGGCTGCCAATCCTTGGGTTTATTCCAGGATCACAGCGTGGTTTTCCAGAGGAAAGTGATGCAGTTGAGTGAGTGCTTTGCCATAAACCAGTTCTCCCAGTGCTGATGGAGAGTCCCCAAACACACAGCTCTGCTAAGGAAGCGGCTTTGTGTTTAATCTTTGCAAGTGTGGAAGTGGGAAGAGAGAGGCAGTAATGGATAATGGATAAAGTAAAACACATTTAACCTTTCCAGACGTAAACGGGATATCTTGGATCTGTTTGCAGTGGGTTGACGTGGAACTCAGTGGTGATTAAAACCAATTGCAAACATTTTTCTGGAGTCTGAACTGGCTTATGAATTAAGGACTTTGTTTGTAATGCATTAAAATGTAGAACAACTGAGGTTTTGTTGACGTGGAGGGGGAGAAGAACCAGGTTTATTCCGGGGCAGGTTTGCTGCTGTAGTTGCAGGCGTGTCCACGAGCTCCCTGCAGTGCTTCGCACCGAGCGGTACCCAGGGTAGGTGCTGCGAGCTGGAGCTCCCTCATACAATTAGAGCCATTTAACTCCATCTAAAGGCCTTTTGCTTGTCATTAAGACTGAATTTATGGCCGCCGACAGCAGGAAGAAACACATTTCTCCCCACTCAGATGGGCCGGGCTGAGCCAGCAAAGGCTGCGGCCGCCTGGGCTCGCCGGGATTGTTATATTTAGCCCCCAACTTCTGGTCAGACAATTAAGTGCTGGCTCAGTGGCCACTCTGCTTCTTTTGCATGTGTGAATGAGCTGAACTGCCTGTGTCAGGCAAGAGAGAGGCTCTGTGTGAGAGCCCCAACTCTCGGGGGCTGGGCCGGCCCGGGGACTCCTCCAGCGCTGCGGTCGGTCTGTGTTTGGGCAGCAGAGCGGGTGTGTTTTCCCTCTTCTTATCTGAACAGTTTTCATGTTTATTTTTGGAATTCGTTGTAACCTGAACTTTCTCAGGTGTCCTTGCGGGGAGCAGAGAAACATCTGGCTTGTTTTTTAGGCAGGTTTTTGCCAGTTTAGGAAGAGTATGTTCTTTCTTTGACTGTTTGTCACTTTATTTTTGGAGCAGGTTTGTTACCAACCGGCCTGGCAGTGCAAATAAAGAGGGAGCTGAAACAGTCTGGGTTCTGTGCTTCTTGCTGAGGGAAAGGGAGCACTTAATTTAACTTCTTCAGGCAGCTGCTTCGCTTTTCCCCTGGAGAAGCACCCCTGGAAGCTGGAGGAGGCTGTCAGTGCTGTGCTAGCAGAGGGTATGGAACACAGGGGTCTGTCGTGGTAGGAAATCGGCCGGGGGTGTCTTTCTCAATATCTGCAGCTGGATGTTTCATGGGCATCTTCCCCCAGTGATGGAGAAAACCCTGGAATTTTTGATTATTTTACTGCCTTCTCCCACATGGAGATGGGCAGGAGATTTGAGTGCCATCCCTGCTGGATTCTGAGGGTCTGTGGTTGTGTTCCCAGCGTCCTGGTCGGTGTTGGAGCACCTCTGTCTGCCAACAGGAGCTTTGTCTGAGCATCTTGCTTTGCTCTTGGAGCTGCTCTGGCTGGAGGGCTGTTGGTGGTGGGATTTCCCTGGGACTCCTTCAGGATCCGGGCTCTGGCGTTGGTTCAGCGCCGTCTGTGGCTCCTGAGCAGCACCTGGAGCTCATCCTGAGCAGAGCTTTGTCAGAGCAGTCCCTGCTGTTCCTGCAGGTGTCAGTGGGATGGAGCTGGGCACAAGGACCAGGCTGGTCCAGGCTTGTTCTCCTGGGCTCGGCAGTGTTTGGGAGGTGAGGTTGGTTCGGGATGGCTGAACTCGTTTGTCAGTCTGATCTCTCCTTTGCCTTTCTCTGTTCTCTGGCAAGAAGAGGAGCAGAGCCCTGTGCAAGATAAGGATCGCTGGGAGGTTTCAGCAGCTCCTTTAAGCCACCTTGTGAGCAATAGGCAAGTGAATCAGCCCTGGTGTCTTAATGTGGCCTAAAATAAATGAGACTTTCGTAAGCAAATTCGGTGGGTTTGAGCTGCTGTGTTTTCATTAAGAGATTGCAGTGCAGAAAAGGCTCTTTAAGCTCAGCCTGGGGGTTGTGTTGTTCATTAACTGACAGTCCCTCCTGTTTGCCTGGCTGATAAGGCAGCCCCGTTCGGAAGGGCCGTCACAGCTGCCCTTCAGAGGGAACTGCTCCTTTTTGGCTTTTAATGGCTTGTTTTACTGACAGGTGGGGTTTTACACCTCGGGTTAATGCAAACAACCACCACCTACCTCTGCTAATCATGGAAAACCACTTTTCCTTTTGTTGTTTTGGTTTTTGCCCTGCTCTCAGCAGCTTGGAAACGTGTCCAAAGGTCATTTAAAAATCTGACATGTCAGCCCAGCAACAAACTGCTTCTTAATGAGGCTTAAACCAGCACGGGCTGCCTGGTGGGAGGAGACGTGGGGCTGCAGAGCAGAGGGAGCCACGGGAGCAGCTCACTGGGCTGGCATCTCCTGGCTGTCCCTGCCCCATCCCTCGGCACTGTCTGCCCTCCAGGGGCTTGAATTTGAGCTCTGGTGCTCACAGGGGTGTTTGACAGCAACTCAAACAACTTCTGAAATTCTGTTTGAAAATGATTCTTTTTCCTGGCGTTCTCTCCTAAGCTCAGCTTGTTGCTGCCCCATCAGCAGGACGAGGAGGTCCTGCAGCACCTCTTACTTCATCCCCATCTTGGACCCTCCCATCCTCCTCCTCCTCCTCAGGTGGTGTTTGCCATTGACCCAGAGCTCTGGATCCTCGGGCTGCTCTTCCCTGGGACGCTCCCTCGTCGTTTGAATGTCTGAGGCCTTTTCCTCTAATCCTCTTCCCCAGCACTACTGGAATTTCAGCACCTTCAGCCTGGGCTCTTTGACTGTTCTCCAGTTAAAACTAGGTCAGAACCAGCTGTCAGCTTCTGGTAGTTCACTGTTCCTGTTTTATGAGTTGTAACCCGGTGTCGCTGCAGTTAATGCCTGGCTTTAATTGGGCACATGAAATGTCTCACCTGGCTCTGTGTGAGCAGGGCCTGACACAGGAAACTGCCCCAAATGACAGCTGGGCTGGAGCAGCCACGTTACCTCCACTGGGGCTGGAAAGGTGAGTTATCTGTGTGTTCCACACTGTGCCAAACAGATGGATTTTTCCCACCAGCTCTCCCCTCACTGCACATTTGCTGGCAGGTTTCTGGCTGTGATCAGACACCCTCTCTTTGTGTCTGGGGGCTTTTAACCTGCTGGGTGAAAGAAAACAGCTGAAAACCAATACCAGTAACTGGAAAGGCACATGGTGGGGAGGAAGGCAGCAATGCAGGTGTGCTGCAGGTCATCCAGTCCTTGGGCTTAACTGAGTTCTGGCTGGCTGGACCCAGTCACAGTTTTTACAGCTTGGTGGTGCCTCAGTGCTGGGTGAAATGCCCCTGGGAAATTCAGACTGTCCTTGGCCCTGGCTTGGAGCAAGGCAGGAGGCTTGGAGTTCCTGGGCATTCTGGCATAAATGGGGTTTACATGAACTCCTTCCTACTTTTCAGTATAACTTAAGGGTTGTGCCTTTAAAATGCTGCATGAGCTGTTGGCTCTGTGCAGTTTTCCAGAATGGTGAGTTCTTTCTTAAGCTGTTCTTAATACCCTTAATTTTCCTGATTTGTGTGTCTGCTGCTGCTCTGGGATCCTTCTCAAGGATGCCCATCAGGGCACGGGGCGGGACTCTCGGGGTGTCCTTTGCAGGGCAGTTGGACTTTGATGGTCCTGGGGGGTCTCTTCCAGCTCAGGATGTTCAGGATATTCTGTGACTTTCTGGGATCTAAAGATCCCTGGGATGGAATCCCTTGGCTTTGCAGGTGCCAAGGTGATCCAGCTCTTCCTGACACACCTGAGTGGTGTCCATGAAGTGGAGGGAAATGGGGGAAATATTATCCGTGTTTGGCAGGTGGAGGAGTTTGAACCCAGAACTGAAATACTTTATTTAAGGAAACCTCGTGGTGGAGGGCACACAGAACAGGTTTCACCCTAAGGCTGGTCCTGCATTCCCGTGTGGAGGAGCTCGGGAGTCTCAGCCAGTTGTGGAAACACCGTTTGTGCAGGAGGGGGTGAGGGGGAGCTGTTCAAGATGAGCTGTTGTAGCACAGTTATTCTGTATTCGTTTGGGAAACCTCTTCTGGTAGCTGAGGGGTTTGTACAGTGCAAAAAGCAAAATAATTGCAGGGATACACTTGATTGATGCAGCTGGTTGTGGAGAAGCTTTTAACTATTTAACCCTTTAAGGGTGAGGTTTTCATCCACATCTCAGGTCTGGCTGATGCAGTGGGAGTGTTGGAGCTTTACAGTCAGTAAAGGTGAAGAATTGTCCATAACAGCTTTTGTGAGGAAAAAAACAATTAACTCTTGTTTTAGGCTGAGAATTAGGATTTTCTGTCCCTCCTGGAAGGTGCTTGGCAGGAGAACCGTTTGTGTTGTGCTTCTGGAGGGAGGTGAGAGCTGAGGGTGGGCTGAGCTCTCCCTGAGAGCAGCTGCTGAATAAGGTGTGAGGTTTGAGAGAGGAGGAGACTCCAAGAGGAGGTGCCTGGCCAGGAGGGTGGGTGGGTGGGTGGGGGTCTGGGGGTCTGTGCCAGCCACACCAGCCAATTCTGCTGCCCATTCCCCCAGCAGGGGAAACAACTCCTGGCTCTTCCCAAGGCTTGATGACTAATTCTCAATCCTCGCAGTGAAATTTATTAAAATCTCTGTTTTTCAGTTGTATCCACGTGTCAGATTCGAACCCACTGAGGGTGGGAATGGCCAGGATAGAAACTCTGGGCTGTGATTCCCCATGGGCAGCCCCAGGTGCCTGTGTTTGCACCCCTGACAGCCCTGACCTCCTTGTCAGAGCCCCAGAGCTGCACCACTCCAGAGAGGCTGGTGGGGAAAGTGCCAGCTCCGAGGCACACACCAGCAATCCCGGGGATTGCCAGGATGGGGATGGTTCTTCTCAGCATTTTCCTGAGCTTTGAGGCTTTGCTGGAGAGGTGGGCACAGCAAACCTCCCTGCTCTTCCCGAGGAAGCCCAGGAGCCTTTATTGGAGGTGTTTGTAGTAGGGGAATGACCCTTAAAATACTAATCTGAGAAAACCCAAACCCCCCTCACTCTTGGCTCTCAAACTGTTCCAGTGAATCCTTCAGGGCAAACCAGAACTGCTGCTCACCTTTGGCAGGGTTGGGAGTTTGGGTGGGTCTCTTTCCTTCTGCCAGTTTTGTTGTGGTGGTTTTTTGTCCTCCCCAGTCCTTTCCCAGTTTAACCAGAACCTCTGAGAGCCCCAGTAAGGTCCTGCTGCCAAACCAGCAGGGATGGGGGCCCAGGGAATTTGGGGCAGGGGTGCCCAGGGGGATCCTTGCCAGGCTGGAGGTGTCTCCAGACTGGCTGCAGTGCCAGAGCGTGCAGGTGCTGCAGACCCTGCTGCCCTTCTCTAGAGAAATACCTGAGACCATGTTTGGTGTTAATATTTCCAGTATCTGGAGGCAGAACAGAGGCTTCTCCCTGGAGTAGTTACTGACAGTGTTTCAGAGCACACCCACGTGTGCACAACCCAAACCTGAGTTTGCTTTCCTTTGCCTGCCCTTCAGAAACACCAATATTGCCCTTCTTTGTTGTACCTGTCTTTAGTTTGCTGTACCTGCTCCAGGTGCAGCTCTGTGGGAGGGGCACAGACAAGAGCAGGTCTCAATTCTGCCTTCATTTTATTTCAAACGCTTCTTTCCTCCTCTATGAGCAAATGATTTGCTGTTTTTAATAAGGGATGAGCTTTGGGATGTGCTAATTTAACTCTCCCCCAAATTACCTGCAAGTAATAAAACAATAAAACTTATTTCTAGGGTTATGCTTGAATTTTTGGGGATGAATTTGCCAGCACAGCATTATCGTTGTAGGAGAGCTCAGGGAAATGTTGTTCCAACTTGTTTTATGCCTTCCCAGTTTCACCTTTTGTTGCTTTTAGTCTGAGTTAGAGCAGAAAAATCCCTTCAGGAGAAATGGTGATAAAAGTGAGAGTTGGTGCTGGATTTTGGTGGTTTCTGTTGTGGAGCAAAGAAAGGGACATTGAAAGCTCTGCCTTGGGGAGAACAGGCCGAGATCCGGAGACAAAGGGAAGGTGTTCAAATGAATGAGCACTGAGGTTCAACACAACAGTGACTAATAAAGTGGAAATAGCTCCGAGGGCCGCTGGGTCTGCGGGTCAGGGAGGGTCCGAACACCCCTCTGGCACCAGGGCCGGATGCAGAAAATCCATTAACACAAACTGAAACTTCCTTTTCAGAGGTGCAGGAATTGTGTCAGGACTGGGAGGGTTTTCACTTGAAGGAAGGAACCTCCTGGGTTATTGCACTGGAAAATGGCCACGGTGTTCTTCATTATGGACGTTTTTAATTGATTTCCCCACTGCTTTGGCCAGTGCCAGGCACTGAAATCACACAGGGATGCAAAGGGTTGGGGTTTTCCCCCCAAAAGCCTTTCCTTCCCAAACCTGTGGAAATGCTGGGACTTGGCTCTTGGCCCTGTGACAACAAACCCTCCCTGAGTAGCCCCATCTTGTTAACAGGGAAATTGGTGGGAGTTTGGGGTGATTAAAGTGCAGCTGATGATCGTTGCAGCCTCCTGGCAGTCTGGAGTCAGTGAGGAGACTTTAGAGCTCCTCTGCTCTCCTTAATGAGCAACCCAGAACAGCAAGGAGGGAAAACAGGAGATTAAAACACAGCGTTTGTCCCGTTGGGAATTGTGCCTGTGGTCTCCGAACTTGGATTCCCATGGGAGGCAACTCCTGCCTGTGCTGGGACCTGGGCTGTGCCTCAGTTAATTGGGAGCCACAGCCCCTTCATCCTTTCCTGTTTCTTGCTGTACACGATCTTGGGGCCAGCAGCCCCCTCCTGTCTGGGGTGGGTCAGGTGCTCCATTGTGGGGCAGGATTGGAGCCCCTCCTGTCTGGGGTGGGTCAGGTGCTCCATTGTGGGGCAGGATTGGAGCCCTGCTCTCTGGGGTGGGTCGGGTGCTCTCCAGCTCTGGCCAGGCAGGGCCCAGATCCCATCACACAGTGAATTTTTTGGGATCAGCACTGTTGGGGTCCCATGCTGGCCATTCCAAAGGTCACTGATGCTTGGAGCAGGAGTGCTGTAGCTCTGCCCCTGACCCCAGCCTGGCCATCGCTGTCCCCTCGGTGTCTCCCTGCACTGACCCATCCCTTGCTGGGGAATGGCTTCCCACTGCCAGAGGACAGGGTGGGATGGGATGTTGGGATAGAATCCTTCCCTGGGAGGGTGGGCAGGCCCTGGCACAGGTTGGGCAGAGCAGCTGTGGCTGCCCCAGCCCTGGGAGTGTCCCAGGCCAGGCTGGAGCCCCCTGGGACAGTGGGAGGGGTCCCTGCCCATGGCAGGGGTGGCACTGGGTGGGCTCTGAGGTCCCTTCCACCCCAAGCCACGCCATGATCCATGTGCTGCTGCCTCTCCCTGGGGCTCTGGGTGTCCCCTCCATCCCTGAGCAGGTCCTGTGGCCAGGATGGCTCTGTGGGTGGCCAGGCCTGGTCCCTGTGTCCTGTTCCTCCTCCTCCCTTCCCTGATTGCTCCCCAAGGGCAGCCCCAGCAGGGAGGTGCACGGAGGGGCTGCCTTGCCCAGGGTTTGCTCCGAGTTCCCAGCTGAATTCTGCAGCAAAGATCCAACCAACACGCTCTGCCTTTATTCAGGAGGAGCTTTTCCCTGGATTAGCTGAGCTCAGGAGCTCCAGGCATGCGAGAGGGAACGGCGGGCCCGGCTGGCTCAGCTGCCCTGCCTGGGGGGTGACATCCTGATGACAGGGGAGTTTCATTGCCTGCTGCTTTGCTGATACAACTGTTGGCCATTGGGGGACCAGCTTTCTGCTGTGCAGGGCAGGACAAAGAGGGGCCAGCAGGCTCCAGTTTGGAACTTAGTCATGGGCCTTCCTCTCCAAACTTACCCAGGGGTTGAGTTTTGTTGTATTTCAGTGGGATAAATAACATTTCAGGTGTGTGGGGATGGAGGGGCTGCCCGTGGTGCTTCCTGCCTGAGGAGCTGGGGATGGGGAGCTCTGGGGCTTGGGGGGGCTGGGAATGGGGGATTCTGTAACTTGAAGGAGCTGGGAATGGTGAAGTTTTGTAACTTTGAGCTGGGAATGGTGAAATTCTATATGGGAATGGTGAATTCTGGAACTTGAAAGTGCTGGGAATGGTGAAATTCTGTAACTTTGAGCTGGGAATGGTGAAATTCTGTAACTTAACCATTTCAGTAATACCAAGTTAGGGGTTTTTTGAGCTGATACTTCAAACCCCCTCATTTTCTGTGCTGTAGAAACACCCAGTTGTTGAGCCTGGAAGGTTAAAGCTCTGAGGAGCAGCATTTGTGCTGTCCCAGCCCAGCTGAAGTGATGCAATTACAGCTGAGGCAGCCTGTGTGTCTTTGCAATTAAAACCTTTCAGATGCTCAGCGTGGCATTTTTGGCTGACATGAAAGCTCTGGAGCTCTTTGTTGCTGCTGCCACTTCTGGGCAGGATCTGCTCTAATGCTGCAGTGACAATGTGGCCATTAATGCATATTAGGCAAATGATGGAATAAACACAAACTGCACCTCAGAGCAACTGGGAGGTTCCAGCTCTTAAAACTCCATCTGAAGCAGCTTTTTAAACATTCCTTGTTTTAAGAGCTCCTGGCAGGGTGCAGGTGGATCCCAAGTGCTCCAGCAGGTCCCTGGCACTGCCCTTCTCACCTGGCACCGATTTTGCACCAAAAGTTTGTCTTTATTCCCAATAGTGGGGGGTTCACATGGAGTTTCCCAGGCCCTCCCCATGGCAGTGCTGTGTTTGAACAGCACAGCTGTAATTCTGGAGCCTCAGCAGGCCCAGCCCCGCTGCCCATGGCTGGAGCTTCAGGTGGGATCCTTGGGAGGCCTGGAATGGCAGATGGGAATTGGGTCGTGGGGAGACGGAGTTTTAATTGTGTGAATAATAGTTGGGATGTAAAAAAGGATATTCAGGAGGCTTTTTCCTGCTGTGTCTGTGGCAGGAGGTGAAAGGAGCTCTGGAACAGTGGGGTGCCGTGGGAGCAGTGGGTGGGTCCCTCCTGGGGCAGCCCTGGCTCACTGACTGCCAGGACACTTCTCTCGGGCTCCCTCCAAGGGGGGGGTGTGTTCCAGGGTGTTTCTCTGCCCTGGGATTTCTGTTCCTGCTGCTGCTGAGCTCGGGGGTGTCTGCTGTGAGTCTCTCACTGCACACCTTGGCTCTGGGCTGGGCTCTGCTCTGCCAGCTCTGGGGGGTGTTTAACGCAGCACTGGGAGTGGCAAAGGAGATCTCGGGGTTCTCTCCAGCCCTGCAGGAGCCTCTCCCAGGTGTGGCCTGAGTGTCCCCCCAGGCTGGGATGGGACCCTTTTCATTCCCCTCTGCCCAGCTGGAAGCCAGAGGAAGTAGGGGAGGGAATTTTCCTTTATTTGGACATCACTGCGTGGGCAAAGGAGACATAACCTCGTCATAACCAAAGAATTAAAGAGGAACTTGGAGTTTGGGGTAGTAGAGCCTGAAATTTGTGCATTTTCAGCTGTTTCTGTTTGTTGGTCACTGGTTTGTGAAGTGCAGCAGCTTTACCTGGGCACTTGTTTTACCTGGAATTGCACGTGATGGTTGAAAATACCCCGTTAATGCCAGCCTGGGTTAACAGGATTTTATGGTTTATATTTATTGGAATTCTTGCTACTAATTTTAACTGTTTGCAAGAGGCTTTAAATTCTGAGAATAATCCCCCAGTTCCAACATAAATAAGGGTCAGTTTTCAGTTGCACTCAGGGCATTTTGTGCCTCTGAACATTGAGCAGAACAGACACAGCAATCCCAAGTTTAGGCAGATATTTCCATACAGCTCTGCCTCAGTGGGAATTCCAGTAAATACAGAACAGAACCTCCCAAAACAACAGATCCTTTAATTATCTGTATTTCCCTGAAGAAATGGTGACGTTTCCAGCTGGTTCCTTGACCTGAGGATTTCCAGTGTCCTTTCTAATCCTGGGTAGGAACATCCCATCCAGCTTTTCCACTGAATGTTTTCAGAACCTCATGGCAGTTTCCATCCTCCCTAGTACAGCATTTCATTAGTTTTAATTTCAATTCTTCTGTGTTTCATTGACACTTTCTTGTTCCTCCTCCTCTGTCCTCAGCATCCACGAGCCAGATCTGGAGTATTTGGGTGTGAGGAGCTCTTTGTGTGCTGCCACCACCTCTGAGAGCTTTCAGGGTCTCTGTAAAGGTTTGCTCTCTCCCCTCTCTCCCAGGAAAGCCAGAGGATGGGCATGAAAGCCAAGTATCTGGTGGGAGCTTTGGGGGATGAGTTGTGGGGTTTTGGTTTAATCTCCTGGCTTTGGAAATAATCTTTGGGTGTGTGGGGGACTGTCTGGCAGAGACCCCTCGGGCCTGTGGGCTTTGGGTTTGTTGGCACCGCAGAGCAGAGCGTTGGCAAACCTGCTGCTGGGGCTGTGCACCACTGCCAGAGAATGCAGAGGGAGCTGTGGGAGGCAGGGACAGGGCAGGAAAGAAGTGCAGTTTTATGGACTAAAACACTGGGCTCTGTCCAGGCCCCCTTTGGAGGGTCTGCTCTCCAGGCAGGTGGAGAAGGTGAGGGTGGTAACTCCAGCTTGTGGTTGGGATGTGCCTCTGGAAGCCCCTCCTGCTTTGGGGCACCGGAGAGTTGGGAGGACTTTGGGTTGTTCAGCAGCTCCTTTGCTGCTCCAGGAAACTTGACCCAGCTGCTGGTGGGACCTGGCAAAGCAGCAGAGCCCGGGAGTGCTTTGCCAGCCTCTCCTGCTGCCTCAGGAAACCTTTGGCTGGAACAATAGCACAGAGCAGGAGTGGCATTCCTGTGTTTTAGGTGTGTTAAAGGGGCTCTGCCCACTCTCAGGGCGTGCAGATGGGCAGCTCTGGTGTGGCAGTGGTGTGGGCCCTGTGCCACACAGCCCAGGAACTGGGCCCTTCCTGGCTGGAGGGGCACACCTGGGCCCTGGCACACCTGGGCCCTGTGCCACACAGCCCAGGAACTGTGCCCTTCCTGGCTGGAGGGGCACACCTGGGCCCGGGCACAAATCCTGCTGAGCTGGCAGTGGTGCTGCACAGGGCCTGAGCTGGGCTGGGCTTGCCTGGAGTTCTGTCTTTGCAGCTGGAACTGCTGAGGGGCTGCAGTGGGGTGGGCAGGGGGTCCTGGTGTGCCCCCACACGGGTGGGGGTCCAGCAGCATCCCGGATTTCCCAAGGATTTGCTGCAGCCTGGAAGTTGGAGTGCTCTGGGAAGGGCAGAGCCACAGCAGGACCTGGGAGGACACAGGGAAGGGCCCTGTTCCCTCTAAAGGGAGAGGGAATGGCATTTCTGGGAACTGCAGTGCAGGGAGTGCACTCGGGGCATCACTAAGGAAGAAGGTTCAGGTGACTCTCTGGTGACTCTTCAGGAGGTGACAGAGGGTTTGGAAGTGGCAGCAAAAACTCTGTAAAACTGAGGGTTCTCCATACAAGAACATCCAAGAAAGTGAATCCAAGTGGAGATACAGATCAAAATAGTGTTTTCATTTGGTTTAATTTAATTAATCTGTTTGCTTTGATTCTGAATGAAGGTGTCCACACAGGGGGTTAATTTCATCTAATAAGAGTTTTGGATTCTTATCCTTTATTAGTTCAGGGTGTGCACGAGTTCTCTTCCTCCGTGAGCATTTCCAAACAACCTGTAGCCAAGGAATTGGACACCAGGGAATTCCCTGGTGCCTGTGCAGGGACAGGGAGGTGGTGCTGAGAGGCCTAAACGGGAACTGGAATAGCACAATGTGTTTGCAACATCCACCTCTCCCTGTGCCCCCTCCGTGGAGTGTGCAGGGAATTCCAGCCCTGCTGTTCCTGCCCTCGGGATCACAGGCAGCTCGGGAGCCTCCCAGGGCTGGATTCTGGGAGATCCAGCTCCAGCTGGCCCTTTAACTTGCACAGACACTCTGAGTGTGATACTCCAAACCAGCTTATCTGTCGATTGGGCAATTTGTAAGTTCAGTAATTAAACTAGTCCTGATTTCTGCACCAGGACTTCTGCTGCTGCCTCCTTATTCCACTCCAGTGTCTCTGACCACCTTTCCATTCCACTCAGACACCTTCCCAGAACAGCCAGCAGAGCTTCACCACTCTGTAATTTGCTCTACAAGAACCACATGGAGGGTGTTTTTGTGAGAGATCCCGGTTTTCCCTGATCCCAGTGCTCGTTGCTGGGGTGTTGCTGGGAGTGCTGGCCATGAACAGCGTGCTGTGGAATGCAGTGTCGTGGCACTCGAGGAATCCAGTGATCTCTGGACCAAGAGCAAGATGAGGTTTATTGTGGCTTCATAAAGGTTGTTTCGGGTCTATAAAACTCGTTATCCAGCCCCGTCGGCTCTCGGCGTGTTCTGCCCCGCTCGGCGCCGTGGATGGCTTGGGTGTGATGCACATCTGTGGGGTCGGGTTGGGAGGGCTCTGGGCAGGCTCAGACTGTCTGGGGCTGGGGCTGGGTTTGTTCACTGGGCTAAAGGAGATCTTATTGCTATTTTCTTACCCAATTTTTGGTTTAATATCAGCACATCCTGGCTGAGATTCCTCACTCCGGGCCTGAGAGCGCTTGGAAAGGTTTTGTGAGAGGTGATGGTAAAGCTGGAGGGCTTCAAGCTCTTTAACTCTTTTGCTGCTGAAGTGTCAATACCTGCAGCTGGGATCTGGGGGGCTGGATCCAGTGGGAGGTGGATCCAGTGGGAGGTGGATCCAGGGGGGCTGGATCCAGTGGGAGGTGGATCCAGGGGGGGTGGATCCAGTGGGGGTGGATCCACTGGAGGTTGATGTGGGCAGTGTGACACAAACAGTACAACTCACCCTTTGGTCTCCTTGGTCTCCTCAACTCTTCCTGCTGATTTTTCCCCCCATGGAAATGTTTCCTGTATCTGCAGCAGCGTTTTCACTTCCAGTGGCACTTTGGCCTGTTTGTAAATCCTGTCCCTGTGGAGGGGCCTCCTGGTGGGATGGCCCCACAGAGCCCAATTCCTGTCTTGGGGTGTTGTGTGTGATGTAGGAAATGAAACATTCACAGCCCCAGTTCTGCTGGAATTGAAAAAATCCAACCTTAGCCTGGCTTGAACTGAGTCTGTTACTCCTTCCCTGTAGTTAAAACCTCAGGTGAGGGTTGGAATTCAAAAACCTTCACGATCCCCAAAATCCCAGCAAAGCAAGAAGTGGCATCACGGAGCACAAAGGCTGAAATTCAGCAGTTTGGAGCAGATTGAGGAGGTTTTAGAGCTCCCAGGAATAGGACTTTTGAAATGCAAGCAAAGGAGTCTGGAGGAAGAGGCAGATTGTTGGAACAGGCTGTGCAACAACAGCATTTTGCAAGGAAGCTCCAGTTTGCTTTTCCAAGGGGTTGCCAGTTTGCTCTTGGAAAAAATTTGCTTTGCATTTGCTGTGTAATAAATTTTCCCTTCAAGTGTCCATTTCTTAACTCCAAACCTGCATAAACACCGAGGAGCCTCCGCTGGGCTGGGCTGGGCTGTGCCCCAGCCGGTGTGGGGAGGAGGGAAGTGTCACCTTCAGGGGGTCACCTCGGGCTGTTCCCCTCCTGAGCTCACTCTGATCCCTTTTCTAGGCACAAATCACTATTTCAGGAGGGTTTTGTCTTCTCTTGCTTGGAATTCTCTGTATTCCCTGGACCTTTTCCCTTTAAAAACAATTAAAGTAGAAAATAACAGGTGAAAAATCCAGCTGAGTGGCTTTTGCTGGTGAATGTTGGAGCTTTAAACTTCTCCAAGGTCATTTTTGCTTTTCCACTTGTTTCTTGCAGGATGCTGTGACATCAAAGCCAGTCATCCAGTTTCAAGGAAGCCAAGGGGTGAGTTTGTGCCTGGGTTATGTGTGTGTATTCCTTGTAATATGAGGAATTCTGCTGCTCCTGCTCCAGGAGTGATGCTCTGGCTGCTGGGAGGGAGAGCTCGAGCTCCAGGTGTGGCCCCACATGGATTTTCTCTCTACCAAAGCCTTTCCCTGCCCTTTGTTTTCTAACCTTGCCAAACCCCCATGAAGTTCAGCTTTCCAAGGCTGTGCTGTTGGGGAGGAGCAGGAAAAGGGAGCAGCAATCCATGGAAACCTCACCTGGTAAATCCCAGGAACCCCCTGGGAAACTCGGGGCAAGACTTGGTGTGTCCCAGTCACTTCCAGGGTCTGCCCCGAGTGTGCTGGAGCTTTAATTGCTGTAACTGCAGTTCCTGGGGGTCCCACAGGTTGGTTTGTATTGAGGGGGTTTATTTCTCCAGCTTCTGCTCAGGAGATTTACAGCCCCAGAACAGGCTGTGGGGCAGGTCCTGGGGGTGTGTCTGGTAAATGCAGCTCTTCAGTGAGCTTGAAAACTGCATTTAAATACCTTTTATTTATAAAAAAGTGAGTGTTTATCTTCAGTCTTTCCACGAAGAAGGGGAAATTTAATTTTTAAATGTTTGTTTCAAGGATCTGACCTCAGCTGTGAACAACTTCTCCTTATTTTTTTAGCACTGGCACATTGAAACTTCCAGAGGGGTTGGGGTTAAGTGGCCACTGAATCTGGCCCGTTGTCCTGGCCCACACAGAACTCTGGGGTGTTACTCTCACTAACAGCACTCAGGGCCCCCAGAACACACAGCAGGAGAGACATGATGGTTGTTGTAAGTTAAGAACTAAAACACAAACCTTCTTACCCTGGGAAATGCAGAAAGGAGCAATTTCCAGGTTTTTTACTTTGTTTAGAATTGAACTTCCCTGGAAGGTGAGACCAAAATCTGCCACTGCAGGATGGCAGAGTCAGACCAGGGTGGAGGAAAACTCGGAAGGGTTCAGGGTTTGTCTTTATTAGAAGAGAAAGAGCTTTGCCTGGAACAAAGAGTGGAAGCCTGGGAGTGCTTTCCCTCCCTTTGGAGCACCTGCACCTCACCTTTCCTGTGACGCTGCTCAGGTTTTGGAATTGCCTCCTCCTGGTGGTTTCCCTTGAAGGAAAGAGGCAAAAGGAGCAGGAACAGCCTGAGACAGCCCCGTGCCCAGCTCGTGGTGGGTTCCACGTGGAGCTGCCATGGACAGGGGTTACAGAAATGCTGCTTTAAGGTGCTGCAGCTTCTTATCAGAATGAAGAATATTTTCAAATCACAGCAATCAATGTTGGTGCAGTTAATTGAGCCCTTCCCTTCGCAGAGAGGAGGGTTTGGTGCCACTCCCTGCAGTGAGAGCCCCTGGCACGGGGCTGGGAGGAGGATTGAACCCAGGCAGGGCTGAGCTCCGCCGCTCCTCAGCTCGTTAGTTAATGGCACTGATGAGGACAGGCCAAAGGTAGGGCCTGGGAGGAAGGAGGGTCCATCCAGCTCCCCGGGAGCAGGGAGAGAGGGAGAGACAGAGCTCTCTGTCCCTGCAGGGTTCCTGTCCCTGGGGCTGCCAGGGAGCTGCCAGCTGGGGAACCACCTGCTTGCCAGGGAGCACTCCCCGGGTTCTCCTGCTTGCAGGAGCTGAGGAGGCCTCAGATGCTTTCCAGGGATCCTCCATCTCTTGGACTCGGGCGAGAATTCCAGGAATTCAACAAGCTCTTGGATCCAGATGATGACATTGGAACATACTTGTTTAGCTGCTTATTTTTCAAGCAGTTTCCTCCACTATTCCTTAAGGCCCCAATTTGCTGCCTTCCTATTTGGCTTCCTGAAAATGGAGAATTCCATGGGCTTGTGGGGGTGGTTTCATGTGTGGCACAATTGTCAGGGGGGATTTTGGGGCAGGGATGTGAGATTGTTAATGGTGGGAATTATGAGGTTTTAATAGTGGGAATTTTCTGTGCAAATACCCCTCTGCCAGGAAGGGAAAGCTTTGCTGGATGCTTGGGGGAGGCAGCACAGAAAATAAGAATTTCAACAAACTGCTGCTGCTTTAGTTCTCCAGAAGCCCTTAAATTACTGTGTCCGTGTGTTTTCACCTATCCCAGAGTTACTCCAAGGGGTGGTGTTGAGGATACTTTAAATTTCTAATAGACAGAAAAGCAACTTTCATGTTTAATACACTAATTAAAGCAGGGAAGGGAATTGGGAATAAAACACCAGGTCAGGAAGGTGGTGTAGAAAAGGAGGATGTCAGTGGCTCCAGCTTAAACAAAGGCACAAAACCCCCTGCATGGAGGTTTGTAACTGTCAGAGGTTCATAAAATCTTGGGATGTGTTTCTGTGTCTTGTTAAAGGCTCTGGCAGTGCAATATTCTGTGTGATAACCACCATTGCAGTCACAGGGTGTGATGAGCAGAGTGTTACTCTGCTTTGAGATGCTCAAACAGGGCCATGGATATTCCTCAGGAGCAGCACCTGGGTGGTGTTTCCTTACAAAGGGGCTTTTCTTGGATAGCC
Organism: Gymnopithys bicolor; assembly: GCA_035041215.1. Classification (NCBI taxonomy): domain Eukaryota; kingdom Metazoa; phylum Chordata; class Aves; order Passeriformes; family Thamnophilidae; genus Gymnopithys; species Gymnopithys bicolor. The sequence goes on along the minus strand of JAWWLY010000079.1, from coordinate 1,316,736 downwards.
TTGGAAGTTTTAGAGCCTTGATGGTTTTGCTTGTTTCAGTGTGCACATGAATTAGAACTCCAGGGCGTTACAAATGGTGATAGTTGGGCACAGCTGTACAAGAAAGGCTGAAAATGCTTCTATTTTGGTCAAAAGACACTCAAAATCAGAGCTTGGGTTGGGTGAAATGTGCAGGTGCTTGGTGGGTTGGGGAGAGAAGGGAAAGAACTGAACTGGGAGGGGAAAAAACCCCTCAGGTGCCAAAAGCATTTGTGTTCATGGAGCTGTTTGATGTGACTGTTGGGGGAAAAAGTCTTTGCTTTGTGATTGGAAAACACCCCGTTTGTGATTGGAAAACACCCCATTTTCCCCAGTTCTTCCTGGGCTGGGGCTGTGCTGGTGTTGGCAGAGGGAGCTGAAATCCCCACTCAGAGCGAGCTGTGCCCAGATGAGCGTTACTTGAAAGAAGCAAACAAGTCACATCTGTACTGAGCTATTTTTAAGTGTCTCTGGTCACTGGTGCAACACTCAGCACCAAAATTAGGGCTCCCTCAGAGCAGTCCCTGGGCTGATCTGGTGGCTTGAGAAACCTTCTGTTTTCAGCTAAAAATAATTCCTAGATAACGGCCTGGTTTCATGCTCTGCACTTTTCAGTACTGCTCTGACTGGCTCCTGCCTCAGTTCGTGTCCTTTGGAGAAGCTGCAGAAACTCCACAGAAATGCTGAAATGCTCCTGGAGCAGCTGGTTTTTCCCAGGGGTAACTCAGGAGCGAGGAGAGAGTTATTTAGTGTGTGATTTTGTGATTTGGTTTTACAGACTCAACATGTAGCACAACTCCATCCTCCAGCCAGCACCTCTGGAGGTGGAACAACCCCCTGAATTCACCTTTTCTCCCTCTTGCCACTGAATTAATCTGCAGAAACCCCCCAGTCTGCTGCTTACAGAGCTCTGTTCCTGTAAAGCAGAGGGGAATTTGTCCCCTGCCTGGGTGGGGGCAGAGGGTGCTGGGGCAGATTAAAGGGCTGAAGGCTCTGGGGCACGTTTGGCCCAGGAGATAAAGGGGCTCCCTGGGGAGGGTCCAGCAGCACCCACAGCACCCCCAAATCTGCTCCCAGGAATTTTAGCCCCAGATTCCAGGGATAACTTGTCCCTCTGTGTCACACAGGGCTCTCAGCTGGGTTTCTGGGCTGGCCCCTGGAAAAAGGGAGCTCTGTTTGAGGGCAGGGAAACGCTGCAAGGGCTTCCCGCTGCCTCCCAGAGCATCCCTGTGGTCAGCAGAGGGGCACGGCTGCTCTCGGGGTTTCCAGGCTGCAGGAGACCTCCCAAACCCTCCTGTGCCAGCAGCAGCCCTGCCTGGGCACTGCCAGGGTGGGTGCCACGAGCTGGGCTGCTGGGAGTGTGTCTTTGCTGCATTCATGTGGCAGTCTGGGTAAATATAAATGCCTGTGGTTGAGCCCAGCCCTAAAATAGGCAGCAGCTGATGTGCCCTGTGTCTGCTCTTGTGCAAACCATCTTAATTATCAAATATGGATGTGAGAGTAGAGCTCAGGTGCTGACACTGCTGCTGGATCTCCAGTGCAGAGGGAGGACAGTTCCCCTTGTGGAAAATGAATGGCTTGGGGAAGGGAGGGAGGGAAGCCCCAAGCAGTGCAGGGTGGCTGTGGAGTTGTCTGCAGAGCACACTTAATGCTTGATTAAATATTTAATTTAGCAGCAGCGTCACATTCTACTGTGAGCCATGAAATCTTGTTATGGAATTATAATATCTTAAAAAAGCAGAAGGGTACCTGGTGACCTGGCTGCTGCTGCTGCTGCTGCTCAGTGCTGGTCACTGGCTGCAAAGAAACAAGCCTGGGGTGCTTTAAATTGAGTATAAACAGGCTGGTTTGGGCCTGAATCAATAGAATTGGGTCAGATTCCTTGAGCAAGGGTATTGTGAGCTCTGTTGGAGAGGCAGCAAGTGCCCAGCTCAGATCTCTGTGCTGTCCCAGCCCTTCCCCTCTGTTACCTTATCTCCCCACTGCACATGGGGGCATAACTGGAGTTCTCCTGGTACCCCCTTGCTCTTGGCACCCTCCTGTGCAGCAGTGCAGGTGCTTTACCTGCCTGAGAGCCGAGTTGTGTGCCAGCCTGGCCCCCCAGGTGACTGATGCTCTCGCTCTGCCAACAGCACATCGCCATCCCCCGGCCCGACCGGCCCACCGAGGTGAGGACCTTCACCTTCTACCTTTCAAATATTGGCAAGGACAGCCCCCAGGGCAGCTTCGACTGCATCCAGCAGTACGTGTCCAGGTGAGTGGGACATCCAGGGAAACAAACCCAGCCTCTTCTGTCACCTTCCTTCCCCAGCAAACCTGAACAGGGCTTTAGTACACGTTCTTCATTTTCAGAGCCTTTCTGGTGCGTTGGTGGGTGGGTTTGGGGAGCGGCTGGTCCCCGCCAGCCTCTCTGTGCCCTGCTGCTGTTTGACTCACACGGCCCCAGCCGGCCCCCAGAGCCGGCACTACCTTTGCCATTGCCTTTCTTTTGCAGCAATGGCAACATCCACTTGGACTGCCTTGGGAGCATCCAGGACAAGATCACTGTGTGTGCTACTGACGATTCGTACCAGAAGGCGCGGCAGAGCATGGCCCAGGCCGAGGAGGAGACGCGCAGCCGCAGCGCCATCGTCATCAAGCCCGGCGGCAGATACCTGGGTGAGCGGCGGCTCTGCGCTCCCTGCTGGCCTCGTGGGCCTGACCAGGGAGGCCTCTGGGAGTGCCCCAGGGGTGTCTGATTTAGGGGGCTGCTCTCCTTGCGGGGTTCCATCCTCGCCCCACAGAGCAGCTGTGGCTGCCCCATCCCTGGGAGTGCCCGAGGCCAGACTGGATGGGACTCAGAGTGACCTGCGACAGTGAGAGGTGTCCCTGCCCATGGCAGGGGGTGGCACTGGATGATCTTTAGGTCCCCTCCAAGGCCAGTGATTTGGGATTCCCCACGAGGCAGTGTTGGGGTTATCTGTGCAGGACATCCCTCCCTGGCTGCAGGTCACGTCTGTCACGTTTGGGAGCTCCCCGCTGGTCCCCCCCAGTGTCTGTGCCCATGGCCAGTCAGCTGAAACGTGCCAGCAGCGTGTCAGAGGTGCTGTGTGCCCACCCCAGGCCAGCAGGTGCCACAGGGAGGATGGAGGCTGTGTTGATATACAGCAGTGCTGCACAGAGCAGACCATCCATCCCGCTGTGACAACAGAGGGAACACCTTGGGAGAGGAAGCAAAACTCTGGCAAATATCACAGGGAGCCTGCAGGGACCCAGCTTTGGCTCAGGGCTCTGCTTAACCTCAGCTCACAAACTTAGGGCACAAAGACAAGGCAGAGTTTCATGATGTTTTTTGAGGCAGCTGTTGATCCTGCAGCCCATGTGATCTGTAACCAGTCTCTGCTCAGGGTCTGTGATGAGGAGGGGGAGTTGCAGACTGTGGAACTGCCCCTGACTCACTGACGCAGCAGCCAAGTGCTCAAAGCTGAGAAATGAGATAATAATCAGGAAGGAAATGCATTGATTTCCTGTAGACTAGAAGATTATTTTGTTTAGCTCCTCTTTGAGAGCATTACAGTAAGTGCATGAAGTTAAGGCTCGTGAGGGAGAAGATTCTCAAACACAAATTGCTTCCCGGAAAGGCAGAGCAGGACTTGAGGGTTTACAAACCCTTCCCTGCCCTGAAATGGAGCTGTGTACAAGCAGTGGGGCAGAGGGTGTGCTCCTGGCTAAGCTGTCAGGGTTAGAGGCAGGAGGGGGGCTCTGCTCCAGGGAGGAGGAGCCTGGAAGGGCAGTCCTGGACTGGGATCCAGCGCCATCAGCTGATGCCCATTCCCGGCAGGGACAGGACTGGCTCTCACATTTCCATGAGAACACGAGCTCAGCACTTCAGCCTCAGTGCAGTCATTCCAGGCAGCTCAGATGTGGAAAAATTTATAGGAAATGTTGAAATTGGAGAGCAGCAGAGCTTAGAGACGTGAGCTGGCACTTGGATAACCACACATGTCAGTAGGTGCTGCAGGTGGATCTGCAGGGGATGTGTGTGCTGTTACCCACACTAATGTGAGTGGACATCCACATAAATATTTTAAAATCCTTTGTGTCCTGGCTTAACTTAAGGATTTGGTTTTTTTCTTTTCCTATCACTGCCCATTTTGGCTCCAGCCTCAAGTGGAAACCTCCCAATGTGTGTTTTTACTGTTCACGACCTGGCAAGAGTTAAGGCAGTTCTAGAAAGCTGACGAGTCTTCTCTTGTCCCATTTCTGGAAACAAACCCCAGCTGACCTCTGGCTTTGGGGCAGTTGGCTGTGAGTGGTTGCTGTTGCCCCTGTCCCCTCAGCTCAGCCCTGAGGATGGCTGGTGCTGCTCACAGCGACTGTGGGGTGTGATGAAAAGCCAGGAAATGGGGCCTGGGTTACGCAACCCGAGCTCAGTAAAACAAACAGAGCAGACAATCCCCAGGATCTTCAGATGACTCAGTTGGAAACGTTGCTTCCTAGCAGTGGAGAAGTGCCATCCTGGAATAAACCTCAGGAGCACTTGCAGTAAATGCTGGATGTTGTTTGTCCTAGCAAAGGGCACTTTCTCCAGCCCGAGTGATTATTGATTGTATCTCCATGGGTTAGACCTTGGAACCTGCACATTTTCCTGTCAGGTGTGCTTGGTTTGCCTTTGGTAGCTGGAACGTGGTTGTGGGACCTGATTCTGCATCCAGAATAGTCCAGTTCTTTGATCTGGGCTTTACTAAGTGACGTGGGACTGGTGTGAGGGTTCTAGTTAGGGCTGTTTTTTGGTGGGAATGGGAGAAATGCATTCTTGGATCATGCTGTCAGCAACCAGGAGCCACAGTGAGGAAGCTGAGATGCCCTTTGGAGGCAGCTCTACGTTCTCACTTCTCTGCAAGCACAAGAGGAGGGCGAAGCAGTTCTTGGTCCAGGGTGGAAGGGGTTATTCCATGAGCACAGGCAGCACCCTGATGAATAGGCTGATGGCCCAGTGTCAGCCCCATTCATGGGGCCGTGTTTGGAGGGGGAAGGGAGGTGGACCCAGCCCCATAAAGTTCCCATTGTTCTAAAAGCAGAAACATCTGCTGGAGGAGCGTTTTTGCTGAGCTCAGCAGCGGGGAGCCGCTGGGTGACCAGTTCTGGGCTTTCCACCCTGCATTTCCACTCTTCTACATAATAATGCAGAATTTTCTTCTCATGGGGAGGGGAAAAAATAGTTAGATTAACCATGGGGATACATGCACTTGGGATAAATGCAAAGCTGGCAAACAAAGGGAGCTTTATGTGAGCTGGTGGCCAATGACATTCAGGTTTGCAGAGCTGGTGTTGCTGTTTGCTGGTGACAAGCTTGTCATGACCCATAAACCTCACGTCCCAGCCCAGGGGGTGTGCTGGTTGTGTCTGTCCTTCCCTGTCGTCCTGTGGCACTGCAGAGGGTGTGATGAACCCCTTATACGTGGTGACAGCCCTCTGGCCTCTGCAAGGTGACTGCTGCAGTTCACTGTTCTCATCTCATTTTAGGCAAGAAGGTTCAGATGCGCAAACCTGCGCCAGGAGCCTCCGATGCTGTTCCCTCCAGGAAGCGCCCAACGCCCGTCAACCTTGCCAGTGCAATAAAGAGAGGCAATAGTGCCATTTCCCAGAGACCCTTCAAAGACAGGGTTGTGCACTTACTGGCACTAAAGCCTTATAAGAAACCTGAACTTATTCTCAGATTGCAGAAGGATGGACTTTCTCAGCAGGACAAGGATTTGCTGGATAACCTTCTGCAACAGGTTTGTACTCTGGTGAAGGCAACGATTTAGGTAAAGGGGAATGTCTTCTCAGAACCCTCCCATGTCAGTGTAACGTGTTATCTGCAGGCTGCAGCTCAGGGTGTCTCTGAGGGCCGTGGGTGGCACAGTTCCCACCTCAGGGTGCTGTTCCAGAGATAGCAGGAGCCTCCTGTGGCTGTGCCTTGGCTCGGGGGTGCAGCCCAGCTGGGCGGCTTTGGCTCCCCAGAGCAGTCCCGTAAGAGGAGCACTTTTGCTTGGTCATGGGGAGGATTATCTAACACAGGACCTACAGCTTAGTTGATTTGTTATAACCTGTACATCTCTATATTTTTATTCTCATGAGCATACAGGAGCAACACTCTGTATTGGGGCAGTTTCCCATGCAGAGGAGATGGCCCCTCTTTCTTTGTATTGCTCAGAGCCTTTCCTGCCTGGCAGTGCCACTGCTTAGGTGTGAAGATCTTTAGTGTGTCAGGTGGGAGAGCTCTCTCCAAGCTGAATCAGTTGCCAACACCTGGAGTCACTCTGAGGGTGCCATTTTAGGCCCTGCAGTAAACACCTTTACTGCTTTATTGAACACATGGTGGCTATTTATTTAAGTGCTGCAGCTGCCCCCTTCTGTATTGGAATATATTCTGGCAAACACTCTCTGTTTTGTTCATTCTACTCCTTTCCATAGCTGGAAAGAGCAAGACAGGACTTAGTTTGCCCACGGGCACAGGGCAGGTCGCCTGAACAACTGAGTTCAGCTGGCACAACTCGCTCCTTCCTTAAGATGTTAATCCTGGAGCCCTTCATTTTTCCAGCAGTGCCTGAGTTCTTTGGAGCACCTTTTCAGTGCTATAAATAGGTTTCTGTTCCTGATAATCACTTGGGGCTGATGCTCCCCCAGAGCCCTGGCGGGGCCGCGGCGCGTGCGGCCCTGGCCACGGGGCCCTGATTGGGCTGAAAGTGCTTTGGCTGCAAAGGTGTTGCTCGTAAAGTTAATCCCTCTCAGCCCTCCCAGGGCTCCCATCCACAGGCAGACACAGATAAGCTAAAAATTACAGGCTGTGTTAAAGCTGCACGTCTAAATCCGGCGAGGTGTGGGTTTCATTGTGCTCCTGCCTCTCCCGCAGCACTCCGTGTTCCTGACGGCCTTTTTGCCTCATTTTGCAAGGCTTCTATTTTTGGGAGGGCTGGGCTGGAGCTTCCAGAGTCCCACAGCAGCAAAACAAGGAGGGAGCAGCTCCCAGGAGACCATCCCAGTGGTTCTTCCCTCGCTGCAGGAACAGGAGGAATTCCAGGAGGGTTCTCCTAAAGGCCCCTGACTTTGCTGTTGTGTCTTGGGTGTGTTTACAGGGACACCTGAGAGTCAAACACAGCTCCAGTTCTTGTGTTTTGGCTCAGGCTTTTGGAAAGCTGACAGAACTGAAAGGAAAAACAAAGTGTTTGCCATGTAAACTGATAACTGGGCTGTCTATTTTTCTCTTATCAGGAGAGGTTGCTGTGTTAGTTGTGCAGCTTTTTGCTTTGAAATGCTTAGATTTTTAATACTTTTAGTATTGGGTTGTAGTCTCCCTAAGGCAAAAGCAGGGGAATTAGCAGCATCTTCAGTTATTTCAAGACTTCCCACTCCTCCTCCTGTTTTTGAGGCATTTTATTGCTGTTGGATAATAGAAATCCCTAAGCACAAGCACCTCCTGAATGGAGGGAGCTGTGGGGGGAACAGCCATCCCCAGCCAGATGCACAACATCTCCATGGAGTGAACAAACATCTCCCAGTTTCAAGGGAAACATCCTCAGGCTGAGGGAATTTGGGATGCAGCTGCTGCCTTGGCCAGTTATCAGCCTGGCTGTGGGCAGAGCCTTTGGCACCTGGGCCTGTGTCCCTCTTCAAAAACACCTCCAAAGCTTTATTTTCTCTTTAAACCTGCAGTGCTCTGTGAGAGCCCAGAGAGGCTGTGGCTGCCCCAGCCCTGGGAGTGCCCAAGGCCAGGCTGGACCAGCCTGGGACAGTGGGAGGTGTCCCTGCCCATGGAATAGGAAGGTCTTTTAAGTTCCCTCCCAACCCAACCCATCCCATGGCTCTGGGAATCATCCAGGAGAGGTTCACTATCAGAGAAAGCCTGATCTGGGCTCTTTTTGTGCCAGCACTGGGTTTTTCAGAGGGGTAACCAGCAGCAAGAAGTTAAATTTTGATCAAGCTGTGGAAAGATTGATCCAAGTGGGATAACTCTGAACAAGTTGTTTCCATTCTGATCCAATCCTGCCCATTCCAGTGGCGTTTCCTATCCAGGCAGGGGTTTGTGGGGAAAATCCATGGGATAGTTGGATGAAATGTCAGGATAGAACGTGCTGAGCTCCCTCCAGTGCTGGGGCTGGAGATCACAGGTCCTGTTCTTGCCCTGGAAAAGTTCTCTGTGAATCCAGGGGATCCCGTGCAGGGGATCCACATTCTCCTGCCTGAGAAAGCAGCTCTGTCACCTCTTCTTTCATTTTTACTGCCTCCTTAATTCTCTTCTGGCAATTGTTGACTAAACTCTCACCACCAGAGTTGCTCTCCCAGCCGTGAGCTGCCCCGTTCTGGCTGTGCCCATTCGGGTTCAATCCCAGGTGTTGCCACAAACTGCTGTTGTGCTGCTCCAGCCTGAATAATCCTTTTAGGTGTGACTTATTTCCCACTAAACTGGATATGCTTTAGGAACTCACTCTGAATTACTGCAATGACAAGGCAGAAGGAAAGGCACAGTTTGATTAAATAATCTTAGTAATTAGGAAATGAAATCTTAGAGTCCTTGTTCTCTGACACTGCTAAGCTGCTCAGATTTTGCCTTCATCTTAGCTCCTGTTTGTTGGCATAAGTGAGATAATTAAACCCTAACGATGCTTTTACCAATTACTTCTGTTTCAGGTGGCAAATCTGAGTGCCAAGGACAGCACTTTCACTCTGAAGGACTGTGTATACAAGGAAGTGCAGAAGGACTGGCCTGGCTACTCAGAAGGAGATCAGCAGTTGCTGAAGAGGATCCTCGTTAGGTAATTAGCCCATTTTCTCTCTAATTTCACCTTGATCTTGGAAATCCTGGGCCAGGGCAGGTGCTGTAAAATCAGGATAACTGAGGTCTCCAAGTGGAGTGTTTGACTTCCTTAACATCAGGCAGATCTGTCCATCACACAGGCAGATGGAGTTGGCTGAACTTGAATGTCCAGGTGGATCTGCCCTTCAGGTGGTCCTGGAGTGCCTTTAAATCATTGTACTGAAAGCCTGAGGAACACCTGGACAGGGAGCAGAGCTGGTGGAGTGAAGTTACCAGTGGATTCAACGTGTCCAGCTCAGCTCTCTGTGGAGACTCCCCCCTTTGCCCACATCTCCTGCCTGTGGCTCCCTGTGCAGGCTGGAGTGTCCCAAGGCACAGAGAGATGGAGCCCTGAGGTTCAGCTGTGGCTGAAGTAAGGGATGCCTGGAAAAGCAGTTCTGTGGGGATAAATCCCCTAAAACCTGCTGCTTGTCCTGCTGCTGACCCTCTGTGTCCAAGGGCTGCCTGTTCCCATGTTCTTGCTGCAAACAGCCTTGGCAGGGTCAGTTGATCCTTAGTTGCTTAAGACTTTCTTCCCCTACAGATACTTTTCCTCCAAGTCTGGAAGGCAGCAGGAAAAGAGACAAATCTCCTGGGTTTGTCCTGAGAACTCTCCTCTGAGTGTTTGTATTTCAGTGCCTTGGTACTGATTTTGTGATGCAGACAGAGCTTTCCCTTGTGCCTCCTTTGATTGCACATTTGGTGGAGATGAAGCAGAGTGTGCTCTGGGTGAGCAGTTCCCATGATTTAAAAGCACAACTGACCTGGAGATGAGACTTTGCTAAACCAACAGAAAGTTGCACTCAAAGTGCTTTTGGTGTGCTAAAGGAAAATCAGACTAGTTTAAATGGCCTTGATGTTAAATTATAATTAAAAGGAGAAGCAGAACTGCCATGCAGTCTCTATGGCTTTCCAAAAAGCAAGTGAGTCTCTCCCTGCAGAGAGCAATGTTTGCTGCTTTTTCTAGAATTGTGGCCTTCAGTTAGGAGGAGCTCTAAAAATAGGCTTTGGAAAGGATGTGTTCAACTGTGCAAACAAAGCCCTGCTCAGCCAGTGCAGGTAATGAGGCTCCAAGATGGAAAAAACATGTGGGGTTGGAGGGAGGAGACAGACAGTCCCCAGCAGGGCCCAGGAGCAGCAGCAGACGGTGGGTTGTCGCCCGTGCCTGGAGCCAGCTGGGTGTTGGTGTCCTCCTGGGCTGCAGGGCCAGTGGCCACTGGTGCTCCAGCAGTGCAGGGGTGGAGCAGCTGCAGATCCTGAGGCTGTCACTCACTGTGGCTGGGTTAGAGCAGCTCATCTTTAGCTCCTGTCTGTGTTTCCCCCCTGCTCTCAGTGTGAAATGGGACCCTGAGCAAACTGCTCCAGAGCAGGGGAGTGAGTGGAACTGGGTGGGATTGAAGGTGCCTTCAACCCAAACCATTCCAGGATTCCATGACACCTTCAGCTGGTACAAACTGCTGCCCTGAACACCTTTGTCTTTCACTCCCTTCTTAAATCCGTAATTAACAATTAGGAGACCTGACAAGGTTGCTCAGGCTGATGAACCAGCCCCCCAAAAGCCACTTTCTCTGGGGTGTTTGTGCAACATCACTGTCCCCTTCCCACCCTCACAATCCCCAAGCACTTTCCTTGAGCTGTTGAGGTTGTTCTAAATAAAACTAAACAAAGCCAGAGTGCTGGTGACTAAATGTTGTCTGGATGTTGCTGCAATACAGCCCAAGGTTCAAGCTCAGGTTAAAAGCAAAATCTCATCAAGTCCTGGGTGTTATCTCTGAAATAATCTTCCTAATGTTTAAAAAAGAGGTGCTTTCCTGCTGACTGCAGTGTGTTGTGGAAGAATTTAGAGCTTGGTTGTTTAGGCTCCACAGCTGGTGACAAATTGACTGCAGAGCTACTTTATTAAAACCTTTAACCCTGAATTCTTTGGGGTTTTTTTTCAGTTTGTCAGCTGCAACTTTGGTGCAACAGCAGGTTTTTTCCTGGGTGATTAATCTGTGGGCAGTGTGGTGTGAGAAGAGTGGAGCAAAGCTGGTGGGCTGGGAAAGTGCTCCCAAGATCTGGGGCAGAATTGAAGGCCCTTCAGTGATTATAATTGTGCTGTTTTGCTCCAAGAGGTCTCTGTTATGTGTCCAACAGCCCAAACACAGCCAGAGGAGCTCTGTTGTGCATGATGCAACTTAAAAGTGCTGTTGTGAAGCCCTAAATGTAAATCCTAGTGGACCAATAATACCTCAACAGTTCCTGTTATTATCCTGTTTTTCCTGGCCCCAGAGGGGCTCACTGCTGAAAGGACTGCTGTTCACATAAAATGATGTTTCAGTGGTGCTGATGAGGGGGAGAACTTGTCCCTCAGCATCTGAGCTTGAGTTTCAGCCCCTTTTCAGTGAGCTTTGCTTTCTGAGTTGTCCTGTGCAGTCAGTTTTAACTGGATAAAGCAAAGACTCAGCAGAAACTGGTTTGATTAATGTCTTACTGAGCTGTATTTCAATCAGAAGAATAACTTATTGTATCCTTCACACTTTAAAATGCAATGCCAGTTTTACTAATCTCTGCATGGATTATGTTTCTAAGGCTGTAATTAATTTGTTGTAATTCTTACAAGTTCAAGAGAAGGGAGGTAAAATTCCATCCTCAGCAGGGAATCCTCTCCTGTGTGTGAGGGCTCAGCCTTTCCTCCCCTTCCCTGGCAATGCTGGTCCAAGGTGTTGCCTCCACTCCCAAAGAACCACAAAATCCTCTGGGAAAAGCAAGGAAGAGATAAGGAACTACAATCCATCACTGATGTTTTCCTGCAGCAGTTTCTCCTTCCTGGATTCTGTCAGGGATCAAAGCTCTGAGTGCCTGAACGAGCTGCTTTCATGGCACCTCCTCCTGCGCCCCGAGAAGGGCCTTTGCTCCACGGGAGGGTGTGGAATGCCTTGTGACAAACAGGATTTGAACCCCCAACTGTGTTTTGCAGGAAGCTCTGTCAGCCCCAGAACAGCAGCGGTTTCCAAGGAGGAGAAGCGCCTTCCCTGAGCCCTCCCAAAGACACCGTCAACTCCAGCTCTCCCCCTCAGGTGGGTCAGCCCAGGTGGTGTGTCCAGCCCTCGGCTGCCCCTGCTCCTGCTGGCTTTGGGTGCTGGAGGTGTGTGCAGGCTGGGCTGTGGCCTCTCTGCTCCCTGTTCCCACCTCTGCCGGGCCGGGAGCTCGCCGGGTTTGGTTCTGCTTCAGGAAGTTGGACTCTGGCTCTGGGTTTCCTCACGTCTGTTTCTGCCCTGACTGTGGCTCAGCAGGGCCTTGGGGAGCATCTCTGACAGTGTCTCAGGGTTAGTTTGGAGGGTTCTGCTCCCAGAGCCTCCATCCCTCTCAGAGTTCCTGGGAGAGCCAGCTCCTGTTTTCCTCATTACTAATAACTGAGTGGAACGAAGCCCTAATAAGCAGCTCCCAAACACACAGCTGAGTTATTAAAATCCTTGACCTTTTGTGGCCTAATTGGCGTGACAGGTCCAGGGGCAGGTTGGTCTGTCTGGGGTGGGAGATGCCAGTGCATGGAGCTGTGAAGAGAACCCTCTGCCTGTTCTTCATGGGAATAAAGCACAGAGGAGCAGCAGCCTCTGCTGTGTGTCAGGCAGAGCCTGTCCCCTTCTCCCTGTGTCTGTAGCACAGGCATTTCTCACGTTGTGAAATGCCTCTTCCCTTCTCCACTGTGGGTCAGCCCAGACAAGTTGAGTATTTATTCTTCTCCTGCCAGTGGAATGTGTAATTCCTACTTGTCTGGACAGACGCACCGAGGATTAGTGGCAAAGAATATTAGCAGGTAAAGAAATTATGTGCTTTCTGGCAGTCAGAGGGAGGCAATTCTCTACTGAGAACAAGGACTGTGTAACTTGTTTGCCAGGGAGCTAATTCCCAATCCTCTCCTGCTCTGCTGTGGGCATGTTCCTGGGGGATAGAGCACCTTCAGGTGAGCTTGGAAACACACACAGGGTGCTGGGAACAGGCTGGGCTTGTGTGTTTGAGCTGATTCTGGAAAAAGTAAGGTTGAAAAATCATCTCACTTCTGGCTGTCCATAGTTTGAAAGATTCAAAGGTCTGCAGGGGATGGGTTTGGTGTGTTGAGATGACCCAGCTGAAATTTGGGGTGGTTGGTTTGGATTCAGAAAAGGCTGGTGGAACAGGGGCAGCCAGATGGGAGTTTAATGTTTCCAGCAGTGGTTCTGTCGTGTCAGACACCAAACCACAGTGGTGTGAGCTGTCACTCTCCAGCTGCAGTTTCTGTTCAGAAAGGGATGGCTGGTCATGGCTGCAGTGCCAGCAGAGGAGTGGGATTGGGCACTTTGGAATGCCAAATTTTGGGGAAGTTCACCTGTGGAAATGAGGTTGAAGCACAGGATTGGTAATTCCAAGGAAGCCTGGCTGAGCAGGAATGGGATGCACACACACCTCCTAAGCAGGGAGGTGAAGCTGATACTTGTTGGGTTTAGGGAAAGGGCAGCAAAATATGGCAGTTTTGTGGGTTTTGTGAGCTGCTGTGAGAGCTGCAGGCAGGTGTGGCCCTTCCTTCAGAGGTGGACACTGAGTGTTCTGGGAAGGGATGTGGCAGAGCCGGTTGGACGTGCTGTCCCTGCCCCTGGAGCTCAGCACAGAACCAGCAGCTCCTCTTCCCAATCACCTTGACAGGTGGGGAGGATTCCTGGCCTGGAGGAGTGTCCAGGAGACCCCTGAGTTGGCAAAGAGGAATAATAATAATAACCAGGGGGGAAAGGAGAGGATTAGGGGCTCCTCAAGCCACCTCCAGCTGCACCTCCGTGATGGAACAACATTTCCATTTGCAAACACGTCACAGTCCTGCCTGAGACAGAAAGAAAATACTGAATTATCCAAAAGAAATACCCAGAACTATGGCTTGTTTTCCTCTGGGCACTAAATAATCCTTGCTCAGAGTTCCTGCAGCCTGGAGCTGCCAGGTGGGCACACACTGATGGCTGGCCAAGGGAATTTGGGCTGGCACAGGCTGGGCTGGGGTTCTGGCTCTGGTTCTGCTCCCTGATGGATGGGTTCTTCCATGAAGCAGCTTTTCCAGGCTCTGAGGAGCTGTGGGCACGTGGGGCTGCCCCAAGCCCTGCCTGGGGCACAGCTGGGAGCAACTTCCCTCTCTACACTTGTCTAAAAAAGGGTTACTCAGGTCATGTTGGCCCCTGTGACGTGGCTTTGAAAGTGTGCAATGTCCCCTTGTGCCAGAAATTCTGAGAACTGAGCAGTTGACGCTTCCTCACCTCTTCCTGGTTCTCGAGAAGAGGAAGGGGTGGGCTGGGGGTGAAGTTGGTGACCACAGAGCTGGGGGTGAGTGAAATGCAGAACTGCTGAGTGCCCTCCCTGCTCCAGAGGTCTGAGCACGTTTTTCCTTTGCAGGGAATTTGGGGAGCTCTGAATGTGCCATGAGCAGGAGAGATGTTTTTATCCTGAAATCCCAGGAGGGTTTGGGTTGGAAGGACCTTAAAGCCCATCCAGTCCCACCCCTGCCATGGGCACGACACCTTCCACCAGTCCAGGTTGCTCCCAAGCCCTGGCCTTGGACACTTCCAGGATGTTTCCAGTCTCTGTTAGTTGGCTGGGATGGGGGAGGCTGCAGGGTTAGAATTCCAAAGGGCTGGATTTGCAACAGGCTGCAGTGAGAGCAGCCCTGCCTATGGATAGTGGGGGAGATCAGCCCTTCCTGACGGGATGGTGGGATTCTTTAAGCTCTCCCACCCAGCTGTACAGGCTCTGCAAGGCTGTCAGGGAGCAGCTTGGGATGATGGATCAGCTGCTTTTCCTGGGAATCCTCCCTCCTTCCCTGCCTTGCACCACCACCTAGTGGCAACCCCCTCCAGCTCTGCCCTCACCGAGTCTCTCCTTTCCTTTTCCCTCCTCAGAAACGATCCCAGCCCCTGGAGTTCATCGACCCCCTGGCCAACAAGAAGCCCAGGATCTCGCATTTGGCTCACAGAACTCAGCCCACCTTCAACGGGAAGCTGAGCTCGGCCAACGGCAAGGACGGCGCGGCCCCGCCGGAGTCGGGCGGCTCCAGCTCCAGCCTGCCCCTCCTGGAGCTGCCCAGGGCCCACGACCCGCTGTGCGACGTGAGCAACGACGTGGCCCACAACGGCAGGGACTGCGAGGGGGGCAGCGAGCCCTCGGACAGGCTGGGCCACCCCCTGCCCACAGACTGTGCCCAGGCCAGCAAGCACAACTGCGGCGCCTACGGCAAACCCAAGAAAAAATCCAAAAAGCACAAAGACAAGGAGAAGGAGAGGAAGGAGAAGAAGAGCGAGGAGAAGTGCAAAGAGGAGAAGCAGAACTGTGAAGTAATAAAAAATGCTGACTTAGGTAGCGTTGCCCAGGAACAGGTCACAGGTGAGGAGGGGCTGGCAGAGGGTTTGTGTCGGGCCGTGTCGGTTCGTGGCGCTCAGAGGAGGCAGAGGCAGACTCAGCAGCCAGAGCAGAGGGCTCACACCCAGGACAAAGGGTTTTAGTTACAGCTTTCCTTTCATCTGCTCTTGTGTGTAACATCCCAGCACACCTTTGGTTAGAAGTTCACATGGGAAGGTCTTACTGGGTACAAGGACCCCACATTTACAGGTGGCTCTCTGGTCATTAAGGGTGCCTTCATTAATTGCCTCAGACCTCAGGAGATCCACACACAGTCACCCCCCCCAGATCTGGGCTTGGCTGGGGCTGAGGCTGCTGTGGATCCGTTGGAGGATGAGGGAGCACATCCTGACCACCCCAGGGACTGTGGGGAGCAAAATGCCAGCGCTGTCCCTCCCTCCACATCACCAGATGTGCTTCCTCTCCAGAGAGGATATCAGGTTTTTCCTGTTGAACCTTTTGGGAGCTGCCTCAGAGCGTGTCATGTTTGTCCTGGTTAAACTCAAAGCTGGGATAATCTGTGGGGATGAAAGATGTGGGAAGAGCAGCTCCTCATGGCACTTGTGCTGGGTGTTGTGGTGACTCTTGGTTGGGTTTTTAATGAAAAGTTAGTCACAAAAGCTTTTAATACTGGATACAAAAGAAATGACAGATAAACCTGGTGATAAATGCTGTTAAAGCAGCATCCAACCAGCCCTCCCAGCCTGGAAGAACTTCCCTGTAGCCTACTGGGACTCTGAACTGATCTGTTCAAGGACTAACACACCAGTGACTCTGGTACCCATCGAGGTGTGACGGAAACATTTTCCAAACCCACCATTTCCAAGTCAGTTCTGTGAACTCTTAGAAGTCAGAGCAGAGAGTACCTCTTGGCTAATCCCATCCATTGCCTTTCCTGCTGCTTCCAAGTGTCCTGCTGTGTGTTACAGCTCCCCAGAGCACTGGGACTTCCCCTGCTGCTCCAGGAATATCTTTTAAAGTCCTTTTTGAATCCATCTCATTTTCCTTTGCCCTGGTACTACTTTTTACACTCCTCCTCATGCCTGGTGCATGAAAATCCTCCAACTTTGGCTCAGAAAGGACCCCATTTTGAATTGGAAACCAATTTGTTGGATTCCTGGAAAGGGAGATGTTCACAGGGCCTTGGGGTTGAGCTGATCTTGGCTCTCACCTTCCCCACACCGTTTGTAGCACCTACTTTTGGTGGCTCAGCAGTGATTTTAAGGACTGTCCTTTGGTCTGATGGTTGTGTGGCACTGCAGGACCAGCTTTTTAGGTAATTCTTCTACTTTAACCTTCCTGTGTGTCAATCCCAGTTTTTTCTGGGAATGTTGACTTTCTTCCATGTGGTTTGTGCTCCCTTTGTCCCTCTGGGGTGGTTCTGGACACACACACACGTTCTCTCTGTGATTTTCTGTCACTGATTTCTGTTAATTAGCAGGGGCTGGGCCTGTTCCTGCTGCTGGATGGGAGGTGACCAACCCAGGCTGGACTGGGAGCAATCACCCCCAGGGTGTGGCCAGTCCTGCCTGGATCCTGCACAGCCAGGACTGGGAGCTTTTCCCTCTGTGCCTTTTTGTGCCTCGTCCTGCTCCTTCCCCATTCCCCCTTGGGCTGTGGGGAAGAGTTCCATGGAATCACAGGAAGTTTGGCTTGGAGGGACCTTAAAGCTCATCTCATTCCATGGGCAGGGCACTTTCCACTAGAAGTGGAAGTTTCTCCTGGGAAGTTTCTTCCAGAGGGACCTTTGGGGTCCTTCCAGCGTCAGTAGGTGGCACTCACAGCTAAATAACCCTCCTTGTCTCTCTCGCTCCTCCAGGAGCCTTCAAACTTCTTAGCCCACATTCTGCACCTTCCAGGCTGTGGGCAGGAAAGGAGGGAAGGACAGGATTGCCTGCAGCAGGATGGGATGTTTTTATAAACCCTGGGCTTGTGCCATTCTCCCATTCTGCCCAGGAAAGCCTTTCTGTGGAAACTCAGGGGAAAACCAGCTTTTTGAACAGCTCTAGTCAGGTTATTGCTGACCCAGCTCCTGTGCAGCTGACTCTGATGAGGGCTTGGAGTATGACACATAATTTATGAGAAATGTCCCTTTTCAAACCTGGATCCATTTGCTTTCTTCCCCCAGACTTACCCTGCAGTGTTTGGTTTGCACCGAGGGTGGGTCTGGTTTAGGCTCTCTCAGAATCCTGTTCCTCCTCAAGTCTTTGCTCCCCTCACTTCAACTCCTGCACATTCTCAGCTGAGCCTTTATTGATGCTGAATCCACTCCCTGGAGCACTTGGATTTGTGTGAGGAGAGAGCTGCATTCCCTGTAACCCCCTCTGGATCATTAATAGCAGGAATCTGCACCTGGAAGCCCCACCCAGGAATCTGAAGTGTAGAAGCAGGAGAAAAGACTGTTCACCTTGCTCAGCTCTGTCCTGTCCCCTCAGAAGGTGTTTTTCCCATTCCCAGGGGTGCTGTCAGTGTTATCCCACTCCAGGCACTGTTTGTACACCAATTAATTCAGATTTTTTTGCCTTGGCTGATGTTGGGGGTGTTTTGCTGACAGACAAATGTGGAGGAGCCTTGAACTTTCAGCCACCTTGTTGTGGCTCTTCTGTCTCTGTCAGTTCCAAGCCAACCAGAAATCCTTCAGAATTCCATGAACTGTATCAGGCAGACAAGTTTATGAGCTTGAAGTTGAATTGCAAAGAGCTTTGAAGTTTAAGAACATCTGTAACCAAGTCTTTATTTTTCAGGTTTAAATGGAACATGCAATAATTCCAGTGTACCAACATCAACTTCAGAAATGCCAGATTATTTATTGTAAGTATTTTTATCAGTTGCTTCATCACTTTGGGATCGTGTTTCAAGCTCAAAATCACGATGCACTGGGGGTTTGTGGGACTTCTGTGTTATTTGATAGAACTCTGTAAGGTGGGTTAAAGGCAGGAGTAGAGACTGAACTTGCTGTCAGAGCTCTTCTTCACCTGCCTGTGGAGTTCAGGGTTATCTCCTGTAAACTGGTTGTTGAGGTACTTCAAGAAACATTTTATACCTTGGAGGGGTTTGGAAGGATTAACCATCTCTGTGTTACAGCTGGAAACTCTGAGAGGAAATAATCTGCTTTAAGGTTAAGGGTTTGGGGGGCTTTGCTAATTCTTCCCCTCTCCAGAGCCAAGATCATCTGCATAAACCAGTGAAATGTTCTTCCAGGGGAGGTTATAGCCCCTGGCTTGGGATGTGAGTGGTTTCACCTCTTGACTCTTTAATCAGATCCCCCCGAGGTTAATTAAACAATCCTCTCCAAAAATGCCTGTGCACAAAGCCCAGAATCTGCATAAACCCCAAACCTGTTCCAGACAAAGCTCGGGCTGGGGAGGAAGTGTAGCTGGGGGGATCTTCCCTCTGCGTGTCACAGCCTGGGGTTTGATGCCATCAGAGCTGGTTTGGCTGTGCTGGGATCACTGGGAGAGGGGAGGAGGGGGAGGAGGAGGAGGAGGAAGCCACTGGAGCTGACTGGAGGAGTTCAAGGGTTCTTGTGTGCTCACTGGTTTTCTGGGCTGTGTGAACCCCACAGGTGTGCTGATCCCTCCTGCAAAGGGGTATCACAGCTCCTTGGTCCCTCTCCAGAGGAACAGGGTGAGCTTTCTGAGCTCTCTGAGGTCTGTGGTCTCACCTTCTGGTGGGATCCAGCTGTTCTGGTGGCCAGATCCTTAAACTGTAGGTGTCAGACAGTGTAAGAGCTGCTTTGATCATGAAGGTGAATGTTCTGTACTGGTAGAGGACAACTTTGTTACCTCCTGTCCTGTGTCAGTGCTTATTTATCCTGTGTGGATGAGGCTTTATCCCAACCTCAGCAAGGAGTCAGTTCCTAAATCACTTAAGAAGTGCTTCAAAAGTTAAAAGAGTGAATGTTCCCCCTTAATGTCAGGCCTAAATTGGCTTTTACACGTTCATGCACTGAGCTGGTGCTGCTGCAGCCAAGTCAGGGAGGCAAATTGGAGCCATCCCCTCCCAAAAGACACGTTTTACCTTCAGAGAGGGCTGTAAAAGTCAGGTTTAATGGCTTTTTGTCGAGCTGAGTAACTCCCAAAGGGCCCCCAGGGCACATCTGTCCACGTGAGCTCCTGTGCTGGGACACACGGGGTGTCTCCAGAAGGTGCTGGAAATGCAGCCCAGCTCCTCACTGGGGTTTCTTGTTGTGCTCTTGCCACATAATCACCCTGTGAGCGTTTGCAACGATGGCTCAATGCTTTGTGTGTTGCTTTAAAGGCTTGACACTGGAAGCATCATATTCCTGCTGTTCCAGTGCCTGGCACAGAGGCAGAACTCCGTGTTCTGAGGGACAGCAGGAGCTGGAAAAGCTGTAGCAGCACTATCTGTGTCCTCCTCCACCCACAGCCGCTCCCAGGCTTTGTGTACCTGCATGTTCCACCCTATCTGCTGGAGATAGGAAGTTCTGGGAGCACACACTGGTTTGTTTTCCAGGCAGGTCAAGGCAATAATCCTGACAGCCACCTCCAAATTTTGCTTCTGTGATGCAAATCAGGGTGAGAGAAAACGGCCTCGAGTTGCAGCAGGGGGGGCTGGGCTTGGGTAGTGAGGAAAATTCCTGCTCTGGAAGGTGCTCAGGCACTGGAACTGGGAATCACCATCCCTGGAGGGATTTAACACGTGTGGATGTGGCACTTGGGGACGTGGGTTAGTGGTGGGCTTGGCAGTGCTGGGGGAATGGTTGGATTTGACCTTGGAGGGCTTTTCCACCTTAATCATGGAATCCCAGACTGGTTGAGGGTGGAAGGGACATCAAAAATCATCCAGTGCCACCCCTGCCATGGGCAGGAACACGTTCCACTATCCCAGGTTGCTCCAGCCTGGCCTTGGACACTCCCAGGGCTGGAGCAGCCACAGCTTCTGTGGGAAATCCTTCCCAGGGCCTCCCACCCTCCCAGTCAGAGGTGTCTGTCAGGATCACTGCACTGACCTCCCTGTGAAACAATTCCCTCCCAATCTCCCACCTCAACAATTCCACAACTCCAACCTGCACATAACGTGGCTCTCAGTGACTCTGCCATCCCAGCACCGCCCTCCTGGAGGGAATCTCCCCACAGCAACTGCCCCAACCCTTGTCCCTGCAGAAAATACGCCGCCATCTCCTCCTCGGAGCAGCGTCAGAGCTACAAGAACGACTTCAACGCGGAGTACAGCGAGTACAGGGACTTGCACGCCCGGATAGAGCGGATAACCCGGCGGTTCACGCAGCTGGATGCCAAGCTGAAGCAGCTCCTGCAGGGCTCTGAAGAATACAAGGTACAAACAGAGAGAAAGACACCTTCAACCCCCCTCCTGCCCGGGGCAACGCTGCAGCTCCTCTCTTTGGGGTGGTGCCCGAGTTCCACCCAAGGGCTGCAGAACGTGCACACCGCTGACACTTGGGGGTCTGTCCTTCTCCCAGCTCTGGGCTGTTCCCTTTCCAGGCTGGAGCCACATCATGGGACTTGTTGACAAGGAAAGGCCTCAGTGAGACAATTGGCGTCCTCAGCCAAAAGCTGCTGGAAGCTATTAGTGTATCCCAGCCAGCAAACTCATCTTTGCACATATGGGAGAGTATCAGGGCTGGGAGGGGAGTTAGCACAGGGTCATCTGTGCCTCTGGGGTCTTTGATCTTAATAATGCACCATTATTGGACTTGTCAGGGGGATTTTTAAAGAGTTTTAGCCATTCATTAGCTTGGAAAAGTAAGTCTGATGGAGTCTAATAAACAGACTTCCACAGAGCACCTATTGTGCTGAGCACAGCTTCCTCCCTCACACCTCCTGCCCCTCTCCCTGCACAATTCCAGGATTCCTCCCTGGACTGGTGTTCTGTCTTGGGGGGAAAGGCACTCAGAGTGTTGGGAATGGCAGTTGTCCTGGAATTCAGGAGCCTCTGACAGGTAGTTCTCATGGCTGGGCAGTGGGGCCTGAGCCTCCAGTGCTTTGGGTCAGCTCCAGCATATTCATGGAATCAGGGACTGGTTGTAGCCATCAAATCTCCCCAGGGAAGTCGAGGAGGGAGCATATTCTGGTTGGAATTTGGAGGAATTGTGTATGTTGAGCCATCAGTAAAATGTTTCCTGCTGCAGGAGGTGGCAGAAGGAAAATAACAACCAACTTTTTCCCCTTTTTTTAGACCATCCATGATCAAATTTTACAGGAATATCGGAAAATTAAAAAGGTAAGCGAGTGTACTTGGCCACAGAAGGGTTTTGGGTGGTGCCCCTGGTGTGAGTGAAAGAGATGGGCCCTTGCCAAGTGCAAAGCCAGGCTCTGAGGCATTCCAGCAGATCTTTGTTCAGCTCCAGCCTGTCCAAGAGCAGCCCAGGAAGGGTTTGGGGGGAGCTGGAGCGCTGTGGGCCGGAGCGCTGAGCCGTGGCCGTGGCACAATGGGTGTGTGCAGGCAGGGCCTTTATCTCTGCAGGGAAAGAACAGTTTGTGTTTCAGATGCACAGGCTGAGGGATAACAGGATCCTCCAGGGGCTGGTACACAAGGTCCAGTGTCTGCCCCCAGGTTTTGGGGTGTGGGGCACATGGAAAACATGGAATTTCTCCATCTTTATGCAAAGCATCCACACACCAGCAGTGGTTTGGGGTTTTCCTTTTAAATCTATGAATATGGTCCTGAGCCCTGTTCTCCTTTGGGATTTACGAGGTTTTTGAAGAGATTCCCTTCATGTTGGATGATCATCTTTGTTCCAAAGCTCCCTGGTGGGGGCAGAGGGCAGGTGGTGCTTGTTGGAAGCCCAGCAGCTCCCAGTTAGGCTGAGCCTCCCTCAGGGGAGCTCATTCCCTGGGATGAGGCTCCTGGAGCTGGATAATGCTGAGAAGGGATTTCATTCTTTGCTTTGTTTGATCAGAGTAGGTCTATTTTAAACAGGTATCTTAAAAGCTTCTTTCCTTGGTCATATCAGTGGCTTCAAACAGAAAGAAGGGAGGTTTATGTGGGATATTGGAAAGAAATTGTTGACTGTGAGAGTTGGGAGGCCCTGGAAAGGATTTCCCAGAGAAGCTGTGGCTGCTCCATCCCTGGGAATGCCCAAGGCCAGGCTGGAGATGAGAAGCTCCAGGGAGACCTGAGAGCCCCTTCCAGGGCCTAAAGGGGCTCCAGCAGAGCTGAGAGGGACTGGGGACAAAGGATGGAGGGACAGGACACAGGGAATGGCTTCCCACTGCCAGAGGGCAGGGTTAGGTGGGATATTGGGAAGGAATTCCTGTCTGGGCGGGTGGGGAGGTCCTGGAAAGGATTTCCCAACAAATCTGTGGCTGCCCCAGCCCTGGGAGTGTCCCAGGCCAGGTTGGAGCCCCCTGGGACAGTGGGAGGGGTCCCTGCCCATGGCAGGGGTGGCACTGGGTGGGCTTTCAGATCCTTCCAACCCATCCCAACCCATCCCATGCTTCTGTACATTTCTCTGTGGTGTGTTGACCCCAGCTGGGGCTTGTCAAGAGTCACCTCCCACCTCTGCATTTTCATTTTTCTTTCCAGACTAACCCCAATTACAGCCAAGAGAAGAACCGCTGTGAATACCTCCACAACAAACTGGCTCACATCAAAAAACTCATAGCAGAGTATGACCAGCAGCAGTTTTAGCTGCCACTCCCCCTGGACTGGGTAGGGCAAAACCAAAATCCAGTCACCTGGACGTTGAGTTCCCTTTTATACACCCAAATCCCTTTCAGAGATGAGCATTAACTCCTCGTGGTTGAAGAACTTGGGGATGACTTACGATGCCGAGTCTGTCCTGTCCACGTCCAGCGCTCTCCTCCCGAGTTTTTAAGCCTCTCTGAATGTTGGAATGTAACAAAAGGATAAAAACCAATTAATCTGCTTATTTTGGAGCCAGCGTTTGACACTTAAGGGAAAAAAACTGGCCTAAAGTGACCGAAGCTCCCAAAGGTTAAGAATCTGTAGTTTTCATGGATTGAAACAGGTTGGCATGAAGTGTAACTCCCCCTGGCCCAGCTCCACTGGGTTACAAATTGTCCTACAAGTGGTGAGGAACTGGAATGCTGCTGGGAGTGCTGGGTGACCTCCCGGCACGGCGACCGCTGGAACCAGAGCCGTGTCTGCTCCGGCACCGCGGAAATACACCAGTACCAGAGCTCTCCTTGTCTGGCCCTGCTTTGTTGGCATCCTGGGGGGTGGTTGTGGCAGCACAGGGGACCCCTGGGGGCTCAGCACCTCGGCCAGGGCACAGGTGGATCCCAGAAATCCAACCCCCATAGCCCCGTTTTTCCCCCTGCTTGTGCAGTTCCCGGGTGTAAACCCCCGCAGTGGCCTCTCAGCCCAGTTCACCTCCACCTGTCTGTCTTTGACTTTTATAATTTTCTACCAAGGCAGCCAATTTTATTAATTGCTGATGAGACTCTGGTCTATTTTTGTATCAAAAAAAAGAAAAAAAAAGCATCTTTTTGTAAAACTGTGCCTCCCTTTTCCTTTTAGGCCAAGTGTTCCGAACCTTTCCTTGCAGTGTTACTAAAACTTAGCAAATAGTCACCCCCAGGAGTTACTTTGTTCCTGATCCGTGAGAGGAGGGGGTGGGGGGTCCATGCTTTCTCCTGGGGTGTTTTTTGTGTCTTTTTCCAAAGCAGCAGCAAACCCTTCTCCGAGCAGTGTGAGAGCAGTAAGGTGGTGTTTTCCCACGCAGATCCCTTCCCAGCCAGCTTCTCCCTCCAGTCTTGCTTCCTGATTTTGTTTTTGTTTTGTTTTCTTATTTTGGATTGAAGGGAACATTTTAGAGTATGGCCAGGGTGTGAGAAACACTCCACAAAGCACAAAGGTGTCCTTTAACTCTGCTATTCCTTCCTTTCTCTCCCCTCTCCCCTTTCTAATCCTGCCAGCCTGTGGGATTTGACTCTTTCCGTTTATCTCAGAGTAAAGGATTCCTTCCCTGTGGGGTCTCCTTCCCTTGGAGGTTGCTCTGAAGAGCCTTTCACCCTTTGAAGGAGCAGAATGGCAGAGTTAAGGAGGGAAATGCTTCTTACACAAGGAGTGTTTGAGGTTTTTCTGCCATAAAACCTGAACTGGGTCCATCTGCTGTATTAAAAAGAGAAAATTATTAATAATAATAGTAATAATTCCATTACTGTCCCACAGCCAAGGCCACTGCTTTGCTTTGTCACTTTATTCTGAGGTGTCTCCCTGTGCTCCCTGGGGCTTTGCTATCCCCCTTTTTCAAGGCAAGGTGACAGCTGGAGGGACACAGTGGCCGTGGCCCTGGAGAGCCACTGGGCAGCCACATTTTCCACTGGTCCCCAAACCCAAACCTGCCCAGGAGAGGGGGAAGAGTTGTGTGTGCCGTGGGGTCAGTGGGGTGAGCGCCCCAGAAACCCTCCCAGGGCATCCCAGTGGGAATCCCAGGCCTGGGGAATGCTTTGCTCCCATCCCTTCCTCCCCAAATCCAGCCCAGAGGTCGGGCAGGGTTTGTGCAGCCCCACCTGCCTCCGGTGCTTCTGCTGGGCAGGGAAGGCTGGAGAACACCTGGGAGTTGTGATTCTGTCTGGAAAACTGTCCTGGTCCTGGGGGACTTTGTTGAGCAGGGAGTGGTGGCTGGTGGTGACATCCTGATCCCAGCAAACCTCCCAGGGCTGGGAATTCCTGCACCGAGCTGGGGACTGGGGAGAGGAGAGGGGGCTTTAGGGGCACCTGGGATGCCACAATCCCTGGGGCTGCTCTGAGGGTGTCACTGCAAGTCCTGGCACTGCCAGCCAGAGGTCCCAAATCCCACGTTTTTGGGTGGCAGGGCTGAATTTCCCAGTGCTGGGGCTCGGGGGGGGCTTCGTTCCGACTGCAGAGGAGCAAAGAACTCGGGATGGCTGAAGAGGCAGCAGCTACAGACAGACCCAGGAGGAGTAAATTCTTCCATGGAAACACTTCTGATCCTTAATTTTGAAAGGGTTTTGGGGTTTTATTTTGTTTTGTTTTGTTGCTTGGGGGGATAGAGATGGATCTCAATCTTTATACATCTGCTATAAGATATTTTTGCAAACAGAGTTGTATACAAAGATGTATTGTGTACATTTACATGTATATTCTGGAACTTCTAAAAAATTTGAATATAAAAAGAACCCCTGAAAATATTTAATGAATATCCAAACTGTGAGACCCAATTAGCATCCACCAACTTCCTGCTTCACTTTTCTTTCGGACTGTGTTAAAGAATTGTAGTCGAATCTGCCTTTTTATTTTTATTTTATTTTATTTTTTCTTTTTAGAGACGACGAAGCTTAGGCAAAATTTTGTGCTTTTTGGGTTAATAGAAACCAGTTCTAGGTGATTAAGTATGATCTTAACTTATTGATACTGTGTTTTACTTTGTAATATTGTACTGTGGATAAAAACTATATTGAGCCATGGAGTTGGAGTTTACAAAAGAGCTTTTCACTTTGCCAAAATGTTACAATTTCAAGGCAGCATAGTCTTCAGCTTTCCTAATCTTTTTTCTTAAGAGCTAGTGTCCTTTTTTTGTACACTAAAAAAGCTGAATGCTGATTTTGCAACATATAATAAATTCACTGTATTGGAAAACAAGCAGACAATAAGGTTGTGCATTTTCTTTTCAGTGCTTCTCCCTGCGAGGAAGCTCAAAAGGGAAAGGTGATAAATGGCTGGCGAGGAGTTGGGAAGCAGGAAACGGGAAGGAACCAGGTCACTTGAGTGAGCTGAAGTGTCAGAGCAGGGAGTAGGTAAGAAAGAGGAGAGGGAGGAGGTGCCTGGAGCGGGTCAGCTCCTTGGAGCACTGCCAGGCTCGGGTGGGATCGGCCTCCAGCCCTGGCACCAGCTGAGTGAGGGTCTTCCCCCTGCAGCACCGAGGGGGGGTTGGAGGAAAAGCTGCTTTGGAAGAGGCCCTGGGGGTGGTGTTGGAGGGGAGCACAGAGCCTGCAGTGTCCATGGCCCTGGAGCAGCAGGAGGGTCATCCTGGGGATGCTGGGAATCCATGGAGAGAGAGGGGGCTCTCCCTGCCCTCCCAGCTGGCTCTGACGTGGGCACTGAGTCACATCCCTGGGGAGCTGGAGCAGCTCGGGGGGATGAGCCTGGCACAGACACTGCCTGTCCCCACTGCCGGAGCTCCCACCTCCGCCCCCCGTGTGAATCATCCCCCAGAACCTCCCCTGGGCCAGGCTGGCCCTTTCCCTGCTGCCCCCATGGCCCCACGCTCTGGTCCAGCCTTCAGCAGCATCCCCGGGGCTGGAGCAGGAGGAGTAAAATCCTTGGAGTAGCTGCTGTTTCCCTGGGCTCCCTCCTCAAACAGCAGGTGACAGGCCCAGGGCCAGGGATCACAGGGATGGCACTGGATCCCCCATGTCCACACAGCAAGTCCGTGCATTTAGTGCCCAGTTAGGATTCTACCTCCAAAACAGCAGACTGTGGAGAAGGTGAAAATAATCCAGGGATCAAATAACACCTTCCCCAGTCTTGGCTTACTTTTTAAAGGTGGGGGAACAGGGAGGTCTCTGCTCTGTCCTTGACCTTGGAGTGGCCAGAGCAGCACCAGCACCCAGGTGGGGAGATGATGCTCCCAGGGCTGGTGGGACTGTCACTGAGCAAGAGCTGAGCTGGTGCTCTTGCAAACCCCCAGATCCTCCAGTTTTAGTTTCAGACGTTGCCTCAGAGCCAAGCTGTGCCCACCAGCCCCCCCTTCAGCCTCTCTGAGCTTCCCCCCGGGGCGCTGAGCGATCAGAGGCTGGGCCTGTCCCGTGGGGACACTCACAGAAAGGGTCGCCATCCCCTCCCAGCTTTCCTGGGGAATTCCTCCCAACCGCTGGCAGCTCCCGGGGTCACGCACTGAGCTCATTAACTCGGAGCTGCCCCAGTGGAAATTTACTGGCTGTGTCGGCGGTGCCAGGGCCAGGCGGGCTCTGCTGCCGCCTCCTTATGGGCACCGCGCCGGCAGCACCGGCAGCATCTCCTGTTTCAGGTGGCCCTCCTGTGTGCCCAGGCCAAGCCGAGCCGGCTGCAGGCTCAGCAGGGTCCTTGGACTCCAGTGATTCACTATTAATCCAGGTCACACCTGGGAAAAGTGTCACTTTACAGCCTATCGGGCACAGGCGGCCCTGCAATTGGGTCACACAGGTGTGGGAAGGCCCTGGCAGGGTTTGAGGGATGCTGGAAACACGGTGACAGCACTGTGGGGTTTTTCCCTGTGGTATTTTCCCTGTGGGTTTTTTCCCCTGTGGATTTTTCCCCCCGTGGGTTTTTTTCCCCGTGCACCTTTTGCTCGCGGCTCGTTTACAGAGAGAGGCTCATTAGAATAATTTGTCCTTGTCACGGTCTGATGGTGCTGGTCCCTCTCCCGCAGCAGCTGCTGCACCTCCAGCTTAGGACATCCTAAATCACCCCCTTCTCCCTCCCTTCCAGGCATGGGTTTGGCTTTGGGTGATGGCACAGGGATAGGGAGGAGGATGAGGAGCTGCCAGCAGGGATAATGACGGGTCAGAGCCTGGGATTGTGTTACACCAGGGGAAAAAACCCAACCGTGCAGGGAGGAAAACGTGGCAAGGGAATGCTGGGGCTGTTTGTAAGGCACAAATCTGGGGCTGGGGGGGACAGAGGCAGGAGCCCTTCCCGGCACACGGAGCATCTCCTGCTGCTGCAGCATCAGCCCCTGAACCTGCTTGTAATGACACACAAAGGGCGCACCGGGGGTCCCGGAGGCCCAGCCCGGGGGTCTGCCGGGGAGCGGGGGTGGGCACCATAGCTGGGGCAGCGGGCCGGTCGCTATGGCTGCGCCAGGGCTCGGCTGGCCCCTGGCCAGCCCCCGGCAGCTGGGCAAGGAGGGCAGTGGGCGCCCGGCCCGGGCTCCCGGCCCATGGACGCGCTGGGAGAGCGGCGAGGAGGGAGCGAGCCCCGCTTGTGTGCGGTGCCGAGCGTGGGAGGAGTGGGAAGGGAGTGGGGGAAGGAACAATGGTGGGAGTTACGGGAGGGGGGCGAGAAAAAAAATTTAAAAAATAGGGGAAAAAAAAAAAGGAAAGCAGTGGAAAAATACCAGTTCTGGGCCCCTGGCAGCGCTGCCCGGACCCTCCCCGCCCCAGGATTATTGTACAAAGAAATGTTATTTTTGTTTCAATAATTTGCTGAGGCACTGGCATTCCAGCGCGGGGCTCGTTTTGTCCTCCAGCCCCGGCACCAAGGGATCATTGTTCCTCCGTGGCCAAGGGGCCGGAGGCGGCCCCCGGCCCCGCCGTGCCCCGCACCGCAGGTGCCCTCGGGGTCGGCCCCGGTGGGTCCCGTCCCGCTGCGTGCCGGAGGGTGGGTGGCGGTGGCAGCGAGCCCGGGCAGCGGGGTGGGTGGCGGAGGAGGGCAGGGCTGTCCTCGCCGTGTCTGCGGGGAGCGAGGCTGGGCAGGGGCTCCGGGGGGGCCCCTTTGAAGCATTGAAAGGCTGCGGGACCCCCGGGGCCGCCAGCGGGGCGCCGGCCACGGCCCCTGTGTCTGAGCCACCCCCGACACCCCCCGTGCTCCCCGGACACACATGGGGGGTGCGGGGTGTCCGTGCGGTGGGCTCCGGGGTGCCAGGGGTGCAGGCGGTCCATGTCAGGGGCGGCAGGAGGACATGGCTTTGGGGTGCCCGGGTCAGGGGCTCTGGGGTGCTGTGCGCTTTGGGGTGCTGGCAGCAGCAGGGTGCCGGGGGGCAGTGGGGTGCTGGGGTGGGTGCCCCGTGGAAGCAGCGCCGTGGGAAGGCGCCCGCGGGCTCCGGGCTCAGGAAACCGCCGGCCCGGGGCTCTCAATGGCCGGAAGGCGACGGCGGGACCCCCGGCCCGGGACCGGGACCGGGACCGGCCCCGGCGACACTTCCCCTTCCCGGGTCAGCCCCCCCCCGCTCGCCCCTCGACAGCTCCCGCCGCCCCCTCGGTACGAGCCGCGGTGGGGCCCGGGGAGCCCCGCACGTGCCCCGGCACTGGCGGCTCGGGTGGTCCGAGATGTCCCTCGGCTCGGGGGGTCCGGAGCGTCGGGGGGCTCGGGGGTTGCCGGGGCCGGTGGGCACGTGCGGGGGGGCGGGGCCGGGCGCGGGCGGGGCCGGGGCGGGGCCGCGGGGCCGATTAAGCGGCGGGAGCGGGAGCGGCCCCAGCGCGATCGCATCGACCCCTCGGGACAGCACTGGGTACCGCACATCGGGCACCGGGCACCGTGCACCGGGTACCGGACACCGGCACAGCCACCAGGTATCGGCATCGGACACCGGACACCGAGTACCGCCATCAGACACCGAGCACCGGCATCGGACACCGGACATCGGGCACAGAGTATCGGACGCCGGTACAGCCACCGGACACCGGGTACCGGCACTGGACACCGGGCACCGGGCACAGCCACAGCCCCTGACACAGACACAGCCCCCGCCTCCGGCTCCGCCGCCCCCAGCGCGGCCCGGCCCGGTGAGTGCCCGCAGGGCGGCGGGAGCAGCCCCCGGAGGGGTTCGCGTTTGCGACCTGCCCGTGTCCCCTCGGCAGGGTCAGCGCTTGTCCCCGTGTCCCCCGGCGCCTCTGGGTGCTGGGACACCTCCTGCCCCCACATCCCCTTTCCCCGGTCCCCGTGTCCCTTGTGCCATCCCAGAGTGCTGGGACAGCCCCTGTCCCCGTGCCTGCTCTGCCACCCTCAGGAGCAGGGACAGTGCCTGTCCCCTGGGACAACCCTGGGAGTAGGATCAGCTCTGGTTCCCATGTCCCCTGCCCCATGTGTCACCCCATGGTAGGGACAGCCTCTGTTTCCCCATGCCCTGAACGCCTGGGAGCTGGGCCAGCCCCTGTCCCCATGTCCGTGCACCCGCAGCACCCCAGGGTGTAGGGACACCCTCCATCCCTGCATTCCCTGCACAGCCTTGCATCTCCAGCCCTGGTCCCCATGTCCCCTGTGCCACCTCAGGGTGCAGGGCCTCCTCATGTCTCCTGTAACGGCCTCTGTCACCCATAGGGAGTGAGCACAGCCCTGGTCCCCATGTCCCCTACACCTCCAGACACTCTGGCGTGCAGGGACACCCCAAGTCCCCCTCATGACCTGCCATGCCCCCTGCCACCCACAGGGAGGGGACAGCAGGGACAGCCCTTGCCTGCCCCAAGCAGTACAGGGACCCTGCACGCCTCGGCTCGCTGAGGGCTCCAAGAAGTCCCGGGGTGGGGCTCTCACCCTCCCACTCCCCGCCTGTCCCGGAGGCAGCGGCTGGTGCCACACGGGTGGGGAGGGGCTGCGGTGGCCGTGCCAGTGCCACCACCACGCTGGGAGGACAGGGAGCCAAGAGTCCTCACTGGCCACACAGCCACGTCCCGGCAGGGCGGAGGGCCCGGGGGGACCCAGCGTGCCAGGCCGGCAGTGCTGACACCCATTTCCTCCTATTCCAGCTCCAGGAACAATGGCAGAGCCATTCCTCGTGGACAGCCCCAACGTCACCTACAGCAAGGACTTCATCGAGGCCAAGTACACCTACAGCACCGTGCACGTGTGCAAGGAGAACGGCGTCACCAAGGTGGGCAGCTGGCAGGGGGCTCAGCGGGCTGGGGGGCGCTGCTCGTCCCCAGCTGTCCCCAGCTGTCCCCTCTGTCTGTCCCCAGGTGCGGCCGTGCTCCACCCGCTTCACCTTCCGCACAGCGCGGCAGGTCCCGCGCCTGGGGGTGATGCTGGTGGGCTGGGGGGGCAACAACGGCACCACGGTGACGGCGGCGGTGCTGGCCAACAGGCTGGGGCTGTCCTGGATGACCAAGACGGGGTGCAAGGTGGGTGTCCCCAGTGTGACCTCAGCGGGGTGGGTGTCCCCAGTGTGACCCCTGCAGGGAGTTGTCCCCACTGGGATCCCAGTGGGGTGGGTGTCCCCAGCAGGGTCCCTGCAAGGTGGGTGTCTTCAATGGGATCCCAGCAAGTTGGGTTATCCCCAGTATGACCTCAGTGGAGTGGGTGTCCCCAGTGTGACCACAGCAAGGTCCTGGCACCCAAGGGCTGTCCCACAGTGCTGGGGACACAGCTCAGCTTCTCCCACCTGCACCCATGTCCTGCACCCCACAGAGGGGCTCTGCAGCCCCGCACTCCCCATTCCAGCAGCTCATCCTCACGTTCACCATCCCAGAAAGCCAACTACTACGGCTCCCTGCTCCAAGCCTCCACCGTGTGCCTGGGCACCGGCCCCACCGGTGACGTCTATGTGCCTTTCCGGGACCTGCTGCCCATGGTGCACCCCAACGACATCGTCTTCGATGGTAGGTGGGACACTGGGGGGACCCCACAGCGGGGAGGGGGACCCCGAGCTCTTGGTCACCCTGTGTCCCCCAGGCTGGGACATCTCCTCACTGAACCTGGCCGAGGCCATGCGGCGGGCGGAGGTGCTGGACTGGCCACTGCAGGAGCAGCTCTGGCCCCACATGGAGAAGATGAAGCCCCGACCCTCCATCTACATCCCCGAATTCATCGCTGCCAACCAGGAGGAGCGGGCGGACAACGTCCTGCGGGGCTCCATGGCTCAGCAGGTCCCGGGCGGGTGGCACAGCGGGGTGGGGACGTGGGCAACGGGGAGATGCCACCGCGGTGACGCGTCCCCTCGGCGCTGTCTGTCCCAGGTGGAGCAGATCCGCAGGGACATCCGGGACTTCAAGGACAGCCGTGGGCTGGACAAGGTCATCGTGCTGTGGACGGCAAACACGGAGCGTTTCTGCGACATCGTGCCCGGGCTCAACGACACCGCCGAGAACCTGCTGGGGGCCATCGAGGTCAGGGCACGGGCGAGGGGGGCAGGAGGGTGACACCCAGCCCCGGTGGCACTGAGCTGTCCCCTGTCCCCACAGCAAGGCCTGGAGGTGTCCCCATCCACGCTCTTTGCCGTTGCCAGCATCCTGGAGGGCTGTGCCTACATCAACGGGTCCCCCCAGAACACCTTCGTGCCGGGGGCCGTGGAATTGGCCGCCCAGCGCCGCGTCTTCATCGGCGGCGACGACTTCAAGTCAGGCCAGACCAAGCTCAAGTCGGTGCTGGTGGATTTCCTGGTGGGCGCGGGGCTCAAGGTACGTGGGGACAGGGAACCCTGGGGGGCACGTGGAGGTGGCAGAGGGTGACCTGCCCGTGCCCCCTGCCCAGACCAAGTCCATCGTGAGCTACAACCACCTCGGCAACAATGACGGGAAGAACCTCTCGGCGCCGCAGCAGTTTCGCTCCAAGGAGATCTCCAAGAGCAACGTGGTGGATGACACGGTGCAGGCCAACCCCATCCTCTATGGACCCCAGGACAAGCCCGACCACTGCGTGAGTTGGGGGGCTTGGGAGGGTGACACAGACCCGGGGGTGACAGTGGGAGTGACAGGGATGTCGCTGTGCAGGTGGTGATCAAGTACGTGCCCTACGTGGGCGACAGCAAGCGGGCGCTGGATGAGTACACGTCGGAGATCATGATGGGAGGCACCAACACCATCGTCATCCACAACACCTGCGAGGTGCGTGGGGGGTCACTGCCCTGCCCCGGGGTGTCCCCTCGGTGCCAGGGGGTGGCTCCTCACCCCTGGGTGCCCACAGGACTCGCTGCTGGCCAGCCCCATCATCCTGGACCTGGCCATCCTGACGGAGCTGTGCCAGCGCATCACCTTCTGCACCGAGGCCGACCCCGAATTCCAGGGTTTCCACAGTGTCCTCTCCATCCTCGCCTTCCTCTGCAAGGCCCCGCTGGTGCCCGAGGGCACCCCCGTGGTCAACGCGCTCTTCCGCCAGCGCAGCTGCATCGAGAACATCCTGAGGTACCGGGGGGTCCCCGTCCTTGTGGGCACCAAGTCCCACTTGCCCCAGTGCCCCCCAAAGGCTGGCAGGGGTCCTGTCGTGGGGTACCCAAGGTGCCAGCACCAGTGGGTCCCAGTGTCCATCCATGGGGTGTCCAAACCAGCAGGTCGTGGAGCCCAAGGCCTGGGGTGCCCAGTGCTGGTGGGTGGGTCCAGTGCCAGTATGTCCTGGTGGGTGATGCCTACAGGTCCTGGGGGTCCCAGTGCCTGGGGTGCCCAACTCCAGTGGGTCCCAGTGCCCAGTATTAACGGGTCCAAGCTCTCCCAGGAGCTCCCAGTGCCTCAGATGCCCATTCCATGTCCCCAGTTCCTGACACACTTGTGGGTGCCCACTGCCATCCCACCCCCCTCCCCACTCCGGGGGTGCCCACCCCTGACCCCCCTCTCTCTGTGCCCCCCAGGGCCTGCCTGGGGCTGCCCCCCCAGAACCACATGCTGCTGGAGCACAAGATGGAGCGACCAGCCCCCAGCCCCAAACGTGCCTGCCCCGGGGGGGCCTCCTGCCCCCTCGCCCCCAGGAAGAGCCCGGTGCCCACCCAGCTCAACGGGCACCCCTGTGCCCCCCGGCCGCCGTGAAACCCTCCTGCCCACGCTGCCACTTCCTCTTTTGCACTCTTCTCCCCATTTCCCCCTTCACACCTCTCGCCTCCAGCTGCTCCCCAAATCACTTTAGGGGTCACATTCCCCTCATTTTGCCATTTCCCACACGTTTCTCACTACC